>JBAIAA010000173.1:1277500-1694323 GCA_037893245.1 Crossaster papposus
TACCAAGGAATAATCCTTATAATACCATCACCTGATTTCAAGAATCACGATGCGTCACAACTCAAGTTGCAATGCGTCGTACGATCCATTTCGTGAAACTTGCGATGCATTGAATGCATTGCAAGTTCCTTGGCAATTGGGTTGAAACATGTCGTAAGTTACGACGTGTCTTTGGGTCGTTGTAAAACAAAAGATGCGTCTTTTCATAGCTGGTTTTGTGCTGCGCCAGTTCAGTCTAGCGCCCTCTTGTGGTCGCTCTCTTCACTTCCTGCTTTGTTGATTGCATTGTGATTGTGTTTATACTTGACCTGTTGGCAGTATTAAAAGCCGTAGTGAAAACGAGTTCTATTTTGATCGTGTATGTTTGGACAATCCAACTACTACTACTTTAGTGGCGCTGTACAAATTAAATAAGTCTCGACTATAATGTTGAGACAATGGGTCGTATTAATACAAACTAGCAAATGCTAGGAAGCACAAGCAAAAGGGAAAAGCATTTGCTTGGTAGTAAAAGCATTAAGCAAATGCTTGAATTCGTTTGAGTGTTTAGCATTTTCTAACAGAAATCGTAGTATAAAATGCTTCATACTTTCATTTGAATGCACAGCCGAGTGGTTCATAACAATTAGAGTCTCCATTGTGTGTACAGACAGCCACACACATGTATGCTGATGACAGGATGTTTGAATGAAATCTGTCTCAAGTCAGGACCGGATCATCTAATTTAGGCACAGTACTTTTAGGCACATGTGTGTACGTAGGGCCTACGTACAAACAATTATATTTGCCTTCCATGCCTACTGTGGACTTTCCTTTCTGTTCATGTACCGGTAGTTAGGAAAACGAAAGAAAAAACACCTAATTTTACTCACATGTACTGTGAACATTCTTTTAACCCAAATTTTAACTGTGGACTTTCCTTTGTGTTCATGTAGTTAGGAAAACGAAGAAAAAAACACCTAGAAAATCACACACCTAGAAAAATTACATGCCTAGAAAAATCTAGGTGTGCCTTTTTTCACATGCTTGTGATTTTTAAATTAGAGGGATATAAACATTATACTTTTTTAAACCTGGAAAAAATAAGAGCATTTACATCATTCAGACCTTTTATCCAGTTTTCAGACTTTGACAAACTGATCCTTGATATATATTGTTTTCAGGCTGGTCACGAAGTCTATCTCTAGACCTGGTTAGTCAGTGGGAGACACTGGAAAAAACTGGTCAGTTCCGGTTCACTCCGCCCACTCATACTATGCTAGCCTTCAAACAAGCACTGACTGAGTTGGAGGAAGAGGGAGGCATATCTGTGCGAAGAAAAAGGTAAGGCATTTTCTTTTACAAACCATAATTTCTATGTGAGGTTTTCATACAAAATCAGCCAGAATTGAGCAGAGGTCGAAATGAGGATTTGCAGGTGTTAGGAAATGGGTGAAAAGATATTCTTCTTACTTGTACAATTACAATACTGTTTGCTGCACTTCAAACAGATTCACGCGGTCGGACATCTGGGAACCTTATTTATTTTCCCATTGTTTATACACTTTAGTGCAAAGAGAAACATTTGAGGTTCAATGCAGTGGCTTGTATTGCCCTTTCGTGATGTCATGCTGATCTCTAGTATTGATCACCGCGGACATACGTCACAGGTCAGCGCGCCGATGAAAACAATACGCGCTGACACTGCACTGTAGCATACAAGACTGCGCGCGCGATCATCGTTTTTACCGGCGCGGTGTACGTATTATGACGCGTTTTTATGACAGTTCCCGGATGTCCGCCCCAATCTATATAGCAATAGCCAACCATTTGAAGGATTGAGTGAGGTAGAAATCAACCAGTTTGGTAATATTGGCCTTGCTATACAGTTTTTTGTGGGTTTTCTGAAAAAAACTACATCCTTGCAAAAAATTTGTCTATGGCTTTCTTTTGGGAAAAATGTTGCCAATTCTACTGAGTGTTTTGATGCATGCATTAAAAAACACTCCAAATAATTTGTTTCAAAATTAATTTGTTGTTTCAATAAATAATTTAAATTGTTGGTAACTGTAGTGCCCAGTATAGCATGTACTCACTTTTAACACCAAATCTGCTACTATGATAATATTGTAAAGTTGTGCAGTAGAGATTTTTGTCTCGCCTGAATAAAGTTCAGAAAGAGACTATAAGTCTTATATATGCAGACTTGAATTCAAATTGCAATCAAACTTGGGTCATGCATGCAATATTGTTACCTATATATTATGCTCAAGTTGAAACTCGAGGTCAAAGGTCATTTGAGGTTAAGTTGTGAAAGAGGCTGGAATTGTAAAATTGGTCTCTTTTGAAAACTTGCAAACTTGCGTCAGATGCATTATAGAAACGTGCATGATATGGTGATATTAAAGGTTACATACCGAAGTCAAAGGTCATTTGAGGTCAAGCTGTAGGTAATCACGGTAGGTAATCAATAGGTAATCACGAAAGTAGGCGAGACACACGGTTCGAGAACTATCCTTGTTTTTTTTTTTTAATTGTCCACAGATATAAGGAGAACAATCGCATCGTCTGTGAAGAAATGAAGGCATTTGGATTTAAGACATTGTTGGATGACTCACACGACGGGTTCATCCTCACCTCATTCCACTACCCACAGCACCCCAATTTCAACTTCAAAGATTTCTACACAAGACTACAAGAAAAAGGTAGGTACATGTATACAAAATGGTAAAAATAAAATAATCGACCGACCAGAAAAACTAGTTTTGATAGATGGGGAATCTTTCTAGATAAACAAAAATGATACCAAGATCACCCAATTTGGTAGGGTAGCTTTTGTCTCGCCCCCAAACAAAGTTCGGGAAGAGACTACAGTTTATGCAATCACTATTTCTGTACGTAGTATGTGTAACTGTGCATTTGTATTGACCGGCAATCCGTGGTCGTCGGACAAAAGAATTGGGAGGCAAACAATGGGTCCTCGATTGACACAGCGTCTACAATCTCAACTCGTGTACAAATCCTATGGCGATCATCCAAAAGTACAAACAAAAGAGGTACTTGTAAGACAGTCGGACAAAGCCCCGTCCACGATTGCCGGTCCATACATGACTGTGTGTGTGGGTATGTGCGTTTACAGATTGGCACTAAGGGTACCGGGAACAAAAGGGCAACAATGGGACAATGGTACTTCACCGTCCTATCTTTAGAAATGGAAGTACCTCACACTCGTAACGCTATGTATTTTAAGATTTCTAAGGAGACAAAGAAAAACAAAAGATGGAAAGTAAGGTTGAACATAAGAGGTACTCCACAATCAATGGCGTGCCAAGTGTGGTTCATTTTGGTTCAAGCTTCAAAAAGTGGCTCTTATATGCAAAGTAGAAGTGCAATTCCAATCAAAATTGTGTCATAGATGCAATAGTGGAATCTTTATATCGTGGTTGTTTTAAAGGTAAGTACTGAGGTAAAAGGTCATTTGAGGTCAAACTGTTAACTAGGCTTGAATTGTAAAATCTTATTAAAAAACGTTAGGTTCAATTCCAATCAAACTTGTGTCATGTATGCAATGTTGTAACCTTTATATGAATGTCATGTCAAAGATCAAGTACTAATGAGGTCAAAGGTCATTTGAAGTTGTAAAATAAGATAATTGAAAAAGGAGGCGAAACATGTGGTTCAAGACCATCCTTGTTTTGACAAGTGACAATTACCCCAAAAACCTCCGAGTGGTAGAAAAAAAAGTCGGAATTTGGTTTTGTAGCATCCTTTGTAAATCCCTGAAATGTTCAAGGAAATTGCATATAGGAAATGATTTGTTATCATAAAATAACCCTTGAAATCCATGAAATCTCATCAGTTGGTAAACTTCTTCACCAGACATTTGATGACTGCTGTAAGGACAGTTCAGCGTCCCACCAAAGACATAAAACACTCTTGTTGCATCAATTTCTGCTTCTTCCACATTTCTTCATATTTCGTCATTTTTATTCCCAAACCACTCTGTAAACAGGGCTTTTATGTAATTCCTCGTCAAGGCAATCATCTGGTGATGAGAGGGCGACATTCAGATGGCGGAAATCATCGTCTTGGAGCCACTTCATGGGATCTTTTACAGCAGATGCAGATAACCAGGTTCTTTTCTTGAACAAAACGTGAACCACTCCACAAAAACGAGTATTATATTGGAAAGCCTGCACTATAAGCTTATATTTGGTATATAGTAGAGCTACAAAGCTCATCCCGTTCTGGAGATATGACATGTTGGCATATGGATTACTTCCTTGGAGTTCAGATTATCTAACTGAGAACACAGGCTTTAAAATAGCTGGCTCTGTTGAAAAACAACAGAACAATTGCACACAAATTGGTTGGGGTTTTGTCCCACTTTATTTATCGAAATCAACACTTCTGTAAATGAAACCTGAAACTGTAAAGATTATAAAATGTCGTTCACAAAAAAAAAATGAAAATCATACTGATGAAATATTTATTCTCTCAACATTAAGGGATATTATATGATAATGCAAAGCACGACTTAATACCCTTTTTGTGGAGCCGGTCACAAATTTCAATCAAGAATTGGTCATCATAAACGTCATGGAGGAGTACTCTCCACAACTTATTTGCACATTTTTGTTGCTTTTTTTTTTCTTTCCTTTTTTTCTTTCTTTCCTTTGTTTTTTTCTCTTTTTGTCTTAGCAGGTTCTTGTTTTCCACCCACAAAAAATGTAAACAATAAACAAAGCACAACAAAGCAGTTATTTATAGCTTTTATGAAATTGGAATCTGCTGAAGAATCTGTAAATAAGTCAAAACTCTTTTTCACAATTAGGTTTAGTAACAAATCTTTTAAAATGATCGTGAATATTTTGCGGAACACTGCTGGCCTGAAATGTTGTGCTTCAGTTAGGCGGTGTTGGGATGGCTGCTTTAACGTCATCGGTGCTGTAGTTTATAAACTAATCTGGCAAACAAAATCAAAAGCCATTTAGAGTAGTGCCAACGGCCGCGCACACGTTGCCTGCATTTGCAACCTTAACTCCCTAGGGTGTGTGCAAAATCATATTGATTTTGGAGGATTTGGGAGATGACACACAGGAGCAATTTGGTGACCCTATCCGGTTCGTAAGTGACTTCATCAGAGACGCACATGTGCTACTTATCACAAGCGTTCATTGGCTAATTGTGACCTGCTCCCACGAAAACGACGTAAAGTCACACTGTGCTATAGGCCTATAGAGTTATGATTGAAAATAGCCGATTTGACAGTGGGGAAAATACGATTTGGGTGAAATTTCCCCCCTGTATGATTTTCGTAATCTTGAATGATTCAGACTGTTTTTGACAATATTAACCTTGCCAGAATGTTCGTTGCTATATCTACTTAATTGATTTCGGCCAAAAAACGAATTTTGAAAAAATAATTTTGGCCAAATTCGTCTCTTCGTGAAAACGCTGACGATATGTTTTCTTTCGAACTACCAAATATTTTTAGCAAAAGATTAGCAGAAAAAATGTACATTTGATTTTACTGAGCGTACCCAAGAAGTAAAATGTTGCGAAATTAATGAAAATATGAAAATATCACGATAAAATGATCGTATTTTCACACACACAAAAACTCAACATTAATACCCTACCCAATAAATTATATATCATTTTAAAGCTAAGAATTCAAGGAATCTAGAAATACCAATATCTCAAAATATCAAAACGTCAACTTTACTCAACTGTTTTCGTGGGAGCAGGTCACAAATGCGCAATTGTGCATTCACTTCAGGTTTCATTGGTTCCATTCAACTCTGTGTGAAGTACGCGTGATTCAAGTTGAAGTTGACGTCACACTTACAAACCGGATTGGTGGGAGGAGCCCGGAGTGTGTACATCCAAGAGAGCGACACACGCGAGCCTGGTGCAACCGCAAATAAATGGCTGCCCTTGGATTAGTCTATAGATAAAACAATTCTAGAAGGTCTTTCAAACACTAAATTATGTGCGATTGTCATTCCAGTTATAGGCATCCAGTCTGCTAGTCTAGAATATCTGCTCATTGGACAAGCGAGCGGTTTCGTGTTTGGAATCTGAGGAAAACTCTGCATGTATGTACGTCTTCCGGCGCAAACAGCTACCAGAAGGAATAATTTCACAGGGAGTTTGAAATGTTGATTTGAATTGATTTAATATCTTTTAACAAGTATACATTTCAACAGCATTTTGGTTATTTACTTTTTGTATTACTGCAATAACTTTTTAATGTCCATGTCTTCTTGTATTTTGTCTTTGGTTGGTTTATATTTTGTTAGATCAAGTGATTTACCCGGGCAAAGTAACTAAGATGGACTGTTTCCGTATTGGTAACATCGGCCACGTCTTTCCCCAGGACATGAGGTATCTGATGAAGTGTGTACAGGAAGTCTGCAGTGATATGGACATCCCACTCCCAATGAAGGAATAAGGCCAAACAAAATAATAGTTCTGCTTTCGGTTACTCTACCTACACTATTTTTACAGCCCTGACCCTAATTTTGTTTTGGGGGGGGAAAAATAAGAAAAAAATCTCAAAATAAATTTCGACCTACCCTTGACTACACACACAGCTTTACCTTACATACGTACTGTGGACATTCCTTTGTCTTCGTGTAGATAAAAAAGTTGACTAAATACTCATTTTTTCTCGCTTTCCCAAAACAAATTTACCCTCAAATTTTGATTCTGGGCCTCTCAGCTGTTCCTTCTATCTTTTCTATATATATAACCCTAACCCGTTTTTCCTCTAGCGCTCTTTTTCGGAAAATGAAAAACGGATTGCGGACCTGGGCAAGTCCACAAACCGTAACCTCTTCCCGCATCGTGTGGACCTATATTGTTCGGAGGTCCACAGTGCGTATGCAAGACTAACTCACATAAGTGTGTAAGTGTAATGGTGGCAAATTACCCTTGGCTACTTTCCCCCGAGATTCTATTTTTTTATAGGAGTAGGTCCCAGTACATAGTTTTTCTTTTGGCTAAACGCCCTGGTCTATTTTCCTCTGCACTTTACAAGGTACAAAGACTGACCCCTCTGCATTTGAGAGTGCCCCCCCCCCCCCCCCCCCAGATCACATTACACTAAGGAATGTCCCCATCCAACGGTGGGGTACATATCAGTTAGCAGACTGGCAGCAAAGAGGGAACAACCACATTTTCCCCTAGTCCTACCATGCCTAGATGGATGTCTGTTAAATTCCGCTTTGATATTATGGGCTCTGTCTGAAAGCATTCTAGAGCAATCCGCTATTGGCACTGTGTTGGTTTTATTTTTATTGTTAAATTTTTATCCTTTTTTTGTCTACATTTGTTCTATCCAAATTTGATTTTCTCTCGCTCACACTTTTTAGTTTCGCTTTCATTTTGCGTTGTTTGGTCACTTTCCAAGTTATTTTTCCTTCTCTGTGATTGATTTGGCGAAGTGTAATTCTGGTTTGTGGATAACCCTGAATTAAATATTTTTAATCTTTTTGAGAACTCTATTTCAATTGATTCTGTATTTTTTTGTCCCAGCTCTCGTAAATATATTACATATACGCCCTAAATCCAGTTGTAACCTCCACCTACATGTTTTTTTTACTTTCCTTTTTTTTTCTTTTCTTTTTGTTTTTCTTTCCTTTTTTTCTTCTTCTCTTTTTGTCGTAGCAGGCTTTTGCAAACAGGAAGCAATTCAAGGTTCTTGGTTCCTACCACAAAAAATAGAACAACTAAAAAGCACAACTAAAAAGCAGTAATCTATAGCTTTTATAAATTAAAATCTGCTGAAGAATCTGTAAAAATGTCAAAACTCTTTTACACAATTAAGTTAGTGACAAATCTTTTAAAATGATCGTGAATATTTTGCGGAACACTGCTGGCCTGAAATGTTGTGCTTCAGTTAGGCGGTGTTGGGATGGCTGCTTTGACGTCATGGGTGAAGTAGTTTATAAACTAATCCGGCGAATAAAATCAAAAGCCATTTAGAGTAGTGCTGCACCGGCCGCGCACACGTTGCCTGCATTCGTAACCTTAACTCCCTAGGGTGTGTGCAAAATCATATTGATTTTGGAGGATTTGGGAGATGACACACAGGAGCAATTTGGTGACCCTATCCAGTTCGTAAGTGACTTCATCAGACAGGGACATGTGCTACTTATCACAAGCGTTCATTGGCTAATTGTGACCTGCTCCCACGAAAACGACGTAAAGTCGTGCTATGCTATTATTGAGTTATGGTTGAAAATAGCCGATTTGACAGTGGGGAATCGTTTTGGGTGTTTTGGCATGACACAATTCCCACATATGTTTTCGTTTGAACTACCAAGTATTTTTTAGCAAAAGATTAGCAGAAAAAATCTAAATTTGATTTTACTGAGCGTACCCAAGAAGTAAAATGTTGCGAAATTAATGAAAATATGAAAATATCACGATAAAATGATCGTAATTTCACCAAAAAAACACCGCAATTTAAGGAATCAAGAAATACCAATATCTCAAAATATCAAAACGTCAACTTTACTCAACTGATTTCGTGGGAGCAGGTCACAAATGCGATTGTGCATTCACTTCAGGTTTCATTGGTTCCATTCAACTCTAGTGTGAAGTATGCGTGATTCAAGTTGAAGTTGACGTCACACTTACAAACCGGATTGGTGGGATGAACCCGGAGTGTGTACATCCAAGAGAGCGACACATGTGAGCCTGGTGCAACCGCAAATAAATGGCTGCCCTTGGATTAGTCTATAGATTAATTTTTTACTAGAAGGTCTTTCAAACACTAAATTATGTGCGATTGTCATTCCAGTTATAGGCATCCAGTCTGCTAGTCTGGAATATCTGCTCATTGGACAAGCGAGCAGTTTCGTGTTTCGAATCTGAGGAAAACTCTGCATGTATGTACGTCTTCCGGCGCAAACAGCTACCAGAAGGAATAATTTCACAGGGAGTTTGAAATGTTGAATTGAATTGATTTAATATCTTTTAACAAGTATACATTTCAACAGCATTTTGGTTATTTACTTTTTGTATTACTGCAATAACTTTTTAATGTCCATGTCTTCTTGTATTTTGTCTTTGGTTGGTTTATATTTTGTTAGATCAAGTGATTTACCCGGGCAAAGTAACTAAGATGGACTGTTTCCGTATTGGTAACATCGGCCACGTCTTTCCCCAGGACATGAGGTATCTGATGAAGTGTGTGCAGGAAGTCTGCAGTGAT
This sequence comes from Crossaster papposus, assembly GCA_037893245.1. Classification (NCBI taxonomy): domain Eukaryota; kingdom Metazoa; phylum Echinodermata; class Asteroidea; order Velatida; family Solasteridae; genus Crossaster; species Crossaster papposus. The sequence goes on from JBAIAA010000173.1 coordinate 1,286,706, forward strand.
ATGGACATCCCACTCCCAATGAAGGAATAAGGCCAAACAAAATAATAGTTCTGCTTTCGGTTACCCTACCTACACTATTTGGACAGCCCTGACCCTAATTTTGTTTTTTGGGGGAAAAAACACAAAAAAGCTCCAAATATTAAAATTTCTACATTTTACCCTTGACTACACACACAGCTTTACCTTACATACGTACTGTGGACATTCCTTTGTATTCGTGTAGTTAAAAAAGTTTACTAAATACTCATTTTCTTCTCGCTTTCCCAAAACAAATTTACCCTCAAATTTTGATTCTGGGCCTCTCAGCTGTTCCTTCTATCTTTTCTATATATAACCCTTACCCGTTTTTCCTCTAGCGCTTTTTTTTCGGAAACTGAAACTAGGGTTCTGGCTAAATGAGACAGAACTGGGCAGAGGTTGAAATAAATGTACGCTTACGCAAATTGTACAAGTAAATAAGCTACCATTTCCCCAAAACACCTATTTTGTTTTCCTATATATTTTTTACTTAACCCGAAAACAAAACTTTGATATACTGGAAAAAAATCAATTAAATATAATATTTTATTTAAACTAATACAAATACATTACATGGGCCCTTTTACAAAATACAGTTTGTAGACATGCCAAAGATTACAAATATCGATAAATCTGTACGAAAATCACCCATTGTTAATTATTTTGCAGTTTTCTCCATTATGCCCTATGCCCAGTTCCATCTCATTTTGACAGAAACCTAACCCAAAATAATATTAACCATCAAGAAAATTCAGAAATATTTAATTGCATTTATTTGTCACTTTATGTAGGATAAATTGTACATTGATTGATAGATATGATACATAGATTTTATACATTTTTAACATGATGAAGTGTCTACATAGTACATGCATTCCCGTACTGATTGTGGCAATTTTTTTTGCCCAGTTGGTATCATACACATTATGGACTGGCAACTGAGGTCACTAGAACACGTCTATTTCCCCAAAGGACTGTGAATGACCAGAAGGGGAGCCGCAGAAAATAGGTCCCCCTTTCTGGTCACTCACAGGCCCGAGGGGGATAGACATGCTCTATTGACCGAATCGTGCCAGTCCATATGTGTTTTATAACACACAGGGGGTGCGTTCCACTTACGCGAACTGTTTGCGCGAACGTTCGCCAACGTTTTGAGTTGGCGTTAGTTAAAGTGGAACGATATTTTAAAAACTACGTTTTCAAAATGGCGGCGCCCAGTGAAAGTGACATCGTTTGGTTCGCTGCTTTTTGTCCAACTCATTATTTTTCTTTAAAAGATCCCTGTGAATGCTCAAAACAATCCACCGTTTATAACGAAAAGTATAAAACGTAAATAAAAACCGTGAAAAGAACCCTGTCGTCTGCTAACCGCTTCGCCATCTTTAAAATACGTCACTGGCCAACAGCGAACAGCTCGGAATGTCGTTCGCCGTTTTCGCTAACGTTGGCCAACATATAATTGGCGCACATTGCGTTCCACTCACGCGAACAACGCTAACGTTGGCCAACGTTGGCAACGTTCGCTGGAGTGGAACGCACCCCTCGGTCCAAAATATGAAATAATCGTGATCCATCCAGACGTGACGCCGCCTTTTTTCATATTAAGATGAGCCTGGCAAACCTTGAGGGTGCTGTAACCAGTCAAAATTGTTGTCTATATATTGCCCGCTTCAAGAACTATTTCCTGCAAATTTACGGTGGCGGAAATCTCATGCACTAGCCTATTATTTACCCCACGTGACCGTGTTTCAGCCAACCAGAATACAGAACTAGAAGAGGTGTGTTATAATACTCTTTATTGTTGACACATTTATGATGAGATATACCAAATATCTAGAATTAAACATTTGAATATGCGCTTTATAATAATTACAAAAATTAGTACTCTATTGTGTGTATGTAAAGGTATACAAAAAGAAGATATATTTATAATTGTTATATTGGGCCAAATGCATAAACAATTAGCAATTGCTTAGAAGCAGAAGCAAAAGTAATTCCTAAAATGTATACATATGTGATCAGCTGTCATCACAATATGAGAGTAAAGACGCACGATGTGATTTGGAGATATGGCCATCCAAAGTCGAAATGTGAAGGGGTGGTAAATTTTAAGATTGTGCATAAGTTGGAAATAGCCTAATTGTATTAAAGACCACTAGTGGTCTAATTAACACGTTAAATAAATATGCAAATTAGGTCTTATCGCAGGTTTTTAAAATTTCGATATTTTGTTGTTTATACAACAGTTTGTGTGTGTGGAATGTTTCAGGAGAAATAATGATTAAAACATAGCCGTTGTTTGCTATGCTTAACCGAACCTTCCTTGTCCTGTTTTGAAAATTTGAAAATACCAATATCTCAATTTCCCCAAATTTATTCTCGTATTGTGGTGACAGGTCACATATTACCTAGCACGTTTTAAGACAGAGACCCCTTTTTAGGCTACACACTATAGACTATTGTTACCTAACACATCCCCCTCACCCTCATGTCTGATAAGAATTCCTCTGGAGGTTTCCTCTGCCTTGTATCTTGCTTCATTGTACTGCAATTGCCCGACACGAGGTTCCGGACATACATGTACAGTACATGTAATAGGGACAAGGTGTTCCAATTAACTTGATGGACTGATTATGTGACCTGCTCCCATGAAATCGGTGTAAAGTCGCGCTATGCTATATTGAGTTATGATTGAAAATAGCCGATTTGACAATGGGGAATCGTTTTGGGGGTTTTGGCATGACACAATTCCCACATGTTTTTGTGGCAAAACGTGTGTTCGAGGACCATCCTTGTTTTGAAAAGTGACATTACCCCAAAAACCTCTCCAAGGGGTAGAAGAAAAAAAGTAGGAATTTGGTTTTGTAGCATGGCTCATTAATAAATCCCTGAAATGTTCAAGGAAATTGCATATAGGAAATGAATTGTTGTCATAAGATAACCACTGAAATCCATGAAATCTCATCAGTTGGTAAGCTTCTTCACCAGACATTTGATGACTGCTGTAAGGACAGTTCAGTGTCCCACCGAAGACATAAAACACTCTTGTTGTATCAATTTCTGCTTCTTCCACATTTCTTCATATTTTCTTTATGTCATTTTTATTCCCAAACCACTCTGTAAACAGGGCTTTGGCATTTTTGTTCATGTAATTCCTCGCCAAGGCAATCAATCATCAGTGATGAGAGGGCGACATTCAGACGTCGGAAATCCTCGTCTTGGAGCCACTTCATGGGATCTTTTACAGCAGATGCAGATAACCAGGTTCTTTTCTTTAACAAACGTGAACCGCTCCACAAAAAAAAGAGTATTATATTGGAAAGCCTGCACTATAAGCTTTTATTTGGTATATAGTAGAGCTACAAAGCTCATCCCGTTCTGGTGATATGACATGTTGGCATATTGAATACTTCTTTATGTATAACTGAGAACACAGGCTTTAAAATAGCTGGCTCTGTTGAAGAACAATTGCACACAAATTGGTTGGGTTTTTCCCCACTTTATTTATCAAAATCAACACTTCTGTGAATGAAACCTGAAACTGTATAGAGATTATAAGATGTCGTTCACGAAAAAAAAATGAAAATCATACTGATGAAATATTTATCCTCTCAACATTAAGGGCTATTATATGATAATGCAAAACAAAATTAATACCTTTTTGTGGAGCCGGTCACAAATGTTAATCAAGAATTGGTCAACATAAACGTCATGGACAACAACTTATTTGCACATTTTTGTTGCTTTTTTTTCTTTCCTTTTTTTTCTTTCCTTTTTTTTCTTTCTTCTCTTTTTGTCTTAGCAGACTTTTGCAAACAGGAAGCAAGGTTCTTGGTTCACACCCACAACAATTTTTTAACTCCGTGAATGCTGCATATTCTAAGATTTCAATTTCAATTAAAAAATTGAATTCACAATTTGAATTGCGACCACATTCTGCATCCAGTCGATTGCAGCTACGCGCATGTCGATCACTGAACAGACCCGTTCGCCAGCACACGTGTGCCGTTTCAATGTGGACGTAGCTGCTGATTGGCCAATTTGGCTGCTGTGTTTTAGTATATAGCATATAGCAGCGGGTGTAATAGTGTCCACGCGTGCGCCGTTCGAATGCTTGCGCGCACTAATTGAGAAAAATTCCAAAAGGGCGTCTTTGAGAAGCATATCTTTGGAAATGACATTCTTTTGTTAACCAGTTCGCGCCTGGATTATTTTAACATCACCGTGCTGAGGCGCGGGATTATTGTTATCCAAGGCGATGGTACCGGGAAGCACATCCACACATTTCCCGCCTTGCTCGCTGCTGACTAGCCTTTAAACAAGGCCACATGTCTGATAGACGCCGAGCGACTAAAAAGAGACTAATCGCGAAAACCTGAGTGAACGCCAGTGCGAATTACCCAGACAAGTGGCCTTTATCAATCTGGTTTGGATTTCTTATGTTAACCTTTGTTTCCGACTGGAATCGCTACCGAAATGGTAGCGTCCAATCAGCGAACGTATCTCCGCGTGACGTCAGCTTATTTTGAGTTGGACTAGTTCATTTTACAAACAGGGAATGTCCAATCATGTCACTTACAATATTTAGTTCAAATCATTAGTTGCTTCCTAATTTATTGCAATTTTGCATGTAAAATAGATTTAAATGTGATATCTTGTATTTATCATTCATATATTCAACTCAGAAGCAAAATTTATATACGTTTTTGTACCTTTTCTTACATGCTTTGATATTGAACGAATCACGAACGAAGCCAACTGGGAGATCGCCGTTCTGATTGGGCGTATTGGCATGCTAATATGTACTATGAATAATTCATGCTGAGCAGTGAAACCTACATTGCAAAAGGCCTCGTGACATTCGTCACTCGGTCGCGCGTTCACCCCGGGTATCTAGACTCATCTCAGCCGCTTAGCCAGAGTCACGAGGCCTTGTCAAAAGGCTAGCTGCTGACAGACATTTCCGGCTTTGCTTGTGACGTGTTTATGCGTCATTTGTTTTTAATCTTGGGAAAACTTTGCGGTTATATATACGTCCTCCGGTGCGAACTGGTTAACAGCATGCCAGAAGGAATAAGGGAGTTTAGAATAATTAAATGTTGAATTGATTTAATATCTTTTAACAAGTTTGCATTTCAACAGCATCTTGGTTGGTTAGTTTTTGTATAGCTGCATAAACTTTTTAATGTCCATGTCTTCTTGTTTTTGTCTTATATTTGTTTTAGATCAGGTGATTTACCCGGGCACAGAGACTAAGGTGAACTGTTTCCGTATTGCTAACATCGGCCACGTCTTTCCCCAGGACATGAGGTATCTGATGAAGTGTGTGCAGGAAGTCTGCAGTGATATGGACATCCCACTCCCAATGAAGGAATAAGGCCAAACAAAAAAATAGTTCTGCTTTCGGTTACCCTACCTACTCTATTTTTACAGCCCTGACCCTAATTTAGTTTTGGGGAGGTAAAAAAAAAAAAGCCCCCAAAACCAAAATTTCTTCATATATCCTCAAATTAGGCCACATAAAAAAAATTACTTGTTTAGCGTCCGGCCACTTAAAATGTTTAGGGTCGGGAGGGAGGTTTTTTTTTTAGTTTTTTTTATACAAGGTGTCCACACCAGAGGAAGACGTGCACCAATGTTGCCCACTTTACATCTCAGATGGCATACTGGGGATGTATTAAGGTTTAATTCCAAACTTTGCTTAAAAGAACAGTTTTATTCAATGTTAAACAGTACAATATCCAATAAAACTGTCAAAAGATTAAAAGGAAAAGATGGTTTTTTTCACATTTTAAGCTACTTTGTTCGTAAGCAAGCAGCTGCGGCGAACTGCACTCAAAAGCAAGGTAATGCAATAGTTTTACATATATGAGGCAGTCTCGTTATTGACTGTGTGTTCTCCCCCCCCCCCCCCCCCCCCCTCAAAAATAACCATCCCATAAAAAAAACCGTCCAATCTTGTTCTTCCTTCTAACAATCTCTTCTTTTCATTGGGTGTAAATTATATGCCACAAAGTGACATTTCCCAGCCTATTGAAATTCCAAAGTCTACTGGCTGATACAATGTATACATTTTGTAGGTCAGCTGTCAATCATTGTCTGGATTTCTTACCCCTACTTGGAATATATTCGGAAAATACTCCCGAATATTTCTCCTGTGGTTTTACTTTATTTCTCTGGCACTATAAAGCGTTTATTATGTAAAATTACATCACGGAACCATTATAAATTAAAAAATGTAACGAGCTTTTACAATTTCCACGAAATAGATCGTTTTTGTTAAAGACAAGAAAAACGGAAAATAAATCGTATTAAATTTTGCCCCTAAATTTGTTGGAAAATTGTTTATGAGCTCAAAATATAAGGTGTTAAGGTTCCGTTTATTTTTTTTTCTCTTTCTTATTAAAAAACAATAAAAACAGAAATAAATGTTATTAAATAAACCTGGAATTGATTTCGCTAGCCTTGTAGTTGTCAGGTGTACCTGTATGTCGATTTTCTTATATATCAGAAAAACCAAGAATAAATCGTATTATTATTTACCCCTGAAATCGGTTGGGAAAATTTTAGAAGTTCATTCAAATAAGTCTTTAAGTATCCTTTCTTCTTTTTTTTCTTTAAAAACAAAGACAATAACATAATTAACCTTAGGAATATAATATTTTTTTCTGTTCATCTTAATACATTTTGTAAATAGGTACGGCAAACTTTTGCAAAATTACTTACAGCCAACTTAATCCGTTGGGTCTAGAGATAAATAAATTCACTCCAGGAATACACCGACCAGGGCCTATTAAATGAATTCTGTATCTGCCTGGCAAGGGTTGGCGTAAGTAAATACAATGTATCTTTGTTGGAGATAAACACGATATGTGGCAGAGGGGTACCCCCCTCTTATCCCTATACTTTATACGCACTCAACACTATTGTAACCTAACCCACCCCCCCTTGAAACCTAAAAGGAATTCCTGAGATTCCGGGAACACAATGGTCAACACAAAAGAGGGGGGGTTTTCTCTGCCACATATCGCGCTTCATATGAGATAAACGGGCTTGAACAACATTCTTTGAGTAGCACTTTGTGTTGAGTGAATGTCTGTGCTGAAAAAGGAAAGTCAACACCCAATGACAATGAAGATTTGTTTAACTGGACCTCATGGATAACAATCTTGTCACTCGGGAAGTGGTGAGCTGCGGTTCTGAGGCTTTGATGTTGGTCTTTTCAAGAAACTCAGTTGGGTCATTGTAATCTTTTAGGAACTGGTATTGCGATTTTCGATAAGCTTCTACAGACGTGTGCGCTTTTAGCTTATATCTTTGCATTTTTTCACTAGACCGCCGGACTACTTATAGACCATGGGACGAGTGCGATTATTGTGTTCGTTCGTGATCCCCATTTTGGTACAAAATGAAAACATCGAAGTTCATTCAAGTTGTTGTTGCTAAATACAAAAATGACTGTTCATTTTTGCAAAAGTGGCACTTAGGGTGTATTTTTGGCGAAAATATTGACCGATTTTTATTTTTTTTACAAAACTTGCCGTTACATGAACCTAGGCTTTGGCCCGTAGGTGGCTCCAGCGTTATTGCCAAACCGCATAACTGAAGCCAAAACTGAAACAAAGTTTCATTTAACAAAACGGCACTCACGTGACTAAACCTAAATTGTGACCAATCGGAAATACTGTGTTGTGAATCTCCGTCGGCATCTAATCAGCGCTCTCGTTACGCACAGTTTCTGACCCGGTGTACAGCAATCCAACATGGCGGCTTCTAAAGACGACGCCGAGCCTTTATTTATGTGCATTTTGCACTGTGATTGGAGCCAAAGGCAGGGTTTCACCTTTTTCTAATCAAAGCTGGTCTCGCTTCCTCGAGTTTGCTGACAAATGGAAGAGTTTGAAGGGAAAACAGTCAGATATAGCGAGAGAATTACTGGCCAAACATGACTCCGCGTTGCAGAGAGCGGATGGGTTTAGCATCGGCAGGCTAGGCGGCCGCGTACAACCGAAACATGTTGGATTTTATCGATCTTGCTACGCCCGGTTTACGGACATCAATATGATAGAGCAAGTAACAGCTGTCCAAGAGAAACTTCGACAAAGGACAATCGTTGGAACCGGTAGGTGTTGCAGTAACGTTCAGGCCTAGACTTCAGACTTCGTTCAGGGTGAAACTTTCACCTCAGAGGCTCAGTGTTTGTTTGTGGTTCCGAAAAAGATTCTGATGCTCAAACATGACATTTACGCCAACAGGCCATATTCTCTTAACTATGATATTGACCCCGGGCCACACATTCGAACACGCTTTATGTTATTATAGTTCTGTAACTCTTTCTTTTGTCATTTGTCAATGTAGAATATGTTATGGAATTAATGTGTTGTCGGTGCTGTGCATGTTGTCGGGGGTCATACTTATAACCGACAACACGCACAGCACCGACAACACATACAAAACATATTTGATATTGACCAAAGAGGAAGTGAACTGTAATAATACAATACAAAAAGTCAAAAGATTGTCATTCAACTCGAGGTTACAATTCATTTTTAAAATGGATATCTTTTTTCACGCGAATTTTTTTCTATATCCAGCACGAACGTTGGCCGCTATTTTGCCTTCTGGCTGCAGTTTGGCATTATGCACGAGTCTATAAAATGTGGTTGTAGCTGCTACCATAGACTCGTGCATAATTTCAAGCCGCAGCGAAGTAATCCGGACGGAGCCTACAGAAACTCCGCGTGCTAATTTAATAAATAAAATTGTTGGATTCACGACAACTTAGCTACGCATACATGTAGCTCGTAAAATCTCGTTTATGTCAAAAAAAATTAGCCAGCTCTGGCTAAGTACATGTATACACCTATCTTTTATCCCCTTTTTATAAGGGTGGGGGGGGGGGGGGGGGGGGGGGGGGGGGTGGTGTTTGAGAAAACATTAGGTGTGAGCAATTTTTTGTTTGTACAAGGTTACAAATAAGACCATACCGGTATCTCAGGAAAATGCATTGTACGGCAAGTTTGCATTTCAAATCGTGAAAATTCCGTTCAACTAAAGAAATTTTATTTCAATTAATTTTTTTGTGGTGGGGGTGGGGGGTGGGGGTGGGAAGCGTGTGCAACTTTGGCTCCATATTTTTGTGTAGAACATTTAAAAAGAAAAGAAAATAGGGACAAGTGACGAGCTAAAAAAAAATTCTTGTAACAAGTCATTTCCAAATTCCCTCATTCATTGTATTTTTCCCTTCTTTTTCTCTCTAGATTTAACCTTATATGCAGTTGCTAATCAGGAGACGAGCAGTGCTAATGACAGACCTCCACAGAAGACTTGTGTTTACTCAGATCCAGTGCCAGCCTACTATCTAAGCCCCAACATTAGAAGCATGTCGTACCGGCTATGTGCATTATCTGCCCCAAATCGCATGGGTTGTGAATAATTGTAACAATAATGTGCTCACTTCAGTGATTTTGTGATTGTTATAATTCTTAATTTTAGAGGGAAAAGCTGAGAGAATTATGCTGGAACTGGTTTTTGTGTACTAAATGACTAAATATTTAAGACAAGTCAGGAGCATTTTTCATTCAGTTAACTTCCACTATCCCTGTTCCAATGAGGGCAACTATTTTCAAGGCTTTTTCTAATTGAAAAGTGTAACCTAGTTAAAACTTATTAGAGCTACATACTGAAACATCCATGATGGAGTATGAATATCCCTCTTACTGAGAAAATATGGTACTCGAATAGGCATTTACACAAATTTAAATGTAATTATTATTTGCAAATGGTGCATACAATTCACCATTTCTGTAATTTTAAATGTTATTACAACCATGACTTTAATCACAAACAATTCAGCTTCCCAGTAATGTTACAGGTCCATTGTAAAATAAAACTGTAGGGTTGGGGCAGGCACTATCACTCCTGGACCACAGCAACCAAAACGTGGGTACAGGGCACTGACCTCAACACCTGGACAGATCATTGTCCATATTCTGCTGTGCTAACACTTGAAGTCGGCGCGAACTGGAAGTGCAACATGGCGTCACTGCTGTGAGCCAATGAAATGTCCAGTTGTAGAGGTCAGTGGATTTACCAACCAACTGAACTCTACACCTGGACATTTCATTGGCTCACAGCAGTGACGCCACGTTGCACTTCTCTGCATGCCGACTTCAAAATGAAACAATGGATGATCTGTCCATGTATAGAGGTCAGTGGTACAGGGCCACAAATTGTGAACATTTATTTGTTAATTCTCAATTTTCATGTGATTCTATTTATTTTAATGTCACTTTGCAAGTTATGTTCCATAAAAAAAAAAAATGAGTGAGTACTGAAGTTTATGTACTAGTGCTGACAAGAATAAAATGACAAACAATACATATTGTGTGAATCTTATCTTTTGATGTATTTCATTATTATGTATTTCATTACAAGCTCGCCTTGCATGAAACCCATTAAAATTCCCCTTTAAACAAAACACTGAGCTGATTGACCCACCCCCCCAAAAAAAAAATAGAAAAAAAAAATTGCAGATTGAAATTGAATATAAGCCATTTTATTTATCAATCAATTATATAATAACACACTTAAATGGATCCATCTGGGAACCCATCAAGAGTGATTTACATTTAAACGATGGTAATAGTTCATGTTTGTCACTGGCAACTTTTTCCTGTCATGTACATGCTCTATGAGGCGAGTTGGCTTGAGTCAATACAATATTAGGTTAACAAAAGTATGGGGCGAACTGGCTTTGGGGCGAATTTGTTATGAAAACTAGGCGAGAAAAACCAACTCGCCCCATGTTATTTTCGCCCCATCAAATTTGTTACGTGAAATAACTCTCCAAAGTGCCACTTTTGCAAAAATGAACACCCCAAACGTTGTTAGGTATGCCCTAAAGATCAATTTGTGAAAGTTTCATCATGTACCAAGTTGGGGATCACGAAAATGTCTTTCTGAAAGGATTTTGTGACTTCGTCCCATGGTCTATTAGGAAAAGGTTTTGACCAGACCGTCGATGTTTTGACTAGAATTTGGCTAGCGGACCAGCGTTAAGGTCGAACCCAAATGTTTAAGTTTCTGCCGATAGGTGCGCTGGCACCGGAAATTTCGTCTGCTAGCGTTTGCAACAGTAGAAAATGCACTGTGGCGGTCTTTTAGCGCATTTAAAAAAAAATAAAAAATAAAAAAAAAAAGTGGTCGGGTGGGTTTTTCAGGGTCGGGCGGGGACGCTAAATAAGTAATTTTTTTTATGTGGCCTTAGTATCCTTGTGCATAAATCTCTTTGTTCTCGTATAAAATGGTTAGAAAGTCGAGCCTGTTTTTCAAAATGCTCCTATAACCACAATTCATTTCCTGGGTTGAAATTTCGACCCAATATACTATATACCCGAACCCAAACACTAACCCTAAGTTTGGAGTAATTTGAGTAAAATCTAAAATCTATTTCGTGAAATTGCCGGGAGACCTATATTTATCTATTGAAATTACCCTGTGGAGACCTTTTGACTCCCATTGTCCACATTGTGTTCATGTCTCCACAGGGTACCGAATTTAGAAACCTTTTACCCTTGACTACACACCCAAGTGTGTATACTCCTCCAATCAGAGACCCCCCCCCCCCCTTATTGCTCCTCTTTTGTTTGTACCTTAACTTGTTAGAAGACTTCCCATGTGTTTTGTACATGAATTGGATTAGGGGACATTTTCATAATGGGGGACCTTATTGTTCTCTATTGTTCTACATCCCCTATTGTTCTACGTCTCCTATTTCAATAAAAAAAAATCGCAGACACCTACATTATGATGTGCACAGAAATTTTCCCCTCCCCCCTACCGAAGTATATTTCCCTATCTATCAAACCTATTTTCAAATGCCATGTAATCGGAAGCAGAACTTAGATATACTGGAAATAACTCAATTAAATATAATCTTTCATTTAACCAGTTCGTGCCGGAGGACGATGCAAGCAAAGTCCCCCCCCCCCCCCCCCCCCCCCCCCCCCCCGATTCAAAACGGATGACGCATAAACACGTTACGGGCAAGGCCGGAAATGGCTGTCAGTGTCGCCAGCGAGCCAGGATGGAAATGCGTGGGTGTGCTTCCCGGTACCATTGGCCTGAACCCGCCTCTTATCGAGTTTTGTTAAATATAATCCTGCGCCTCGGCTCAATGATGTTAAAATAATCCCGGCGCGAGCTGGTTAAACTAATACAAATTAGATGGGCCCTTTATTAACAAAATACAGTTAGTAGACATACCAAAGAATATAAATAGGCCTATCAATAAATCTGAAAATTACAAAAATCGCCCATTGTTAATTATTTTGCAGTTGTCTCCACTGTGCCCAGTGCCCAGTTCCATTTGACAGAAACCTTCACAAAACATTAAGAAAACAGTGTCTATAGGCCTATGTACCTCCGTCCTATTTGTGGCAAATTTTCTTGCCCAGTAGTTGTACACATGGACTGGCAATGAGGTCACTAGAGCACGTCTATTCCCCCGAGGGACTGTGAGTGACCACAAGACAGAAATAGGCCCCCCTTCTGGCCCGAGTGGAGATAGACGTGCTCTAGTGACCGAATCATGGCAGTTCATGTGTTTTATATTACACCTCGGTCCAAAAGATCCAGACGCAGCCATTTTTCATATTAAGATAAGCCTGGTAAACCTCTTGAGGGCGCTGTAACCAGTCAGAAAATTAAAGTCTATTGCCCGCTTCGGGAACTATTCACTAGTGGCGCAAATCTCATGCACTAGCCTATATTAGTGAACCCCACGTGACCGGCGTGCTTCAGCCAAACAGAATACAGAACTAGCAAGAAGTGTGTTTTAATACTTTTTATTGTTGACAATGACATTTATTGGACATGCATGGACATCATTTATGATGAGATATATACCAAATATCTAGAATTATAAATTTGAATGCGCTTTATAATAATTAAAAGAATTAGTATTGTGTATGTATAAAAAGAAGAAGATATATTTATAATAATTGTTATATTAATTGGGCCAAAGGCATAAACGATTAGCAATTGCTTAGAAGCAAAAGTAATTCCTAAAATGTATACATATGTGATCTGTCACCACAATATGAGAGTAAAGACGCACAATGTGATTTGGATCGAGATATGGCCATTCAAAGTCGAAAGTTCAAAGGGGTGGTCAATTTTGAGATTGTGCATTATTTGGAAAGCCTAAGTCCTCTACATATTTCCATTTTTTGGGTGCGATCAGTAATCGTAATTTAAATAAATATGCAAATGAGGTCCTATCACACTTTTTTGAAATTTTGATATTTATACAATAATTCGTATGTGTGGAATGTTTCAAGGAGAAATAATGATTAAAACATAGCCGTTGCTATTCTCAACCAAACCTTAATTGTCCCGTTTTGGAAATACCAATATCTCAATTTCCCCAAATTTACTTTCATATTGTGGTGACAGGTCACATATTACCTAGCACGTTTTAAGGCAGATCAGACCCCTTTTTAGGCTACACACTAGAGACTATTGTTACCAACACACCCCACCCCCCATGTCTGATAAGAATTCCTCTGGGGGTTTCCTCTGCCTTTATCTTGCTTTATACATGTACAAGTACTGCAATTGCCCTACACTACAGTAGGTTTTAGACATAATGGGGACAAGGTGTTCCAACTTGATAAAATGACCCGATTTACAAAGTACAGTGCATGGCTTCCAACTAGTGCCCCTTATTAAACAAAGCCATTGACAGAATGGGGAAACCTGCTCTAATCAATGTCAAAGTTTGATTGAATTTGTTAAACAATAATTCAGAGGACAATACAAGAAACACCAAAATGCACGCAATTATCAATAACTGACTGGATGATTTATTAAGCTTCCAATAAACAAAATCAATGTTCATAATATACGTATAGCCATACAGTATATTTTACTGATATTAAATTTCTCAACTGCATAAAAAATTATTTGAAGTAAAAGAAACTATAGCAAATATGAATAACTGAAAGCTTTCAATATTAAACAAAATCTGTGTTCTCGATATACTATATATTTAGCAATACAGTACATTTTACTGATAATAAATTTCTTAACTGCATAGCAAAATGGTTTGAAATAAGAAACAGTTTGATAGCTTGACAAAACCTAAAGGACCAATTTAATCGGGCTGAAGTTTGTTCATATGGATTCAGAGTAAAACAAAAACCAGTTAACGTACCAAATGCTGAATATCCAAACAAGTATCACATGACCAGAATATTTACCACTATATGTATGCAAAGTTAATGCTAGTCTGGTTCCCAGACCGAATTGATTTACATTATTAGGTCTGGTAGCTGCCAAAGCACGTAACCAAAACGGGAGGAATTCTTCCAGTTTCCGAATTCTTCCAGTTTCCGAATGCGTTCCATTGACATTTGGGTATTACAACGTTCGTGATGGTCGAGTGTTTCCAGGAGTAAAATGGTTGTACATGTTGGGTAAACAACAAATAAAATGCCCAGTCGATCCAGATTTTGTTTTTTGTTCTACATAAAATTGAAGCTTGCATTGGCAAAAATCAACATACAGCCATACAGCCATTATGACGGCATTGTTATAATTTGAAATGTTGCCGCATCTAAAAATAGCTACAGCTCCCTGACCTACAGTTTAAGAAGACACTCAATACTAACCGGTGTAGCGGTTCGCGATATATTTTTTTCAGGAGCTTGGTGGTGCGTGAATGTATATTCATGAGAAAGAGCAATGGCAACTCATATACGTTAAAGAACTATAAAGAATTATAAAGAGCGGCTTCCTCAACTAACTCGCCAATAGCATAGTTGGTAAAGAGCAGAGCTATAGATCGAAAGGTCTGCGGTTCGAATCCGACTCGTTAACGTTTGTCTTTTTCTTCGCCGCATTTTCTTATGGGTTATTTGAACAAGATTGAAGGGAAAACTGTGTTAGGTTAAATAAGTGTCTTGAAAAATACAACAAGAACCGCTACACTGGTTAGTTTTAATAGCGACTTACAGTTTAGACATCTGGTATTGTCAGGTTAGGGAACCAGACTAATAATGTAAGGACAAATAAAAGTATGGCTTTTCTCTGGTCTTATATTTTCCTTTTTTAATGGTAGATTTGATGAAAAAAAACAGCTACATGTGTGAGGATTTACAGTATCATTCGGACTACATGTATAACCTTTATTTTATGTCACAGCTGTACTACGTTACAAAACGTTACAATTATTGTCAGCGTTTCCATAATACCCTTGCACTATCTGATTCTCTAAATTCAAATCAGTATTTGACAAAAATTTTTACTCGCCCATTTTTTGTTGCAAATTCCTCCGATATCTGTAACTGAAGACTTCAGGCGCAAAAGTTGCTAAATGCCAGCAAAAAGTAGTTTGATTATCGTATACTAGGCACTGAGAGCTTTCACTTGATTTGGTTCTCATTTTTCATGGAAGTTGCGTTTAGCGACCTTTGCACATTTTGTCTTCAACTGTACTAACTGGGGGTGAACCACAGCCCACTAATGATATTGAAAGATAGCTTGGTCCTGTGCTGTGAGGACACTCTCTGATCAGCAATAAATGACGAGACTACAATACGCGAGCCCCCCCTCCCCAACCCCCATAAACCCCTCCAGTCATCCTTTAGATAAGCCTTTCAATACACTTCTAAATCACTTGTATGAAAAGTCCATTCATCTTCCCATTCACTTCTGTTGGAGTGTATTGGCATGCCAAAATGAAATGTCCTAATTACACCAAAAGAGCAAGTGTATTCAAGTATACAAATAATGAATGTTTGCGAGTGCAATGGTAAGAATAATCAGGCATCCAACTTGTTTTCAATTCAGCTGCTTTCGTAGTTTTTTCACGTCGCACTTATGCCATCGAAATATTAAAAACCACTGTACAAAGTTTTCCAAAGTTGTACAATGTTCAATTCCATTAGGCGAAGTGGAATAGGCTGCATTTCATCTGTCATTACAAACCACTGAGCCCAATCGAATGCAATTTTTGGGTTATTAGCGCCTGTGTTTGTTTGACCCCAGGTATCAATTGTGACCTGTTCCTACAAAACCCGGACAAAGTCGCACCGGTCAATTATCGAGTAAACAGCGTTCAAAGTCATTTCGATGTGGAATCGTCCATTTTGTTTAATTTTTGGATGACCGTCTTCTTTACATTTTCAACTATCATTTTACTCTAAAAATGTAATAAATCTGTTAAAGTAAAATTGACCTTGTGGAGTGCGCTGATGCGTGTACGTGTACATGTACATTGGTGCGAAATACGGTACTCTCTGGAGACGTGAACACAATGGGAGTGAAAAGGTCTCCAAAGGGTAATTTCTATAGATGAATAGGTCTCCACTGGGAATTTCACGAAGTAGATTTTTGGATTGTACTTATATTACTCAAAAACTAGGGTTAGGGTATAATATAGGATATATTGGGTCAAAATTTCAACCCAGAAAAATAAATTGTGGTTAAAATGGGGGCATTTTGAAAAAAGTGCTCAAATTTTTAACCATTTTGTACACGAGAACAAAGCCATGTCTCCACAGTGCTACAGAAATGCGAATGTGATACAAAAATGCAAATCTGTACATTCACCGTGTGTGTGTGTGTTGAGTTTTCTTCCTGTGAACACAAAGCTGGTTTTCTCGTAATAAAAGTTTTATGGGTCGGGCAAAGCTGGTGTCTGAATCCCTTCTCGGGGGATTATATGGAGGGATAAACGATACAAATTATATACCATTGGAAAGCTGATTAACTAGTGAATTTAAAAATACCTAAAACTTATTTTTTATTTTTGCTACTTTGTTTGGGTTTCGTTGGAACAGGTCACAATAAATTACACTAATGGGCTTTACCCCAATTGTAGTCACTTCACCACATCTATTGTTATGCCAAGAAAGCATTGTGTCCTAAGAAGCTAATGTAATGTATTAGGGTTAAGTGAATCCCCTCCTCAGGTCAAACCTCAGAAACTGAGGTTCCAGAAAATGCATTAGATTGGGCTCGGTTCTGTAATGGTCATTGAATGAAAATATTCCTTCCATCGCACGAACGGGAAACATGTATTTTATAAATCACCTGAATAAATCTGCGCGACCGTGCAATGGAAGCTTCACCGTTGAATGAAACTTCTATTTTTGCGATGTGTCCGCGCCGTGCACTGGAACGAATATGATTCAATGCATGTGATCAACGATCGACCAATCAGACGGCAGGGATTTATTCCGGTCTTGTATAAACAATGAATATAGCCAACAGACAATGGTAATAATGGATCATTTCCTGCACAGAATTTGAATAATAATGGATAAAATAATAGGTTTTGAATAATTCAGAAAGTTTTTGAGTTGCGGTCTACGTTTGCAGATTTTACTCTGTGCTTTTGTGGGCTTGTCTGCTGTCTTCATCCTCCGGATTCAACTCTTCTATCTCAGTCAGGTTGTCTTTGAGTTCCAGCCTGGACATTTCTCTGTAATGGCTGAGAGACTCCTGCAAAGTGACATTTGAACAAATCTTAGTATTTCACAACCTGAATAAGATTAAAACTGCTGCAAACTGCTTACTGGCTGGAATGACCTGAAATATACAAATCAAATAAGTTAAGAGGGCCTAATATTTCGATCTTAACAAGATCTTCTTCAGAGACATAATGGCTGTGTACAAGAAACATATATAGGACAACATACAGCATGATGCACATCCAAGCTGACAGGAGAAACACAAAAGAAAAAACATGTACAGAGTTCTGTGGAACGACAAAAGGCTGATTAGGCTGAAGGGTTAAAAGGAAAGGTCGATGTGGGTAGGATCAAAGAAAGAACTAACAAAGAAGTATTAATAGCAGAAATGTGGAGGGGGAGAGAGGGGGGTGGGGGTGAGGACAATAGACAAGGGGAAACCAGAGGAGTGAGAACAAATAAGAACAAACTGCTGGCAAGGATTAAATCTGAAACAGATGAGCAAACCAACATGAAAACAAAGTAGAAGAAAAGTAGAATCAACATTTCAAAAAAAAAAAAAAAAATGTTCAACTCACTGGTGGTTCGTCAAAGGGTACTGACTGGTCGTTGTTTTGAAGAAGCAAGGCAAGTCGTTTGAGATTGAAGTCAGTTATAGGTGCGTTCTCCTGGAGCATTCTCTCGCGGAGTTTCATTGCATCTTCCCAATTGTTATTCTGGTCTGTGTATTAAGCAGGACATAAAACATTTTTCCACATTAAAAATCTAATTTAGAACAATTTATTATTACACAATGTTTCTAGCATTTTATGAAGAACAACATTTCCTAGTTTTTCCCTGATATTTTCTTATAAAGAAATTTCCAAAATTCCACGAGAAACAATTTCACTTTAATGAGGTTGCTTGGAAGTCGAGGTATGTAGCAAAGCAGCTAAGATACTGATAATACACAGGCAAGTTTTCCATATTTTGGGGGGTATTATTTTTCTTATATTCCTTGAGTTTTTCCTAACTGGGAAAATGGAAACTCATCTTCACGGATATGTGGGTAACGCCCTCGAATAAAGATACCGACAATTTGGAAGACCGCCAACATAGGGCAAGATAGCTCAGTTGGTACAGTGCCGGTCCGGTATTCCGAAGGTGCACATTTACCTAGTCAGTTTTCCTTATGTTTATGACTTCTGACTTGCGCCTTCGAACAAAGATATTAACAATTTGGGAGAACACCAACATAGGGCAAGATAGCTCAGATGGTATATTACCAGTCCGGTATTCCGGAGGTTGCAGGTTCGAGTCCCGCTTTGCAAATATCTTTGTTCACTTTAAAATGTATGCAGATTTCCCTTGTGGTTGATTTGTGTATTAAATCATGCTGGGTATACAATAGCTAGGGGAAAGAATATATCCTGCCACCAATTATTGGGTTGTGTGCAGAGTAAAGTAAAAAAAAAAAAAATGGGAATTGAAAAAGTTTCTCAGTCCCAGAATGGTGTCTTTTCAACATTTTTTCAATAACTGAACCCTATTATATAAAGTCCTGCTTTGTAAATTTGGGAAAGTTCAAGATTTCTTTTTCAACAAAAAGTATTAAAAAATGTCTTTAACACGTTGACTGCCGACTACGAGTATAGTCGTAGTAACAGGTGTACCGGATTCTGCCACTACGAGTATACTCGTAGAAAATGAAAGTTTTTTGTATTGTAAATTAAATACACTGGCATCACTGATAACGCAACAAATACGCTGCTGGCAGTGGTGAGGACATAAATGTTTATGTTCAAATAAATTTTTGTCCATGTTTAAAAAAAAAAAGGAACTATAAAGTATGTGCATGCCTACAATGCTTGGCAAATGGGGGCCCCCTTGTGAAATTATGCCCGGCAGTCAACGTGTTAATATGCTTCTATTTTTGGCCGCATTTCCCTTAATTACTCTACAACATTGTCTGGTTCCAAGGATACACGTACTTGTTGCAATCTGAACCTTACCATAAGCCTTAAATAGATAGAAGTAGACTGTCTGCTTGTCCAGATAATCGCCTGAACTCGCCATCTCCAGGATGCTGTTGATTTTACCAACCTGAAACACAAACGGCCACAGACAAATAAGACACTAGGAATGACAAGGGAATAAATATGTGGTTGGCCGGTTTTAGGTGAACGTTTAATACCGACTAACCACATAATTTATAAATACCTTTTGGGTAAAATACATCAAAACAAGTCAAAAATTAAAGTTTCCAACTATTTTGTTAAACAATTATTTATATGTCATGTTTTATGAAACACACCTCTATAGCTATGTTTATGGTATGTTCCTTGAATATTATAACTCGCGTGATCGGTCTGGAAGATAAGTTAACTCCTAATATGGACATTGGCACGCTGCCAGCTTGGCGCGAATTAAAAGACAATAAAATACGGACTTGTTTGTAGTATTGTGCATGCGCATTTTTTTCAACCAATTATAAGGGAAAGCGATCAGGTTTCACTGGCGTCCAAATTTCATGCGACACTGTAAAAGCGTTTAAAACCAGCCGGCCGGTCTTTATTATCCGTTTAAAACCGGCCACGTGACGGGCCGTTGACCAATGAAAATTGGTAAAACTGTCTTAAGTCTTTATAAATAAGAAATAAATGACACTAAAAGGGTTAATAAATGATGAAATCTTTACTTGGGTTTGTAATGACACTGCCTTTGCCACAGTTCAATTAACCAGTTCGCGCCGGAGTACATATATACACACAAAGTTTTCCCCAGATTCAAAACGGATGACGCATAAACACGTCACGAGCAAGGCCGGAAATGTCTGTCAGCAGCAAACAAAGTCGGAAGTGCATGAGTGTGCTTCCTGGTATCATCGGCCCGAACCCGCCTCGGATCGAGTTTCGTTAAAAATAATTCCACGCCTCGGCTCGGTGATGTTAAAATAATCCTGGCACGAACTGGTTAACTATCTTGTGAGATGACTAGGGACTGAATGACTTATGGTTGACTTTTGGCGACTTGTGACTGACTTGATTACAACTCTGCACTTACCACGTCTGAATCCCGACCAAGCAGGGAGATGATGTATCCTATTAATCCAGAGGATTTCTCCTTGATGACTGGGTATTTCTATCAACCAAATAATATCAAGACCAGAAAATGTAACATTTTGCAAAACCCACATTCTATTTGTTTCAGCCCCCGGAGACATGGTATGGTTCTTTCCTTTGTTCCTGTACTTAAGCATACCCCATAGACTTTGTACACAACATTCCTTGTGGAGACAAACTAACCTAGAATTACCTAGTGGAGACCTATTCAGTCATATTGCCTCTAATGTATTTATGTCTCCATAGGGTAGTAAATATAGGGGCACAGGAAATTAAAATAAATTGGGGATGTGCAACCCAAATCATGACTACCTCCCTCAATAACGCTTCTTCTAATGCAGGCACTGTTTTAAATGTGTACTCTGTATAACATGAATTTGCGTGCGAAAACAACGAAAACAACGCGTGCGCAAACAACAAAAACGCGTGCGCAAACAACAAAAACGCGTGCGCGAACAACAAAAACGCGTGCGCAAACAACAAAAACGCATGCGCAAACAACGCAAATGCAAACAACACAAACGCGTGGGCAAACAACGCGTGGGCAAACAACGCGTGCGCAAACAATGCGTGCGCAAACAATGCGTGCGCAAACAACGCGTGCGCAAACAACGCGGGCGCAAACAATGCATGTGCAAACAAGTGTTTTGTTACCGTTATGTCACATTTTTAAGTTTGTTTGCGTATGTTGTACTTGTGCATTGAATTTAGAGTACACCCAATCTTACCATTGCAGTTCACTCCATCTAATTTCACTACGTAAAAATATCTCTGCAAGTAGGAATGAGGAGTTAGCACTATAATTATTTAACATAGCTCTATAAATTGACTGCATTTAGAGAAAAAAATGCAAATGCAGGCTTCTCCTGAGACTACCACTCACCTCTGCCATAGTCTTGGCCTGTTCTACTTGGTTGCAGTCTAGATAAGCAAAGAGTAACTGCCACACACCCCCGTCCATGTCTTTGTCATTCAGCTTATCCACCATCTGAGAAGCTGCATACAAATGACAACAAACTCTTCAGCACATCACCATCTGCTTAAAATCTGCTTTATAAAGCCGCTGACATATTACTCAACCAAATTCCTGTGCATTTGGCAGAGATTGTAAGCAGTAAAGCATATCACCAACATCTATCATGTAACTAGAGTTGATGTCTTTCTCTGACACTTATTTCTAAAGATGAAGGACTGAAAAAAATCAAACTTAAAACTAGAAAAGGGGGGCACTTGGTAGAGCGCAGACCCCTGCCCCAACCGCTATGGTGAACAAATTTATTCAAAGTGATCACGATTCCTGATCTGGAATCATCCTTGACCCTAAAGCTACAATACATCTACCAACCAAGTTTCGTTAAAATGCCTCCAGTAGTAATCCTAACAACAAACAAACAGCCTTTAATAACGACTGACAAACAGACAGATAATAAAGATTCTTGGAGTCAACCAAAATATCTTTGCCACTTTATCCATCGTGGTTTTGGTACTTCATTTTTGCAGTCGCTTTTGCCGAATTCGAGTAAAATATAAGTAGAAGGGGAAACCAAAAAACATCAAACTAAGCACTCACTACAAGACCCCCACCCCCCCCCCCCCCCCCCACCTCCCCGACAATTATACTCCGACAAAATAGATACCCGCATGAAATCAGTTTGTGAAATATGATCTTTGATGACTGACTGAAGCAGAACATTTTATTTCAGGTGGTTCTTAACTGTAGATTTGAAGCTGTTGTAGTGGGCAATGTCTCGAATAAGCCACTTTGATATTCCAACTGCGCATGTGCACATGACATTTTGACGTTTTTTCTTCCGAGATAAATGTTTCATCGAATGCGTTCAAAAGCATCATGGGTACCAGCAAACTTAAAGACATCGTCGCGTTCTGAAGTAACATTAAAAAAACACCTTGTTTTCAGGGGTCATGTGTGTCCAAACTTTCTGTTTGAACACAAGTTCCCATCGTCTTTGCGATTGCATGGAAAAATGCTCAGAATGCCAACTCCGTTACCACGCCCCCCATAGCTTTATCTTCTGCATTTATCCCAAGAGAAGAATGACTAATCTTGTTGTGCATATGCGCAGTTGGAATACCGAACTGGCTTATTGAGTGTGGCAAGCTGTTTCAGTATGGGACAGTTCAGGAAAAAAAAGCTGTTAGCATAAACTTCTGGCGTGATCGCTGCGTGATCGGGCGTGATGGCCACATGGCATGATGGTTAATGACTTCTGACTAGCGCCATCAAACAAAGATAATGACAAGTTGGGAGACCGCCAACATAGGGCAAGATAGCTCAGTTGGTAGAGCGTCAGTCCGGTATTCCGGAGATTGCAGGTTCAAGTCCCACCTTGCCTTATTGTTTTGTTCACTTTGAAATGTATGCAAATTTACCTAGTCAGTTTCTCTTGTGGTTTGTTTGTGTAGAGTAAACTGCTAACATCTCTCCAGGCTTACCTTGCTCCATATCAGCTCCTTTTTGGATTAACTTTGTAAAGAATGACCTGAGCCCAACCCGTCTTAATCTGGTTGTATCTTTCTCCAGTTCCTCCTCGATGAAGCTGACTGCTCCAGAAATGTCGTCCCTTCAAAAAAAGAAAGTCACACATTTTGATTTGTAAAACAAATATCGCATCAACGATTATCCAGCATCCACTACATCCTGCATTAGTACTCCCGGAGGAGTTGCATCCTTTGCACGCTTCATCGCCTCAGCGATTATCCAGGATCAAGCATTGTTTTTAAATATGGTGTTTTTATTACATTGTCTTTGAAAGAAAGAAAATGATTATTTTTATTAGATAAAAACATGAAGCATAAAATTTAATGAGTAATAGGCCAAAGTTGTTGTTCCTACCACCCACCTCTGTATGTAAGCCCCAAGTATGGACTTTCCCATGGGGAAAATAGTGCCTGTTTTCTCTTCGTATGTCTTCTTCATCTCCCCCAGCTTGTCTAGATGTCCCCTTTCTTCGTAATAAGATGCCAAGAGCCGCACTCCGGACCGTAACGGGGTCATGCCCTCTTCTATTTGCTCATCATAAACTCTGTGGGCAGCTTCAAATCAAATGTCGAAACGAAGGAAAAGAAGAACAAATTGAATGGCTTTAGGGTTTTGTATTGATGGCGTTATGTTTAAAGGGATCGTATACGTTTGGTAATTACTGAAATAATTAATGGCAATAAAAAAAGAAGTACAGCAGCTTTGGATAGTATAATGCATTTTTATAAATTTTCACTTCGAAGTACTGCGGTTATTAAAAAAAATATCACTTTATCCCCAAAAATTTGAATCTGAGAAGCGTTACTGCAGTGACGTTTCTCAAATTGTGTATTCCAATGCAGATTATTCTTCCTGCGCGGACATAACCGCTCCAGATTTTCGGCAATATGTGACCCGCTCTGCAAAAATGGGTATTATGGTGCAAAATAATGAAATTGAGTTATATACATGGTTAGAATGCCTACAGCGTAAGCTTCCAGTTAGTATATAATAGAGCTCCATAGCTACTCCCGTTCTGGAGATATAACATGTTTGCTTTTGATTAATTCCTTGCAGTTCAAATTACACAACTGAAAAAACAGGCTTTGAAAAAGCCGGCTTTGTTGTAGAACAACAGAACGATGAACACAAAATGGGCGTGTATTCCACTTTAAACATCAAAATCAACATTCCTTTGAATGAAACCTTAAAATATTGGTGTTAAAGATGTCATTAATGGCAAAAAATGTAAATCACATTTTGATGAAATGTTTATCCTCTCAATTTTGAGTGGTCCATTACATGATAGTGCACAGGGCGACTTAATACCCTTTATTGCAGAGCCGGTCACATATCTCAAAATCGCTACCACCTTTTGAAATGAAATTTTTTACAAGTTAGTTTTATGGTATATCTATAACTATATAGGATTGAAACAAACAATGGGTTCCAATTACCAAACGTATACGATCCCTTTAACCCAAAGTCCCAACCTGTTTTAGAGTGTGTTGACGTATTCTGGATATATGTACCTCCATATTAAAAATTGGGGAAATGTTATGGATTGAGAATTGTAAGCCTAGCAGAACAGCAGAATTTTGATGATTTCAGAATACCTCCATATAGAGCGCAGTCACCAACACCAATTTTTTGCACATAACAAAATTGGCGGATTTAGGATACTTTTTTGGTAAAGGTATACTCAAGGGATTAGGGTTATTAGTATATATATCATTTGTCAGTTGCGCATTTTTATCGTAAAGGCAAAAAGTGCTCAAAATATAATAAAGAAAGGTGACTTGACAAACAACCTGATGAAAATTAGAAAATTATATTTTAAGAATTCAATTTTAAACCAACCACTAATGGAAGTTTTTCAAAAATATATCTCTTAGAACTTTTGATGACTTCTTATATTATTTTCTTCAAAATGACAGCATGCCGGAAGGAATAATTTCACAGGGAGGTTAGAGCCAATAATATCTTTACATCAAGCAAGCTTTTGAACAATAATTTGGTTGGTTCCTGTTTTGATAGTTGCAAAAGGTATACTATCCCTTTAAATGGGTAGATAAGCCAGTTTGAGTTTATACGCCAGTTCAAATGTCTCCTTTGTCTTCCAAACACTGTGAATGTTAGTCGTTAACAGAGTGAATTCAATTAAATACAATTTTATTGGTTTTGTTTAACAAGTTCACGCCGGATGACGTATATACACACAAAGTTTTCCCCAGATTCAAAACGGATGACGCATAAACACGTCACGAGCAAGGCCGGAAATGTCTGTCAGCAGCGAGCAGGGCCGAAAATGCGTGGGTGTGCTTCCCAGTACCATCGTCCTGAACCCGCCTCGGATCGAGTTTCGTTAAAAATAATCCCGCGCCTCGGCTCGGTGATGTTAAAATAATCCCGGCGCGAACTGGTTAACCTGCTAATTATTATACCTTAATACCATTATGTTTTCTCTTTCTGCAGCGTATGTATTGACCGCCAATCGTAGTCGTTAGACAAAAGAATTGGGTACGTCCGCGATTGACAAAACGTCCACGATTCCAAATCGTGTACAAATCATATGGAGGTCATCCGAAAACGTTAGAGTACAAACAAAAGAAGGGAAGACAGTCGGACAATGCCCCGTCCACGATTGGCAGTGTTTACCAACCTTGTTGTGTTACATGCACATACCTTCTGCGTCTTCTTTGTGCAGATACTCCATTATCAGCTTGTTCCTCAGATTTCTGCTCACAGAAAAATCGTCCAGGTTTTTGCACCTGTAAACAAAATAAACGGGTTGTTCATCCCTCCTTGGTCTGATCGTTGCTAAATATTCAGAAATACAGATTTATGTTATGCAATCCAAAAACCTTTTTCTGGACTAAATACCGATTCATACTTCACGTGAAAGCGAATGCAATACGAATTTAATGTCACAAAGCATTCGTCAAACAAATTCTGAAATTCTAAATGATCAATTCATTGGCCCAAAAAAAAAAAAAACGGCCAAAAAGAAATAAGACATGAACTCGCTGAAGTGCAACAAACTAGTTTTATTAAAGTGTACGCATTAATAAAAGAAATGTTGTTCACCGATATTGAACAAGTATGTTTACAACTAACTCATGGACATGAACGCGTCAATTCCCGAGCCAAAAGGTGAGGGCATTAACAATGTACCTTTAACAAATACCTTTTTCGGTCAACAAATCTAAACTTTTCAGTCAAAAAATCAAAACGAGTCAAAAATGGTAACCTTGTTATTGTTCAATAATTTCACTTCCTGTTTTTTAAACCCCCCCACCCCCCAATCTATATAGTGGGAGCATATAGCTTGCGAGAAAGACATAAACAACTCCTTCTATGGACATTGCCCAACATAATGGAGTGTATTTTCAGTTTGATTAGTCCAATTTTCATGATCTAAAATTATGATTAAAAGTTACAGTATGTTAAAGTTGATTATTATAACAACGAACCAAATGTTTGTTGATTCAAATAAAAACATTAAAAAAACATCCTATGACTTTTGTAATAAAATGTTCAAAAAAAAATATATGATTAGCTAAAAGCTGATGTTGGTAAAGATGAGAAACTGCAAACTGTTTCTTAATACTTGGCACTCACATGTCCTTGACCTTAGAGAAACCCTCAATATTCTTTTGTTTGAGATACTCCCACATCATGGTGTCATAGGAGGACATCGAGAGCACCAAGCCTTGACCAAGGGCCTCTTCTAGTAGAGACAATGCTCCATCAAGGTTCTAAACAGGGGGACACAAGGACATGGTCACAGACATTAGTATCATTACAAATGTCTAACTGTAATTACCAATTACATATGTACTTAAGAAATCTGTGCAAACATTGGGTTACTGCACACAAGGATTTAGCTTACCCCAGACTTGGCTACAGCAATGATTCTGTTCTGGACTTTCAAGACAGGATCCTCTGGTGCCGGGCCATCGTCTGTCAACTGAAAATCAAAACACACGTGAGAAGGGAATTATGGCTATGCATAAAATGGCTGAATTCAAAAAGGTAAATTTGTCACAACGATAGCTTGAATTTGTCACAACGATAGCTTGAATTTGTCACAACAACAGCTTGAATTTGTCACAACGACAGCTTGAATTTGTCACAACGACGGCTTGAATTTGTCACAACGACGGCTTGAATTTGTCACAACGACAGCTTGAATTTGTCACAACGACAGCTTGAATTTGTCACAACGACAGCTTGAATTTGTCACAACGACAGCTTGAATTTGTCACAACGACAGCTTGAATTTGTCACAACGATAGCTTGAATTTGTCACAACGATAGCTTGAATTTGTCACAACGATAGCTTGAATTTGTCACAACGATAGCTTGAATTTGTCACAACGACAGCTTGAATTTGTTACAACGACAGCTTGAATTTGT
Source organism: Crossaster papposus (assembly GCA_037893245.1). Taxonomy (NCBI): domain Eukaryota; kingdom Metazoa; phylum Echinodermata; class Asteroidea; order Velatida; family Solasteridae; genus Crossaster; species Crossaster papposus. The sequence goes on from JBAIAA010000173.1 coordinate 1,314,203, forward strand.
CACAACGATAGCTTGAATTTGTCACAACGATAGCTTGAATTTGTCACAACGACAGCTTGAATTTGTCACAACGACAGCTTGAATTTGTCACAACGACAGCTTGAATTTTTCACAACGACAGCTTGAATTTGTCACAACGACAGCTTGAATTTGTCACAACGACAGCTTGAATTTGTCACAATGACAGCTTGAATTTGTCACAACGACAGCTTGAATTTGTCACAACGATAGCTTGAATTTGTCACAACGATAGCTTGAATTTGTCACAACGATAGCTTGAATTTGTCACAACGATAGCTTGAATTTGTCACAACGATAGCTTGAATTTGTCACAACGACAGCTTGAATTTGTCACAACGACAGCTTGAATTTGTCACAACGACAGCTTGAATTTGTCACAATGACAGCTTGAATTTGTCACAACGACAGCTTGAATTTGTCACAACGATAGCTTGAATTTGTCACAACGATAGCTTGAATTTGTCACAACGACAGCTTGAATTTGTCACAACGACAGCTTGAATTTGTCACAACGATAGCTTGAATTTGTCACAACGACGGCTTGAATTTGTCACAACGATAGCTTGAATTTGTCACAACGACAGCTTGAATTTGTCACAACGACAGCTTGAATTTGTCACAACGATAGCTTGGATTTGTCACAACGATAGCTTGAATTTGTCACAACGATAGCTTGAATTTGTCATAACGATAGCTTGAATTTGTCATAACGATAGCTTGAATTTGTCACAATGATAGCTTGAATTTGTCACAACGATAGCTTGAATTTGTCACAACGATAGCTTGAATTTGTCACAACGATAGCTTGAATTTGTCACAACGATAGCTTGAATTTGTCACAATGATAGCTTGAATTTTTCAAAATGACCTATGGGCGTTAGACAGTGTTGTAGTCAAGCCCATCAAGGGTACATCATGATGAACAAGATAAACAATGACAATGAAATGTTTTTGTTACAGTTTTTTTTTAAATAGCTAGTGACTAAAGACTGAGAGAATTGTGATTGGTTTGTGATGGCCTCTGTTACAACACTAGAGCCAGGTGACTCCTGTCCCCACCTGCTTCCAATAACGCACCCATAGTCTAGGTTGTTCTGAATATGAATATTTGCATATTCATATTAAATAATTTAGGGTGCCATTACAGATACAGCACTTTAAAAAGTGGACAAAAAATAAATTAAATTGAAAACAAGGCCTTTTACCTGTACTATATGAACAATAGCCTACATGTATACAGTGGAACGCCGCTATAACAAAAATCACATGATCCACAGATTTTGATCGGTATATCGATCATTCGGTATAGCAATTTTCAGTCGCCAGTCCATCAGGTGCCTTATTTAACATAAAGCAACAGAAGTTTGACATTCGGGAATATTTTCAACAACAATGTTTGGTATGTTTTGACACAAAAATCGGGAGCCAAGGATTTTGTTCGGTATAGCCGAATGTCCGTTATAGCAGTGTTCGGTATAACGGCGTTCCACTGTTTACCTTTTTTCATAAATACATGAAATTCTAATAAGCTTCTCGATAAGCCAGTTTGGTATTCCAACTGCGCATGTGCACAACAAGATTCAACTATTTTTCTCTTGGGATAAACGCGGCAGATAAATGCACACAAGGCTACGGGGGACGTGGTAACCGAATCCATATTCTGTGCATTTATTCGTGCAATCATAAAGACGATGGAAACTATTGGACACGAAAACAAAAACTGAAAACACTTCGCTGTCCAAACTTTTTTTAAATGTTTAATACTTCAGAACACGACATTTTCTTTAAATTTGCTGGTACCTGCTATGCTTTTATATGCATACTGATGACAAGTTTATCTCAAAAGAAAAATCGTCAAATCTTCATGTGCACAGTTTGAATACCGAACTGGTTTACATACATTATGAAAAAAACTAAACTTCTTACCTCGTCTCCGACAATTTGCGGCACTTCAAAGGGGACTGGCATGTTGGAGGATTGCAGGACGTTGGCCAAGTATCTCAGGGTCCTGTCCTTAGGTACCACCCCTTCATCCTGCATGGTGGTCCACACTTGCAGACACTTGTCGGGGTCCTTCTGCCGAGCTGAGAATAAAACATAAAATGAAACGGCGCGTTGGGAGTGGCCTATCTTGGGGTGAAAATCTTGCTGAGAAACTTTTCAACATTTGTAGTTCAGTCTCAACAGTGAAGGGAAATATTTAGCTGTGTTGCAGATGGCGGCTCTACATAAGCGCTTATCATTGTTGTTGTTTTCGTTCTTCTTTTGCCAAATTCGACATCCGGGAAATTCTCGGTAAGCACTTTAAATAGAGAAACCGAAATGACAAAGAAAGCTGCACGTTGATGTGGCATATAACCAAAGCTTGACGGTGTCATTTTGGTTGAAGTCAAACAGTGCCTTCTGAATATTATAAAATGAACATTTTATGCGGTATGCGGTATTGTTGTGCATTTGAACTAGACCAATACACAACGACCCGGCTCCTGAACGAATACGCGCTAGTTTTTTTTTAGAGCTTCTGTGAGAAGGACCCACAGCATGCTGGTGGTTCAAGTGCATCTGGCTCAAACCTAAAGCTTTATTCTGAATCTAGACATCTCCCGACGCAAACTTCATCTTGTGAATCATTTGGTTGCGGTGCCCGCTGCTAATCAGATTTGAACCAACCAGCCGACCTCGGCTAGCTTGGTGGTGGAACGTCTGAACTAGAAGGCAGGAGGTCGTACGTATATTTATTTATTTATTTCTTATTTTAACCCTTCTATGGTTTTACCTTTCCAAACCTTTCAAAATCTGCTTACTTGACAAAATGGCTATAAATAAGTATGAACCTTTCAAAACGCTCCAGAATTTGTTGCTACTGCACTACTACACCTTTCAATACCTTTTGAAAGGTATTTTTTTCCCACACCAGTTTGTTCAGAAAGTTGTTTTACCTTTCAAAATCTTCCATAGGTTTCTTTTGCCAGACAGTTTTCTCGCCTTTCAAAACATTTCAGTCTAAGAAACTTGAAAGGTATTTTTTTCTCACACCAGTTTGTTTAGAGAGTTGTTTTACCTTTCAAAATCTTTCATAGGTCCCTTTTGTCAGACAGTTTTCTCACCTTTCAAAACCTTTCAGTCCAGGAAACTTGAAAGGTTTTGAAAGGTCAGACAATTCTATGACAACTGCACTATATATAGGAGGGTTACTGGGTAGCCCATTTAGTGTAATTCACTAATCTTCCATGGGTCCCAGTAACATGAAGACAATGTGAAGAAATTACAGTTCTAGAGGTGGGAGGGAAACCCCACAAGAACATTCTGGGGAAAACCCATGGAAAATCCAATCCACATATCCCCAGGCGGGATTCAAACCCGAGTCACGGCGGTCAAAAAGGCGAGGAAAGAACCGCTGCGCCAACCTAGGATAAGTAAACAACCTGACGTTCGAGTCCCACCCTCGTGACAACACTGAGTTTGCAGTGTAAATATACATCGGTGAAGGGGCAAAATCCAATATTAAATCATAGCATCTCTTGTGAACAACAGCTGATGTCAGCAATGAAGTCTAAGGCCGTGTCTGAAACGGGCTTTTAGGGCTGCGGCTACGTCTATTGTCAGCCTGCTCATGCGTAGTTGTAATGGGCGAACACCTAGCCAATAGCCATAGGCAAGTGATTCAGGCGCAGCCCAAGACTGTAATTACACGGGTCATTCTTGATAACTCAAAGAGTAGGAAATTGTTGCATGTGCATTGCACTCTGGTCAAATTGCTCCAAAAGTACGTATAAATATGGTTGCCGCATAGCAGATTGTAATTTTTTTATTAAAAAGATCAGTTTTAATGTGGAAATACATGGCATCTTTGTTGCGATAAGTAAAAATATTAAACCACATTGGGCATCAAATGGACAGGTCCTTGAAACTAAACACTATAATGGATATGAAGACGTGTATATACAAGCAAAGTTTTCCTCAGATTCAAAACTGATGAAACATAAACACGTCACGAGCAAGGCCGGAAATGTCTGTCAGCAGCGAGCAAGGCCGGAAATGCGTGGGTGTGCTTCCGGGAATCATCGGCCTGAACCCGCCTTGGATCGAGTTTCGTTAAAAAAAATCACTGCTCGGCTTGAAAATGTTAAAATAATCCCGGCGCGAACTGGTTAAGAACCATGAAAACAGGTCAAAATATGCAGACATACCGTAAAGCTGCAACATGCAAAAGTGGATATTATCACGGTCACATCCGTACAAATCCCTCGTCATGGCAACCAGGTTTTCCAAAGCTTCAGTGAGGTTCTTGCTGATGCACTGCTCAGCGTACCACTGTAGACGTCGATCCTTGGCAAACATGCCTGGAGTCTGAGGTAAGGAGGAGGGAATGAGGACTAAGTACACAATTTCTTGATTCAAATATGGGCAGTATTTTGCAGCTAACGTCTAGCAAGCGGAATTTCAAACAGGGGCCAATGCGCCATATTTCTGGCCGCATGAGGGCGCTATAAGACGCCATTTTCTGGGTATCCAACACAGGCAAAATCGCGTTCATTGAAGTAGTTTTAGTAACTTTACTTTATCTAAAAATTGAATATTAGAAAGAAAAACAATTGAGCTGTAAGAATAATTAAACTGATGTGAATTATCTCCTAATATAATTATACCCCCAAATACCGTGAGCACAGCGCCCTTAACATTCAATAATACGGCCTATTCTATAAAACAGGTAAGCACCAACAATTGCTTAGCATGAAGATTTTTCCTTGGGGAAAAAACGGGTTACAAACCAAAATTTCAGTTGATTGTTTGTGACGGGTATTCAGCTGTTTTTTGTTTACCTTGAATGAAAAATGTGCTAAGCCAATTTTTGTGCTTACACGTTTTATGAAATTGGCCCAAGGTCCCAAATGGGCAATTTTATAAAACAAAATACATGTGTATGTCCAACTACTTGATGTACATGTGCCCTAAGTGCAGTACATGTATCTGCAAACAATTTAAATTGAAAAAATGACACAGAAGGTTTTTTTGTCGCACACATGTTATATTTAATGTTATAACACCTCACCCACAGATTCTGTGTCTTGATTGGCCGAGAGCTAGTTACATGGTATTTTCTATTTAAAATTCGAACAAATGTTTGGACGCAAATGACACCTAAAAACACTCTTTTTTTTAATGTTACTTCAGAACTCAACAACGTATTTAAATTTGCTGGTATCCACTATGCTTTTGTAAGTATACAAAGTATAAAAGAAAAATCGATCTTGATCAAAACACGTGTAGTTGGAATAACGAATTGGCTTATTAGGGTCATGAGAGGGTTTTTAATACACACAAGTATATGGGGGTTTGGGTAATATAAAATTAATTAAATATAACAATTTTTCCCTGTTACCTCAAATATTTTCTTGGCTTCTTTGTATTTTCCTGTCGATAGGAAGGCGAAGATGAGGTCATACAGCATGTTGATATCACCATGGTGATGGCTGGTGAAATCCATTGCTACAAAACAGGTAGTGAACACAAAATGTTTAATAATGGTCAAAATAAATATTTTCTCCAAAACTTTATCACTGTCAAAACTGTCAAAGACATGCATATTTTATTGATAACATTTTATTGATAAAACTCCGACAACATAATTATTTGAAAAACAGCTTTGAAGTTCAGAAAAGCATATTCTTTCTTTACACTGTAGATTAATAGTTCGTGATTCAGATAAACCCAAAACCGAAAAATGGTAAAACCCACCCTGAAATGACTTCACGAGTACATTGTAATAAAACACATTGTGCAATTTTGTCCGGGTTTCGTTGGAACAGGTCACATATGACCAGAGCCAGGAATCGAACCCGGGCCATACATGTAGCTTTGAATGCTGCCCCACCCATGCCACCCAAGCCAACAGTTCCTACATAGGACCCCCGCAGTGGTTTTATTGTATACATCATACCTTTCTGGAGTTGTTCCGCGTCTCCTTCCTCAACCAGCTTGATCAAGATGTCATGGAAGTGTGGCATCAGACCATATTTGGTCTGGCAATCCTGAAGGCACTGCAAGGCACCTGGTATGTCCTTCCTGTTTATTGTGTAATTAATCAGCGTTTGGTTATATACATGCATATATACTGGATGTCTCCGGTTCAAGTGGTACACCTAACCAAATGCTAAGTTGAATGGGTACAGTACAATCAGTTTAACCAGTTCGGGCCGGGATTATTGTTACATTCAACGAGCCGAGGCGCGGAATTATTTTTAAAGAAACTCGATCCGAGGCGGGTTCATGCCGATTGTACCGGGGTATCAAACCCATGACAATTCTGGTTTAGCTCTCTGCTGACAGACATTTTCGGTTTTGCTCGTGGCGTGTTTATGCGTCATCTGTTTTGAATCTCGGATAAAAACTGTGCGTGTATATACGTCCTCCGGCGCGAACTGGTTAAGGGTTCAGTACAATCAGTTTAAGGGTGGAGTACCCATCCTAACTAATTCGGTTAGGGTTGATCTAAGTAAACTTTCTGATAAATATTTGGTAGGTTGTTTTGGGAATAAATTGATATGATCCGATATGCCTTAAAATGTTGAAATTGCAAAAATAACCGCATTCCAGGGCCATTTTCCAAACCCCAGTGTTGGAAAACGGCCCAGCACTCCTCTAGACTCACTTGTTGATGTAAGCCATGACAACGGGTCCCAGGATGTTGCTGTTGACCTTAATGAGGTCAAGGGTCACCAGTTTGTCAAAGATCTGCTGTGTCTGTTCAGTCAGGCCCTCTAGAGCCAGCTCGTTCAGGAGGTGAAACAGTTGTTTCTCCTGTCGGTCTGTCCAGATATCACGCTCCTTCATCTCTTGGACGAGGGCAAAAGCATCTGTCAAAACAATAATAGATCAATCAAGTAGGCCACACCCACCATATGCGACGGGCTCTGCGAAAATGTGTCACTTGTCGCGTAGCATATTTCCACATACAGGGTTGTTAACAGTTGATAAAGACATACAAGTACATGTAATTGTATTTTTAAAAGAGTGATAACTTTTGAAGCAACCATCGCACATGTTTCTAACCTCGATCAAATTAAAGCTTGTTGAATGCTCTTTCCAGCCATGTATAAAACTCTGATCAAAATTGTACCCCCACGCGACTCATTTTCGCAGAGCACGTTACATATCAACTACCTAGTTGCGTGACGCATGCCTGGCTAAGCCCAATTTCTTAAAACAAGTAAGCACAGCAATTTGCTTAGCACGAACATTCTTCCTTGACGAAAACAGGGTTACAAACCAAATTTTTAGATGATGTTTATTTGTTTGTGACTGGTATTCAGCTGGTTTTTGCTTAGCATGAAAAGCACACGGAGTTTTGGCTGGTAAACTTCTTTTTTTTTACTAAGCAAGACTTTTTTGCACTAAGCAAATTTTTGTGCTTACATGTTTTATGAAATTGGCCCCTGATCATCTTGCACAATAAACTACAACCTAGTGTTACTACATACAAGTAGGAAACGCCTTGGGCTTAGCAAATGGCCAACAATTACCCTTTCCCTTTACTAACAGTACTGGAAATAAGATTTACAATTAGTATACCACCACCACCATCACCACCACCACTACCACATGAATAAAACTAGGCTGGTAATGGAATTGGAGTGTACAAGTAACAAACGTTAAATCAATACAAAAGTGTGCGGTGAACTATGCTAAAGTGAAGACTTGTTGTCATATGAAATGGCGACAATTTGCCAGGCCTTAAAATCATACACTGTGATTTTAAGCAGCCAATAATTTGAAATTGTAATATAATAATTCAATAACAAAGAAAAAGGCTGATGTGTCTTTCAAAATTGTTACTTTTGTACATGTAATTATGGAAAAACATCAATTATTAAAGTAAGGAAATCAACGTTTTTGGGGGAGGACAAAAATAGAAATAGCACGGGAAACACGACTTTAAGCCTTAACCAGTTTGCGCCGGGATTATTTTGTTTTTGACCAGACCCAGGGACAGTTCAGGTCCACGTCTGTGGGTAGCGAGCCGATCTCTGACAGATATTTCCGGCGTGTGTTCACGTCTACCGACGCGAACTGGTTTACAATTGTTGTCATTCTAGAAAAACAGCAATTTAGGTAAGAAATCTATTTTTCAGAACACTAAAAAAACGCAGAAGAGCAGACCATAGTCCCCAACATACCTTCCATTTTGTTCTCCCTAGCTAGATGACAGATGAGGGGTTTGTACTTGGACATATCCAATCTGAAGTGTGGGTCAGCTTGCCCCCTGAAGAAAACCAAAAGTCCAATAGAAACATCAGCCTCAATTTGCATAAATGTTGGTATGGCTGCGCATCGCATATGAAGCAAGGTACGGGGGAGAGAGAAACAACACCCCCCCTCATTTCTAAAAATATATTGACATATTTTCAATAACAATGTTTGGTATTTTGTACACAAAAGAACAGGAATAGCTGAATGTTCGGAATAGCTGAATGTTCGGAATAGCCGAATGTTCGGAATAGCCGAATGTTCGGAATAGCCGAATGTTCGGAATAGCCGAATGTTCGGAATAGCCAAATGTTCGGAATAGCCAAATGTTCGGAATAGCCAAATGTTCGGTATAGCGTTGTTCGGTATAGCGGTGTTCGGTATAGAGGTGTTCGGTATAGAGGTGTTCGGTATAGCGGTGTTCGATATAGCGGTGTTCGGTATAGCGGTGTTCGGTATAGAGGTGTTCGGTATAGCGGTGTTCGGTATAGAGGTGTTCGGTATAGCGGTGTTCGGTATAGAGGTGTTAGGTATAGCGGTGTTCGGTATAGCGGTGTTCGGTATAGCGGTGTTCGGTATAGAGATGTTAGGTATAGCGGTGTTCGGTATAGCGGTGTTCGGTATAGAGGTGTTAGGTATAGCTGTGTTAGGTATAGCGGTGTTCGGTATAGCGGTGTTCGGTATAGCGGTGTTCGGTATAGCGGTGTTCGGTATAGCGGTGTACTGGGTTAAAATAGCTGTAACAATTTAAAACCAATATCCAATAAAAAAAAGGAAAAGAAATGAACCAAGTTTCTTACATTTGCTGTTTGAAATGGAATGCTTCTTCATATCGTTGGTGGTTGGAGCACACACTGATAAGGGAGGCATATATTGCTCCTGTCGGCTCGTAGCCCTTTGCTTTAAACTCTTCAATCAACTCAATGGATCGCTGGTAGTTCTGAAATAACATGGGTAATGAGAGCGACAATTAAAAGGGCGAGATTATGTTTGATTAAATTTGATTAATCAATCGTTTTGGTGACAATAACAGACATCTAAATCAAATACTACTCTACAGAATATCGGACTTCAAAACAGCCCCAGATTAAAAAATAGAAGAAAAGTTGGATGAACATTTTCCCAAAAAAAAGCAGTACAAAAGGACTTTGGAGAACAAAATCTGGTACAAAAGTAGTAGTTTTGCAGGCTTTTTGTTGATACTTACCCATGTCTACAGCATTATATGTCTTATTTGGCAAGTTCTGTACTCACAACACTTGTGCTCCATCTGCATCTAAGCTTTTGGAAATACAGTACTCCTATGCCCAAACCCATTGTTACAATGTGCGTAACAATAATGAAAATAAGGATATATCATTTTCCCAGAGTTGTGGGACAAAAAGTAGGAAATAGGTAGAAAAAGTAACAGCAAGGTGAAACAAATTAGGAAAAAATAGTTCAATTGCCGGCACGGACTATATGTAAGTAGAGTTGTGCGTTGGTTCTCTCCTGTGCGACGAGTGTTTTTCTCTGGGCCCTCCGGTTTTCCTCCCTCCACAAAAATCAACATTTACGATCTTTGACCGTGCTCCGATATGGGTCGTATGGCCGGCTGCCAGAGGCATCTTTAAATGCTATTGACTCGGCCATGTGTAGCCGCGGACTTCACAATTCAGCATCTCAGCTGCGAGTAAGAATGATCAGCCTCCCCGTATATAACATGCATGGGCAAAACTGTGTAGTGATATGTAGAAGTACTAAAATTGACCCACAAGTGTTTCAACTTGGTGGAATGACCATCTACACATTCATTGACAGGATTGGAAAACTACAAATTCCCGGTGCATCCTCAAAAACAAAGTTAATTTCAGACGATTTTGTGGTTCAAACAAAGCATGCTATTGATAAACCCTTTGAAATCAGTAATGCGTCAATCAGCAATCAGCAATGCTAGCAATCTCACATACTCACATTATTGGCTGTGTGGTACAGAATGAGTCGTCTTAAGACACCCCGGTAGTTGCCGTCCTTCTCCTTAAGCTCTGTGAGATGGGACTCAAGCTCCTCCACAGAGATGTCCTGTAGGAGAGACGGAAAGCACGGAGGATAAATATCCACCGAAATTTAGGGAAAGTTGGGATATTTAGGCAGTTCGCGCCGGGATTGTTTTGGCATTGACCGGACCCAGGCACGAGATTGTTTTTCACGAACCTCAATCCGAGACGGGTTTAGGCCAGCATCTGTGGGTCTGATATTTTCGGCCTTACTCGCTGCGAACTTGTCGCCGACAGATATTTCCAGCCTTGCTCATGACAAGTTTATCCGTCTTCTGACGCAAACTGGTTAATCTAAACAGATTTGAGCTACCATATAGTTGAGGCCACCAACTTAAGCTAGCTTACTTGTATGAAAATGAGTGCTGTAGTGCAGTGGTTGGGGTACAGCCCATAGTATACATTGTATTTTTAAACCTCCTATACAGAATCTGTGTCTTGATTGGCAGAAGTCTACTCACAAACCCAAAATATTGGTACCGAAAACAAAACAAAAACATTTCCCAGAGGGTTGTTGAGGTCCACAAAAGAAGAAAACAAATGCCATTTTGGAAGGAATAAAACAAACAATGTGGGGCGATGTGGTCCAAGGGTTACTGTGTTCAACCCGTCTGCGATGGTACATGTGTTCGAATTCTGGCAGGAACATGGTGCTTATGTTCTTAGGCAAGACATTTTACTGCAATTGCCTCTGTCCACCCAGGGGTATAAATGGTACCTGTGAAGGTAGAGACCAAATTGCGCCAATCTCGAGCAGCTGCAGAAATGGTCTCATTCTTGATGGACAGGTATAATAATTGTAAACAAAATTTAAATCGATCTCTGGTTGTTCTCTGTGGTCAGATGAATAGGGTTGTATGGCGGCTGATTACATGCCATCGACTCGCCCACGTTGTAGCCGTATTCTTCGCAATTCAGCTCTCGTGGAGTGCCGTGGCCTCGTGGTCTGGAGCGTTGAATTTGTGATCTGTGTGTAAAGCTGCAGGTTGTGGGTTTGAGTCCGGCCTGGGACTATATTGCGTGTGCCCTTGGGCAAGGCACTTTATCACTCATTGCTTCTCATGGCAGAGATGATTGTTATTATTAGCAGTTTTGCGCCGAAATGGCAGCATCGAGATGTATACTCCCCAGGGAGCTGAAATGGTATTTGGAATGTTTCGTGGGCCCAATGACCGGGGTAATAATATGAAGCACTTTGATACTGTTGGTGATAAAGCTCTATATACATGTAAGCACCGCATATTGCCAGTAAAGATGATTAGTCCCCCATTATTTTGTGTATACAAGTTACAAATTTACAACAGAAAAAATAATTTTGAAGAGCACGGCAAAAGCAACTTTAATGAGATATTCCTAACCCATCGAGTCACTCTCCCTTTTTAGATGAACCCCCTTATACTTACATTGTTTGTGAGAAGGTCTAGATTGGCCATTGGGTTGGTGTTCACCTCAGCAGAGTCCAGCAGCTTGTGGGCGTGGGGCTTGACCATAGATAGCTTGGTCTGATCCAGAAGATTACGAATGCCTCGGAAACGCTGCATAGATATTTGAATTCCCTGCAGCGTAAAAAAAAAAAAAAATTCCCAGAGTTGTAGTTGAGTACTTCTGAGTACCAGCTTAACTACCAGGGGCCAATTTCATAGAGCTGCTAAGCACAAACATTTGCTTAGCACAAAAAAGTCTTGCTCATTAAAAACAGGTTACCAGCCAAAATTATACGTGTTTTTCATGCTAAGCAAAAAACCAGGTGATTATCATTCAAACACAATAAAGATCACGTGAAAATTTGGTCTGTAACCTTGTTTTTGCCAAGGAAAATTGTTCATGCTAAGCAAGTTTGTGTGCTTAGCAGCTCTATGAAATTGGCCTCAGATATTAAGATGGTTTGGTATAAATGCATAAAACATACACTCGATATCAAATACTTTGCTAAAAGAAATTACAATTCGTAAATTGATTGAATTAAGCTTTTATTTGACAAAAGCATTCGATAAATACTCGGACGAGTACTTTCCAAGTACTTTGTCTCAAAACTTTGAATTAAACGTATCTTTATGCATCCAAAGTTATTTTTTTCTCTAACACTGACTTTATTTGTTGTCTACTGTCAATGTTTGTCTCACTTTGTTCGCAACAAACAGCTCAATATTTGGTAGTAAACAAAGTACATGTACATGACAAAAACCTCATGAATTATACATTTTTTTCTGTTTGAAAGAATTGTCTACATTTTTACAGTTCAAGTCTGCTTTTGTCTAACCAAGCAATGTGAAGCCTTGGATTATACACCGTAACCCCCTAGGTCCTTTCGGCTAGGAACCATCCACAATCCAGCAAAATCCTCCAGTGGCCACCATGTAAAAACTTGATTCATCCTCCATCCTACAAAATCTTCTGTTATTATTTCATTAATTTGTTTAGTGGAGGGGTGACCATTGCCTCAATCCTTCAAAATACAGGTTGATCGAGGCAGTGCTGAAAATATCAAGCATAATGCAGGGCTCACTTATGCATGGTTGAAACATAAATTTTGCTGGGTCCAAAAACCAACCGACCGTTTTTGCCATTCAGCCTCAATCATCAAGCCTCAACAGATTCTTTGGAGGATTGGGAAAGGTTAGGGTTAAAAGAAAATATGGCTTGCTGCTCTACATTATTATACAATGGTTGGCTGTATGTTTTGCATTTCAGTTTACGGACAGTTTATAAATATTAAACTCTACACTTCACCATTAATTCATCCTGTTTAACCAACTACTCAACTCAATTCAACCAACTACACCTATGCTGTTTATTAAGAGTACAATAGTGAGGTCCAAATAAATCATGGTATTCGAGATGATTGAAACAATGCACTTTGCTCAGGGACATCAGTCACTGGAATCACATGACCCACCTTATCAGCAAGCTTGTCAAAGAGTAGCTGGAGGTGAGGTTTGAGGCTGCCTGCCTTGGCTTCAGGCACTGCTTTCACTAGGTCGTACAAGACACCACCAACATAATCTGCAGAAAAGTACAGAGTACAACGTCTAGACAAAGGAGCACGTATTCAAGATGTGTAACTTCAATTAAAGAATGCAGCACAAATTCATGGATTTAACAGTTGAGCAACAGGTGTCATTAAAACAGAAAGCAGATCCACAGTCATAATTGGCTACCTTAGGATAATGTTCGTTGTTAGTCGTGAAATGGGTTTCAATTACACCCAAATGGGGTGCAGGCCAGAGCCAGCTGGTCTGGTTCCCCGACCCGACAATTTTCTAATTCTAGAGATTGCTCTGTTTCTTCGGAAGTAGGGTCAGGGAACCAGACTACAAGAGCAGCATATGTGACCCGCTCTGCAAAAATGAGATTTTTCTTTCAACAAATCATTTTTGGGTTTTAAGGAAATTTGGTTTTTGGTTTCAAGGTTTTTGTCATCCTCTAACCATAGCATCTAATGAAGCACTAAAATTATAAATCTTAAATTCTGTTCAAAGACTTTTTTAATATAACTGAGAAAAAGCAAATTTCAAACAATCGTAAAAGACCAATGTATTACACTACAGAGTTGTGCCATATGTCAAATGAAAGCTTATTTCCTGCTTTGTCTGACCAACTGTAAAACTTTAAAAAATACTCTTAACACATCAGACTCATTTTTGCAGAGTGGGTCACATATTGTCTTGGTTTCAATTCAGCATCAATGGACAAAACAGGTCAGTGTAACCACAAAATCTATCAATTTTTGCAACTGACAGCAAAAGAAAAATGTCCATTCCATAGGCAACTATATTCAGTGTTTGAGACAGAGTTATCGTTACCCTTTGAAAATGCAAAAACAAAATCAAATAATAGAATAGCAAGCAGAGCGTAATAATCACCTTCTTTGCTGATGCCCACGTTTTCTTCGTCAACAAACCGTGTCCAAATATTATTCACCAAGGTCACAAGCGCCTCAACCTGGGGCGACCTGTGACACAAGGGGTGAGATACCGTAGCAAATACAGTGCGAATCAAAAAGAAAGCGACCGGAAGTATTAATTTGGTTCCCGTAAGAATTTGTTTTTATATTTTATCCACCAGTATAAAGGTATGTGTTGATAGAGCATGTTTTCCCAACAATTTCAAGGAATTATTTAAATTGGTCCTTGCTATCAAGAGCTGTGCTCGTTTCACGAAAAGGCCACTTTTAAATAGCTGTCCAGAAATTTTCAGATGCTTAGAGACATTATTTTTTAAATGACATTTTAGTTATCCTCTGTGCAATAAACTCCAAACAATGCTCCAAGTTTGAGTGGAGACAATTATTTTTATTTACTTTAAAATTTTGTGGGGTTGTTTTTTAGGAATTTTTTTGGAAAAAGTTCGTTTAGCATTCCATGGACAGCAATCGAAAAGTGTTTATTTGATATAAAACAAGCACAGATCTTAATAGCGAGGACCAATTTCAATAATTTTTTAAGGGTTAAGGGTTATGTAGTATATGAACACACGTGTGTAAACACCTTCCATCGACTTTGGACTTTCTGTCAATCGTGGACCCTTCTGTCCTCTAGTGTTCTACGTCCACTATTTGAATGCAGATACAAACTCAGACAGTATACGAACGACAGACTACGTACAGAAATAGTGATTGCATAGTCTCTTCCCGAACCTCGTTCAGCGAGACAAAAAGTCACGGAAAAAATGACTAAAGCCTGATTCCAACTGGCAACTTCCTAAACGCCGTACACAAATATTGTTAAAACCATTTAAGTTCAGGATTGTCTAAACAAATTGTTTGTGAAAAAATTAATTAATTACCTATGAAAGGAGTTAATGAGCCCAGTCCTGAAGAGAGCCACTTCAACCAGATCAGGATAGCTGTTTACTGCAAAGAAAATGTTCAAATATAACTTTCCTATTCATTGGAAGACAAAGAAAAATATCAAATTTACATCACACGGATGCAAATTTCATCTTATGAATAATTTGGTTGCGTTACCTGCTGCGATTTCAGATTCGTACTAACCAGGGATGCAATTTATGGAGCTGCTAAGCACAACAAAGTCTTGCTAAGCACAACAAAGTCTTGCTAAGCACAACAAAGTCTTGCTAAGCACAACAAAGTCTTGCTAAGCACAACAAAGTCTTGCTAAGCACAACAAAGTCTTCCTCAGAACTAAAAATCTTCCTCAGTACAAAAAAGTCTGGCTCAGCACAAAAAAAAAGGCTTACCAGCCAAACTGCCATGTGCTTTTCATGCTAAGCAAAAACCATATGAAAAATATACAACAGTCTCAAAAATATACATCCGAGTCCGGTTCAGCCTGATGGTACCGGGAAGCACACCCAGGCATTTCCGGCCATGCTCATGACGTGTTTATGCGTCATCCGTTTTGAATCTGGAGAAAACGTTGCGTGTATACGTCCTCCGACGCAAACTGGTTAATGCAGATTGTTGCTTCAATTTTAATTGTGACTCAGCAAATTTTGAATAGAAATCAAAATCTGAGAATATTGTTTTCTCGGAATATGCAGCTTTTACAGAGCTAAACATTTCATCAGGTTGATTGTCGAGCACTTTTAAAAATATTTTCAGCACTTTTGCTGCTTCAAACAATTAATACGCACAACTGACAAATGGTATATTAACCCTTTAAACATCACCCCGATGCAAATTCTATATTGAACAGCCCTATTCAAAGTGTAACTAAATTTATAAATTAGATTAAAATGTAACACTTATTCTGTAGTCATTTCAAGTTGGTTTTAATTCTTGTTAACCAGTTCGCGCCGAGATTATTTTAACAACACCGAGCCGAGGGGCGGGATTATTTTTAACAAAACCCTATTCCAAGCGGGTTCAGGCAGATAGTGCCAGAAAGCACACCCACGCATTTCCGGCCTTGCTCGCTGCTGACAGACATTTCCGGCCTTGCTCGTGGCGTGTTTAAACGTCATCTGTTTTGAATCTGGGGAAAACTTTGCGTTTATCTACGTCATCCGGCGCGAACTGGTCAAAATACAAGTACATGTAGAATGCAATATTCTAAATTGTTGAAAAATGAAATCCACTTACGTAATTGGACGATGCTGTCCAGTCTGTTATTGGTCACCTCGTGTCTGCACAGTGCTGCAATGACTTGCTTGTCCACTGTTACTCCGAGATCCTTCATGGGTACACAACATTTTAACAAATATTTACCAATTCCAAGAGATGATTTACACAAACCTTTACATTGAGTTTGACAGTTTCAATTCTTACCCCACTAATAAGCACTTCAGGTTTTGGCCTTCTTTCAGTACAAAGTTCGTTTTCACAATCATGTGCAATTTTTCCAGTATTAAAATACCGAACAGCATTTTCATCTTTTGTACTTTGTTTATTTCCCGTTATCACCAAAGAATACGACCGTCCTTTTGCAAGGGCTACCTCTTCCTTTTATTCTGGTTGTCTGGTTGCCGATTTCGGACTTAATATCATGATACTGAAATTGTTCACAAAGGTTGAACAGCAAGCATCAAGGTTTTGTACTGAATGAATTTGAGGTCTGTCATCAAAGAGGTTTGGCAACAATGCATGAGGAAAGTCAATGGAGGCATCGAAGTGCACTATGTTAGAGAACTCCACTAAATAGGGTGGCCTCCAAAAATCCTAGACAAACATACTTCCACTACCCCGAGGCCAAAACTACCTATACCAACGGATGGAGAATCTTTCTGGGAAAAATGATACCAAGATATTTTGTTTCAGGCTAGTATAATTTCTCATGCTCCGTATAGTTTTAGCCTTAGGGTAGTGGAAGTATGCTTGTCTGTTTTTTGTGGGCCACCTGTATAAGTGACCGGCTCTTATTTTAGCCACTCTTATTTTGGAGATATGACGTGTTTACACATTGATTATTTCCTTGGAGTTTAAATTACACAACTGAGAAAACATGGCTTTGAAATATCTGGCTCTGTTGTACTACAACAGAACGATGCACACAAAATGGTTGTTTTTTCTACTTTACTCATCAAAATCAACATTTTTTTTAATGAAACCTGAAACTGTAGGTATTAAAGATGTCATTCATGACAACAAATTAAACGTTGAGCAGGCCATTACATGATAGTGCACAGCGCGACTTAATACACCTTTTTGTAGAGCCGGTCACATATGAGAACCATAGACATAAACAGAGATAGGTCACAGTTTCAACAAGAATGCCCCAATACCCTTTGTATGAATGACATTACTATTCGTGAAGGCCACATACCTTAATTGTCTCCACTATCATCTCGGCATTGTCACCTATGGCAGGAATCAGATACCTGGAGTATGTCTCCACGTTGATGTGTACGCCCATATCCACCATGGCCTTAGCAATCTGCAGCACTCCTGATTAACAGAATTAATAAAATAGAAGTTATATTCAATGGTTCTATTCGTTGGTGGCTGATCTCCGCCAAAACAGATTGTTTTTATTACGGCATTATAACGCCCTAATACGGCATTATAATGCCCTAATACGGCGTTATAACGTCTTAAATTAACTTCCTAAATTACATCGTTATAACGCCCTAAAATGGTGTTATAACGCCCTAATACGGCGTTATAAGGCCGTAAAATTGATGAAGAATGAAAATAAAAATGAGCAGACACAAACAATGCTTCAACTAAAATGAAATGGATGTGTACCGATTACGGCGTTATAATTGCCGTAAATTTAGGGCGTTATAGATGTCGTAAATTTTGAGAGATTTATGAGATTATAACGTCGTATAATAGGACGTTACAACGCCGTATAATATGATTAAAATTGAATTAAATAAAAAAATAAACATCAAAAGTCATCAACGAAACCGTACATCTGTACAACTAACAATAATACATAGAAATATAACAACATTTAAACAAATATACAAACAAAATATTTTCAGGCGTACACGGGATATTTACAGGAATACAAAACATTTATACTTGGGTAAGTCTGTACATTAACTTTTAGAACACTCATTATTCGCCAAAAGACCACTGTATACCTTCTTTGTTCTCCTGGTTAGTCTCGGTTGCCATCATAGGCCAGAAGTAATGAGGTCGGACGGCTATACCCTGTTAACATCCACACAAAAGGTTACGGGTTGACATGTGAAAAAAAAAATTAAAAATGAAATAATCAGCAAGGGTTTGGGGCTTCTGAGTAGTGCTGGGCGACTAACTCGACTATGTCACTACTTGTGATTTGTGTTTGCTACTCGTAGCACTACTCGCGTTTTTTTAACTATTCGAGTACTCGTGCCAGCCCGAGTAGCAATAAGTACTCGCGAGTAGCGATTGTTAGCGAGCGAGGATTGTTGACACTACCGATTAAGTTGAGGTCGTAAGATGCAACAACACAAAATGAATCGACTTGCCGCTCCCATAATTGCACGCCTACAATGGTGCGTCTTCTTCCAAAATAAATAAGGTTCAACGAACTAAATCCTTTGAGTGAGCCGACACAAATGTAGCAAAATTCGCCGACCGCAGAATGTTCCTGACCGCAGAGTTTATACAATGGAAGTAAATATCTCTCCTGCAGATATCAGGTTTCAAAACCACGTTCCAGGTTTGGGTTTGGGATTGTAAAATAATTCAGGAGTGAGTTCAACATAGAGTTGACTTAATATACGGAAGGAATCTTGGATGTTTTTGAATTAGAATTTGAGCAATGAAGGAAACCAAGTTGCTGCAGAAGTTTATTTTAAACAAAATATATATATATAATTTTTATTTTTTTTCTTGCGAAAATTTTGACAACTACTCGCGAGTACTTGATTAATCGCGAGTAATTTCCTTGCGAGTACTCGAGTGAAAAAAATCACTACTCGCCCAGCACTACTTCTGAAGCCCTAAAGCAATGGAGGCTATATGGCATGTATGTAAAAATGTAGAGTGCTAAATGAGACGAAACTAAGAACAAGCTGTAGTGGAGAAAAATGAAATAAAATTAATAAGGTGATATTTTTTCAAATACAGTATCTTGATATTAAAAGTCAAAACCGGCTAACTAGAAAAACCCAGCTAATTTGAAGTAAGAATGTATTCCCGTCGAAAGAAAAGCAAATTTGGGTATTTGTAAAATGGTCAAATTGACCATGAGACCAATTTTATCAATTTTGTTTGGATACTGAAATTGAGTCGCCACCAAAATAAACCAGCACCGAGCCACCATGCCCGCTGCCATCTACTCTGGTTCATTTCAGTGGCGCCTACACGGAAAAAGACATGGTGTCTAACGACTTGAGTGTCAAAACAAAATCGACCACTCTTGGAAAATTATTCATAACTCTGTTAAACATTGTCAGATTTGGACGTTTGAGGTCTCATTTTAAAGTGAAAACCAGATCTTTTGAAACCATATCAATATTATCGATGTTAGTTATACATTCTTCGTGTGGTATTCCGTGCTTTTTTTTGTGTTCACCGTGCACATGTATATCCTACAGAATGTACACTTACCAATTCCACCATCTGCTTCATTATTCCAAGAATATATTCTACAAAAACCAAAAAAGGGACACAAAAGAAAGAGTTATTACACGATGCCTAGTATTTTTTTTTTAAGAATTCCATATGTGGACATCATTCTAGTTCCTGTGTACACAACCTAACAGTTATGAGACATCCTTTAACAGTAAACGATTTTTGTACGGCCTTGCTCGTGACATGTTAATCTGTCATCTGTTTTGAATTTTGGAAAATGTTTAAGTGTATACATGTCCTCCAGGGCAAACTGGTTAAGAAAGTCGGAGAAAACATCGAGGTACATCACGTATAAAGACTCCACTGTATACCATGCGAGCATCCTAATTAGTAACCAGTTCGTGCTGGGATTATTTTAACATCGCCGAGCCGGGGAGCGGGATTATTTTTAACAAAACTCTATCCGAAGCGGGTTCAGGCCGATAGTGCCGGGAAGCACACTCCGGCCTTGCTCGCTGCTGACAGACATTTCCGGCCTTGCTCGTGGCGTGTTTATGCGTCATCTGTTTTGAATCTAGAGAAAACTTTGCGTTTAAATACGTCATCCGGCTCGAACTAGTTAAAGGTAGAATACACCATTTGCTTTTGTTTTAATTTTAGAAAATTAGTAGATTTACCGTGTGAGACCACACCGCCCTGGTTCCTTAGACCAACGTGCAGGGCGACAATGTATGGTGAAGAGTGGAGCCCCTCATTCATCATAGCATCTAGGTATTGAAACAGGACCGCATGAGACTACAAACGAGAGAAGAAAAAAAAGTATCCTTATCAAACTGAGTAAGGACTGACATTCAACAGTTCATTCAACGTGCAGTTCATTCAACGTGTCAAAACAAAAGCAATACAAACACTTAAACTTGACTGAAATGAAAATGAACTTGGAACTAACTCTGTTTTAAACACATTTTGCTCAAATAGTGATTTTGTTTTTCAGAAATCAACATAATTCACATCCAGTAATTTTGGTGCTCAAAGCCACTCACTAATACAGACAGTGTAATGGCAACATCTTCCAACTGATTGACAGTAGAATGCAGTGGTCCAATGGTTACGACACTTGACGTGGGATGGTATGCCTGTTTGAACCCCGACAGGTAACATTGTGCTCATATTCTTGGGCAAGACACTTTGCACAACAATTGCCCCTCTCTATCCAAGAACATAAATGGGTACAGAAAACTGGTCTCACCACCTGATGAATGTGTGACCGGCTCCACAAAAAAGGGTATTAAGTCGTGCTGTGCATTATCATGTTATCACCCATTCAATGTCGAGAGGGTGTACATTTCGACAAAATGTGATTTTTTTTTTGTCATGAATGACAGAAATGTGGATTTTGATGAATAAAGTGAAGAAAAAAAGCAATTTTGTGGAGCACTATTATATACCAAATGGAAGCATACGCTGTGAACTTTCCATCCATGCATATAACTCCATTTTGACACAATACCCTTTTTTGTAAAGCGGGTCACTCTACAACCATAGGCAGCAGAACAGGGCCCCCCCCCCCCCCCCCCCCCCCACCTTTTAACTTTTACAAGGAAATCGTTGTGCACAAGAAAAGTACAGAAAAAGTCAACAGCAGGCTGGCACTGTCTCTGCTTTGCTACCTCCCCCTTTACTATAGTGTTCCGCCACACCTGGGACCAATTTCATAAAACGTGTAAGCACTAACATTTGCTTAGCATGAAAATTCTTTCTTGGAAAAAACAGGGTTATAAACCAAAATGTTAGTTGATGTTTACTACGGTGACGGGCGTTCAGCTGTTTTTCGCTTTGAATGAAAAGCATGTGGAGTTTAGGTCAATAATCTAATTTTCTGAGCAAGACTTTTTTTGGCTAAGCAAACTTTTGTGCTTGCATGTTTTATGAAATTTGCCCCTGGTAATAACTATGAAGTGGTATGCAAGCACCATTACATAACTGGTTCCTCACCGTTCCAAGTTGCACAAGCGTATCAATGAAGAAGCTGCCTTGGTTTTGCATATCGGTACCGGCGCGGTTCTCAGCCTTGCGAGAACCAAACATCTTGAGGATGGAGAAGGCAGCGTCTAGTTGTCCCATTGTGATAAGACTGAGGGACAGGTTGATAGTGTCTGCAGAGATTGACAAGTTGTGCAAATCAAAACTAAGGAGGGGACTTTGAATTTAATTTTGTAGACAATAAAGCACCGTTTAAAAAGTGAATATACTTTTTGCAACTATCTAAAAAGTAACCAACAAAATTACTCAGATATAATGTATTCAGGTCAGATATAATGTATTCGCAATAATTTTTTTTTTTTTTAGGGTTTTCATTTATTGGTGCTTTTTTTTTAACAATGCACTTGCAGAGTGCAGTGTAATATTCAAATATTTGTGGTGCTCAGTTTTAGTTTAAGGACAACTCCATCATTCAATGTATGTGTGAATTTTGATCAGACTTTTTTAATTACCTGGGACGAATCCTGCAGCTAATCGTAGCTTTTCCAGGATCTAAGAAGAAATGTAAGCAAAAAGTGATTAAAATCCTGAAAATCACACAAACTATAACATTCATATACAGTGATCTTTAGCTTGTCAGTTTAAAGAGATTGTCACAACTTACCCCCCCCCCTCAAAAAAAGTACAAGTACATTAACATATATCAGTTAAAGATTTGTATGAAGACAATTCTTGAGAAAACAACAGTCTCGCATCTATTATGCAGCAGTCAATGGGTAAACTTTAACCTTCAATGCTCACCTTCTATATTGAAATAAAGGTAGGATACACCAGTTGCAGATATCAAAAAATATTTACTACCGAATTATTAAGAAATATCTTACTCATCTGAAAGTAAATATTCTAGACAACCAGCAAAATGATTGCGCTAGACGGCGATCGCGAAATAAACACAAATAACATAAGAATAACTGCTCGACGCCGGTTGAAAACAAACGCCGTTTTCGTGCTTTTCTCGGGATGCATGATTGTAACAGGTCAGTTAAACCATATTTACTATAAAATACAACCTCAAAATCCACCCATTCATGATATTTCAAGCAATTACCAATGGTGTATCCTACCTTTAACAAAGTGAAGATTTACCTCCCAGACAATAAAATTATGTCGAATGGGAGGTAAAATCTTCATGCTGATAGTTCAAGACAGAAAGTGAATACGACTGAAGACTTAAGAAGGCGAATAGGTTCAAGATTCATATTGATTGCTGCATTAAAACTAAATGTAAACCGCTCTGCAAAAATGAGTCTGATGTCGCAAAATTTATTTGTACGTAAAGGGCCGTTTATTTTCTCGGAGGTGATTTTTCTTTTAACAAATAATATTTTTGTTTTAAGGCATTTTGGTTTCTCCGACACCTATATTTTCAAATCTGATCAATTGAAAAGATTGTTTTGATCCCTAATTTTAATTTAATACAGGTTTTGTCATTCTCTTACCATAGCATCTGATGAAGCACTACAATTGTAAATCTTCATTTTTATTCAAAAAAATTTTGAACATAACTGAGAAAAATTGCAAAAGACCAATGCATTACACAAGAGTTGTACAAAATATCAAAGGAAAGCTTATTTCCTGCTTATTTCCTGCTTCCATGTAAAAATGTAATTTTTATTTGTTTCAACACAGACTCATTTTTGCAAAGTGGGTCACAAATAATTTTAAAAATCTGTCAGATATACACACTATTCCACCCCAAGTTTTCTATGGATGCCATGTTGTATCAAACTGAATTACTTCCGACAAAATCCTACAAAAACTGCCTGCTTACAGACATAAGAAGTAATGGCTTTTTTTACATGTGCGCATTTATATAGGAGTGAAGTCGGGATTCCAGACAATCGTTCCTATCTGGCTCTCGTAGAAAAGTGCGCATGTAAACAAAGCATGACGTCATTACGTCTTGGGTTTATTGATACATTTTGTTTCAGCAAAAATGTCTTTCTCATATTATAAAAAAAAAATTGTATTTTCACGTTAGCACAAGGTCAAATTGTCTAATTTTGTTATATTACCTTGGGAATGTGGTGCTGGTGCCCCGACGTGGCAAGACTGTAGGCAACACTTAGGTAGTACCGGTCAGCAATCTCACCAACTTGAGACTCCGCCTCCTGAATCACCTAATGAATATTCACACCACGCACAAATAACTAATCAGTTTAAGACCATT
Organism: Crossaster papposus; assembly: GCA_037893245.1. Lineage (NCBI taxonomy): Eukaryota > Metazoa > Echinodermata > Asteroidea > Velatida > Solasteridae > Crossaster > Crossaster papposus. The sequence continues at coordinate 1,338,132 of JBAIAA010000173.1, forward strand.
ATTATACAGGGTGGCGCAGTATTAACCAGTTCGCGCATTTTTAACGAAACTCGATCCGAAGCGGGTTTAGGCCGATAGTACCGGGAAGCACACAAACGCATTTACGGCCTTGCTCGCTGTTGACAGACACTTCAGGCCTTGCTCGTGGCATGTTTATGCATCATCCGTTTTGAATCTGGGGAAAACTTTGCGTTTATATACGTCCTCAGGCGCGAACTGGTTAAAAGATAAGGATCTTAACATTTCCTGTACAGCTATCTAAAAGTGTAAAACAAGCACAGTACAGCTCTTGATAGCAAGGACCAATTTCAATAATTCCTTGAAATTGTTGGAAAACATGCTCTATCAACATATACCTTTATACAAATTCTTATGGGAACCAAATTAATACTTCTGGTCACTTCCTTTTTGATTCGCACTGTATTTGCTACAGTATCTCAAGTCTCGAATCCGGCGCGAATTGGTTAAAGCAGACAAGTATACTGTACTTCCACAACCCTGAGACTAAAACAATCTATACTAATGGATGGAAAATCTTTCTAGAAAAAATAAATAATACCAAGATCTTGATTTGGGCTAGTAGCTTTAGCTCCAGGCCCTATTTTTGTGAAGCACAGTCAATTATGATTTCGCACTGAGAAATAACTAACTTTTAGCCAGAACACCTCACATTTCTGTACAAATTGTGAACTTTTAACCAGTTCGCGCCGGATTATTTTAACATCACCGAGCCGAGGGGCGGGATTATTTTTAACGAAACTCGATCCGAAGCGTGTTCAGGCCGATAGTGCCGGGAAGCACACCCACGTGTTTCCGGCCTTGCTCGCTGCCGACAGACATTTCCGAACTTGAACTTGGCGTGTTTGTGCGTCATCCATTTTGAATTTGGGGAAAACTTTGCGTTTATATACGTCATCCGGCGCGAACTGGTTAAAGTCCTTTGAATTCTGACTGACCTCCTCTATGGCTTCAATATCTCCCTTCTCGGCGAGCGCACACATGAGGGCGCCATACGTATCTTGACTTGGCTCCAGTCCAACATTTCTACCACAAAACAACGAAGCAGTAACATAAGACAATCTCATCATGCCTTTCTATGAGACAACACTAACGCTTGTTATGGACTCTGTGTGCTGTTATTATTAATTCTTTCTGGTAATGAAACCAAGGGCCCCTCAAAAGCGTTCAAGGCACTGTAGCTCGCAAGCCTGAAGAAACCTGTAGAGAGAAGACAAGTGAAGAAAGTACAGTTTTAGAGGTTGGAGGAAAACCCCAGAAAACCGCCCAGCCTTTTACTCCTGAAACCACCTGTGCACTTACTGGTTTTATGGATTCAACAGTTTAACAAAAACACAATACAATGTAGTGCAGTTGGGTTTAATGGGTTGAAGGTACACATGCAGGCCTTCATTTTAATAAATCTGAGGAGAGCTGTGCATCGCTTTCATTAAATCAAAAGTTGAATTAAGGAGAGTGATTTTAAAATCGCTCTCCTTAAATCAAAACAATGAATTAAGGAGAGTGATTTGCTCTCGCTAACAAAACGAAAGTTTAAAGGCCCTGAACACTATCTGTAGTTACTCAAAATGACAACCAAAGGTGTCTATGCCTTTAATAAACACATACTCAAGAAAAGGAACACAACATTCACCAGTAGTTCAACTTTTGGTTAAGAGAATGATGGCGCTTTCCCATCCAGTGACATTTCTCTCTCTGTGACTTGTATGGCTTAATTAAGCGCGAATTAGTCTAGGCCCGTTATGTCCGAAATAAATGGAATGGGCGAACACGAAAGACTAGATGACCGTTGTTGGTATAAGATAAATCTGATGTGATTTTATTTGGGGGTGCGAGGAGAGAATTGTAATCGCAAATTCTCTTGTGTTAGCAATAGGAATGCTTTCGTGTTTTTACTGTTATGACACTCGTCAGTTGCAGGTAGGTGATTCCATGGTGAGGAATCGGTTTTAACTCGCAAGGTGTGTGGGTTTGGTGTGGTACAATCAATCAACGTGAATTCCAGGTATTTGGAACTTAGCCATATTATTTATTTTGGGTCCGTATTATTTCTCTTGTAAAGAGAGCAGTATGTTGGGTTTCAACTGTGTTTGTCTACTGCTTGGTGTTTTAATTGTTACGGTCCGGTGGTTTATGGCTCGGTTGCTGATTGGAATTTTTTTTTTTTTTTTTTTTTGGTTGCTCTTGTTAAAATTGTAATTGTTTGCTCTCCTTAAAAAATTTAAGGGGCGCGAAGGAGCGCGAGCGCGATCGCGCTCCTTTAAAATGAAGGCCTGACATGTAGTAAACAATTTGCAACTATTAGGTAACCCACCAAATTATTTAAAAGCATGCTTGTTTCAAAGATACTATTGACACTAAACTCCATGTAAAATTAGTCCTTAAATATTATGACCCAAAAAGTCACTTTGAAAGATGTGTCTAGAGACAGTTTTTTAACATTTTTGTAGTAATTGGTTTGTAATCCTTTAACCAGTTCGCGCCGGGACTATTTTTACATCACTGAGCCGAAGCGGAATTATTTTTAACGAAACTCGATCCGAGGCGGGTTCAGGCCGATGGTACCGGGAAGCACACCCACGCATTTCCAGCCTTGCTCGCTGCTGACAGACATTTCCGGACTTGCTGGTGACATGTTTATGCGTCATTCGTTTTGAATCTAGCAAAAACTTTGCGTGTATATACGTCCTCCGGCGCGAACTGGTTAACGATACGCGCAGGCCAAATACAGTTTTAATCCTGCCTTGCAAACACGGCAAACTACCGTGAGTAATTGTTGACGACAGTCTCCCACAATTCACTGCGAAATGTTTACTCTTTGTGGCCGCCTCTTAGTAAATCGCCCGGGCTGCGTCCCAAACGTTTGCACTGTTTGCGCGAGTGGAACGCAGCCGTGTACTGGTGCATGTATTTTATATGGAAAATATAACAGCACATGATTGAACACATTGACACTTCTCTGTTGCTGTGATTCTAGTTATATAACAAAGAGAATTGCATAGATACCTCATGACATCAAGGATGTTACGTGCATTTTCCATGTCCCTGGACAAGAGAAGAAAAACACATAAATAATGTTTCATGGTTATACTTGTTTCAGTTCATTCTTATATTTAAAACCATTGATGATTAGGAACAGACAGGAAAAACTTGGAGAAACTTCAACAACACACATCTGTGCCCAGTTTCGTCTCATTTTGCCAAACACGCCTCATCAATATGGCTCTCCTCCCTAAATTAGCCTTACCCTGCCCTAGCATGGCCAGTGATGAGAGAGTTGAAGACTCCTTCAGTAACCGGAAGCTCTTTAGCCTTCATAAACTCCAAGATCTTGGTGGCTCCTTGGATGTCGCCAAGTAGGCAGTAGGCGCTGACTAACCGCTGATACGTCACCTGCACACACAAAATCAACCAGAGAGATACTGGTTAGATTGAAATCTAAAACTCCAAGATCTTGGTGGCTCCTTGGATGTCGCCAAGTAGGCAGTAGGCGCTGACTAACCGCCGATACGTCACCTGCACACACAAAATCAACCAGAGAGATACTGGTTAGATTGAAATCTAAAACTCCAAGATCTTGGTGGCTCCTTGGATGTCGCCAAGTAGGCAGTAGGCGCTGACTAACCGCCGATTTGTCACCTGCACAAAAAGGTCAACCAGAGAGATACTGGTTAGATTGAAATCTAAAACTCCAAGATCTTGGTGGCTCCTTGGATGTCGCCAAGTAGGCAGTAGGCGCTGACTAACCGCCGATACGTCACCTGCACAAAAACGTCAACCAGAGAGATACTGGTTAGATTGTAATCTAAAACTCCAAGATCTTAGTGGCTCCTTGGATGTCTCCAAGTAGGCAGTAGGCACTGACTAACCGCTGATATGTCACCTGCACAAAAACGTCAACCAGAGAGATACTGGTTAGATTGAAATCTAAAACTCCAAGATCTTGGTGGCTCCTTGGATGTCGCCAAGTAGGCAGTAGGCACTGACTAACCGCTGATACGTCACCTGCACAAAAACGTCAACCAGAGAGATACTGGTTAGATTGAAATCTAAAACTCCAAGATCTTGGTGGCTCCTTGGATGTCGCCAAGTAGGCAGTAGGCACTGACTAACCGCTGATACGTCACCTGCACAAAAACGTCAACCAGAGAGATACTGGTTAGATTGAAATCTAAAACTCCAAGATCTTGGTGGCTCCTTGGATGTCGCTAAGTAGGCAGTAGGCGCTGACTAACTGCTGATACGTCACCTGTACAAAAACGTCAACAAGAGAGATACTGGGGCCAATTTCATAGAGCTGCTAAGCACAAAAATATGCTTAGCATGGACATTTGTCCTTGGCAAAAACAAAGTTACAGACCAAATGTTCACGTGATCTTTATTATTTTTGATTGATAACGTAGAGTTTTGGCTAGTAACCTGCTTTTAATGAGCAAGACTTTTTTGTGCTAAGCAAATTTTGGTGCTTAGCAGCTCTATGAAATTGGCCCCTGGTTAGATTGAAATCTATAACTCTGTGGCTTCTGACTAGCGCCCCTGAACAAAGATATTGACTAATTTGGGGAACCATAAACATAGGGCCGGATAGCTCAGTTGATAGAGCACCAGAACGGCAATCCGGAGGTCGCTGGTTCCAGCCAATTTCTTTGTTCAATTTTTCACAAATAATTGTATACGAGTCTAGAATTTTCGTTTAATAAAACTAGTCAAAAATGTTCTGTTTTTTTTCACTTGACTTTATTATGCACAGCAGCTACATGTATTTGTTTTGTTTTTAATACTATACCCAAGATGGTTTTCATGCAAGAGATACATGTAGATACAAAAGGGGCAAGTAGTTTTCTATTCATAATAGTTCTATTCATAATAGTTAAGGACAACTGTATAAAAAGAGTGAAACTGAACGACAACATTTTTGACATCAAATGTAACAGGGCAGAAAAAAAAGGAGACCCCAAATTTATAGAATGACCAGAACACATGTTAGTGACAAATAAATGACTCCTTGTAGTCTTTAAAAGCCCACGTACCCTATTGGGTTCTACTGATTTGGATTCCATCTTGGCAAGGAAGTCAGTCGGTGAGAAAGTGTGTTCATTCTGTAGGTACACCTTGAGGAGGGCATTGTAGTGGCTGACGTCGTAGGTTACACCTGTTAAGGAGAATAGGGTCATTCCGTGTCAAATCACCCAATGGGTTAAACCCTAACCCCTTCAAATTAGTTCATATGTGACCTGTCATCACAAAATGAGCGTAAAATCGGCAAAATCAAAAATTGAGATATGGGTATTTCTAAATTCTGTGGAAACAGAGCTTTCCAATGGTATATAACACTTGGAGGTTTGATACTCAATATTTTATTTTAATTTTTTTTTGTCTGGAGTCTTAATACAGAGATTATGAGAAAACGGGCATTTTTTGCAAGAAATTGTGTGAACGCGCAAAGTCAAAATTGTCTCAAAAACTTCTTTCTTTTTTTATCTGATAGTCCTGAAAAATTGGGAATTGATTGTTGGGGATTTAGTCTTTAAAAAAAACCATATAATCTCAAAATCGACCACCCCTTCAAATTTTGACTTTGACTGGCCGTACCGGGAAATTACTCCGTGCGACTTTACGCTCATTTTGTGATGACAGGTCACATATGTGACATGCTACCACAAAACCAGACATAAGTGTGTTTTTTTTAAAGTGAGATATTGTTATTTCCATTTAGTACACATCTTTAGCTTTCATTTGGTACCAAAACCACCTTTATACCGTACATACTTCCAATTTTATTGGGATTTTTTTTCAATGTATTTGGGAGATAAATTACCACTTTTAGGACACAGTTTGCCTCAATAAATACATGATTTTTGTACTTTCTCATCAATAAAGTTGATTTTGTTTAACCTAACTGAGGGTTAAAGTATTAAAGAATACAAAAATAACGAAAAACAAAAATCAATGTTGGCCAGATTTTTTACCCCATTTCAACTGTATCTCAAAATAGCCTGTGCGACTTATGTCAGGTTTCGTAGCAGCGGGTCACATATTTGTTTTATAAGCTTATTTGGGGTGACAAAAACACAAAAATAAGTTTTAGCGAAATCCGACCACGTTTTTTTTGCTACCGTCTGCTATTTTGGGGTGATTTTAGCCAAAATGGCCGTGGCAAGCAATATTCAAAGACCATACCTCCCTCCCTAACCTGTTCACCAATTTGCTGATTTTGATTTCATTGGAAAGATAACATCCTAACTAATCAGATGTTGACATGTTTTGCTATATAATACTAACCCCCCTAATCCATCCATTTCAGCAAAAGCAAACAATGTACACTGTATATTTCCTTAACCAGTTCGCGCGGGATGACGTATTTAAACGCAAAAATTTCCCAAAATTCAAAACGGATGACGCATAAACACGCCAAGTTCAAGTTCGGAAATGTATGTCAGCAGCGCGCAAGGCCGGAAATGCGTGGGTGTGCTTCCCGGCACTATCAGCCGGAACACGCTTCGGATCGAGTTTTTTTAAAAATAATCCCGCCCGTCGGCTCGGCGTTGTTAAAATAATCCCGGCGCGAACTGGTTAAACAGGCAGTCACTATTTGAGCTGAGAAATAACTACACATCGTTAATTAAAGATGACACGGGTTTTCTAAGCCTCGTCTTTTTTCATCAAGAAGTTGGAGGTTCGCCTCAACTTCGGCTCATTTTCTATTTCAGGATAGGGCTGTTCATTTTCAAATAATTTAGTGTTTGATTATTAAAAAATGCACTGGCCAAATATTTGAATCTCGTCGATCACGTTTACACACACGGCAGCTGCAGCTGCCATCCTCACAAAGTGCGCCGGATAAAATGTGCATTGGGTAATGGATATTATGGGCTGCTGGGAATCAAGGTCATAATTCAGCAGACTCAGTGAGCCATTAACCCTCTTTAATGGTTTTACCTTTTAAAACCCTTCAAAAATCTGCTTACTGGGCAAAATGGCTATAAATAAGTATGAACCTTTTAAAACAATCCAGAATTTGTTGCTACTGCACTACCACACTTTTAATGCTATTTGAAAGGTATTGAAAGGTAGACAAATTGGGCTATGATATACCCCTATGATAAAGGTATGAGAAATCTATATGAAAATGGCAAGACCCTCCAAAACCTTGCGAAAGGAAATGAAAGGTGGAGCTATTGCTCAACCAAGTATCAGTACAGTTAATATGCATACATGGTTCGACGTTTTGAAATGTTTTGAAAGTAAAGTAACTCCCCAGTACATTATACAGAGTATCGCTCACAGACAACAGCTAAACTTTTTTGGGGGGTAACGGCCGAGTCTTACAATCATTGCCTTTGAGATTTTTTATTATTTTTTCTCACACCAGTTTGTTCACCTTTCAAAATCTTTCATAGGTCCCTTTTGTAAGACAGTTTTCTCACCTTTTCAAAACCCTTCAGTCCAGCAAACTTAAAATGTTTTGAAAGGTCTGACAATTCTATGGCAACTGCACTGTATATAGGAGCGATAAGAAGAAAGTCAACTTTACTCATGCTGGCCAGCTTGTCCCAGATTCTATGAGCCAGTTCTGTCCTTTCTTTGGCCGGTACCTCGGGGAGCAGAGAACCACAGCTCCTGATCAGAAGAAGGGCTTGGTTTGGAGATGCAGATCCTGTCAAGTGAGAGAGTTGCAATCAGTGAAACTGTGAGCAGATCGTTCATTTGATTATTCCTACCCCTCTTCAATCCTCCAAAACTCTCCAGGCATTTTTTGGGAGGATTTTGAAGAAGTTTGGAGTAGCAAATAAAAGAAAGCACTTTTCCGAAGACTGCACACTGACTGTGTATTATGCCAAGCATTGTACGCATGCGCGCATACATAATAGGTACTTGAAAAACAAACAAAAATTGATAGATGTATGCCCTCAACACTGCCAGCAGCGTATTTGTTGCGTTATCAGTGACTCCAGTGTATTCAATTTACAAAACAAAAACCGTTCTTTTCTACGAGTATACTCATAGTGGCAGAATCCGGTACACCTGTTACTACGACTATACTCGTAGTCGGCACTGCAGTCAACGTGTTAAGTGTCCTTGCAGTGCCACAGCCCATTAAAGAAATAATATACCATTTTTTGGTTGTGGGGTTACGGTTAACCCTCCGACGTGCCACCGTATTATTTCTGGTAGTCGCTTCGCAGTAACAAAAGGTCAAAAAAATCTCATGTTACATGTATTCCTAGTTATTCCATGTTACATGTATTCCAAATAATGTGTGAACATATAAAGCCGTAAAACCAAAACAGCTTGGGGTATACACGAAAGACAAGCGACTATCGAAAATAGTACGTAGTATTTGGTGTATAAACAATATGGCGGCACGTCGTCGCAGCTTTTTGAGGTCTGGATTTCACCTCGAGACCTTCCCAAGCAATCGATCGTGCTATTGTTGTCTTGCCTTATTCAACAACACCAGCTGGTTTCTGGGTCTCTGACCTATGATAAAGGGCTGTGTGAATATAAAGCCGTAAAACCAAAACAGCTTGGGGGTATACACGAAATACAAGCGACTACCGAATATCGTAGTTAAGAGGTTTGTTGTATAAAGAAGATGGCGGCGCGTTGCAGGGTTAAACCAAGCACATCACATTTTTTGAAAAATTGGGAGAAAATGTATAAAGACTTCAGTCTTCACCCATTTTGCAGACTTCGTCAAAGACCACCATGAGTTGGTTCTTTGTGATTCGTCCCATCCTTCGCACCATATCGTCAAGACGACGGAGCACCGTGCGGAATTCATTATCCACTCTTGCTGACTGGCCTACAGGACTGTAGCCCTGTGGTTTCTGGGCTAGAATAGAGGAAGTGGATGCCAATCTGCAGAGAAAAAAAGGAAAGGTTTTTCAAAAAAAGTCTTAAAAAATGGGTTGATATCAGGAGTGGGCGACTTCAGCATTTTCGTATACCGCTGCGCTGCGACTCTTGCTGACTGGCCTACAGGACTGTAGCCCTGTGGGTTCTGAGCTAGAATAGAGGAAGTGGATGCCAATCTGCAGGAAAAAAAAAGAAGTTTTTTCAAAGAACGTCTTAAAAAATGGGTTGATATCAGGAGTGGGCGACTTCAGCATTTTCATATACCGCTGTGCTGCGACTCTTGCTGACTGGCCTACAGGACTGTAGCCCTGTGGGTTCTGGGCTAGAATAGAGGAAGTGGACGCCAATCTGCAGGAAAAAAAAAAAAAGGTTTTTAACCCTAACCCTACCTGATGCTACTTTTTACTACTAGTAGTAAAAAGTAGTATGCAGTACTCTCACTGACTTTTGTGCAATGCCTGTAGTAATTTTTAGTATTGGGTACTTCACCCCTTATTGCACTCGTAGTACTTGTTAGCATTGGGTTCCTCTGCTTGCTGAGTGTGCATTGCCCATGTATGCTGTGTAGACTCTACAGCAAAAATTGTCACTTGGGACACATTGGGTCAAGGCTGGACTACTGCATTTTTTGCCAGGTAAGTATTACTGACCTGTATTGCTACTATTAGTATTTTGTAGTTGGCAGTATCTGTACTCTGTCAGTACACACCCAATCATCAGTCACGGAGAGACCCAATGCTACAAAATACTAAGTAGTATTCTGTAGTACGCAGTTCTTTAGCCCAAAGTAAGGCAAAGGGGGTTAGGGTTAAAGAACGCCTTAAAAAATGGGTTGATATCAGGAGTGGGCTACTTCAGCATTTTCGTATACCGCTGCGCTGCGACTCTTGCTGACTGGTCTACAGGACTGTAGCCCTGTGGGTTCTGGGCTAGAATAGAGGAAGTGGACGCCAATCTGCAGGGAAAAAAAATACAGGTTTTTAAAGAACGCCTTAAAAAATGGGTTGATATCAGGAGTGGGCGACTTCAGCATTTTCATATACCGCTGTGCTGCGACTCTTGCTGACTGGTCTACAGGACTGTAGCCCTGTGGGTTCTGGGCTAGAATAGAGGAAGTGGATGCCAATCTGCAGGGGAAAAATATACAGGTTTTTAAAGAACGCCTTAAAAAATGGGTTGATATCAGGAGTGGGAGACTTCAGCAGTTTCGTATACCGCTGCGCTGCGACTCTTGCTGACTGGCCTACAGGACTGTAACCCTGTGGGTTCTGGGCTAGAATAGAGGAAGTGGATGCCAATCTGCAGAGAAAAAAAAGAAAGGTTTTTCAAAGAACGCCTTAAAAAATGGGTTGATATCAGAAGTGGGAGACTTCAGCATTTTCGTATACCGCTGCGCTGCGACTCTTGCTGACTGGCCTACAGGACGCTGACACTGACAAAAATAAATTGCCGCGCTGGATGGTAAAAGGCGGAGAACGCATGAGGGCGCATTAAGGGGAGTTTATCGTCGAATATAGAGCGTTTTGAATCAAGACTAGATAGTTGACAGGCGTCGGATACTGCCTACTTTATTAATTTGATGGGGCCCATAAAAACTAAGAGCATATCCAGATTGACATGAAATTTGGCCAATATGTTAAACAAACTTCCCTTTTGCCGCCTACATGTACATTTAAAAAAAACACGCCTCGTGACGCAAAAGGTTTCTTTTTTACTGTTTAATATTTGCACTAATTTGAAAAAAATCTCAATATTTTCCCGTATAATAAAATCCCCCCCCCCCCCCCCCCCCACGCAAAAAGAAATAAATGTAAGAAATCACACAAGCACCTGGCAAAAACAAATTATACTCTAAATCATCAAGGATATAAAGGGGCATTTTCTTATTAGCACCGACCGCGCGTGGACATAATTAACGTATGAAATCCGACTCCACTTTAATTAAAGACGTTTGCGGCTGATGACGTCACACTATTTCCAACGCACTATACCATTCTCGCGGTCGGCATGACGTCACCGGGCCCTGTTTCTTGTCTCTGATTGGTCAGTGGTGGCTGTTAGTTATCACCCCCTCTGGGCTCAAAGGGCCTTTTTTCACATAGACCACAACACTATTCATTCCTGGTACAACTATAGAATGCAGGGCCACTCAACCCCTCTCGACTTTATTTACCCTATCACATAAAATGGAGTGGCCATGTATTCTATGGGGCTGGGTATTGGGGTATACAGGGTTAGGGTTAGGGTTAGGGTTAGGGTTAGGGTTAGGGTCGGTTCATTATGTCCTAGGGTAAATAAAGTCGAGAGGGGTTGAGTGGCCCTGCATTCTATAGTTACTCCGAAAAAAGTCTAAATAATTAATTATTGTCCAACACTACACCGAAATATTTCCAAATTTCATTGTTTTATAAAGTAACAAAATCTCCCACGTTACACCGGAAAAAAAAGGATTTTTTTTTTATTGCTGTAAAAAAAATATAGAAAACACGTAATTCCCTGTACAAATTGAATGGAAGGCTACCCCTTTGCCCGACGGCGTGTGCAATAGGTGGAACAGCCTCCGATCATGAGAATACACGACGTGTAGTGCATATTTAATTCCTAAACAAATTAATAACTTCATTATTCATCTGACTGAGCTGCTTTATGTATCATTTTATTGCATTTTAAAAGCTGTTTCCAATGGCTACTATTTTCAAAGATTAGACTAGCCGAAAACAGCCTCAATATTTGTTGCGATCCGGAACTTGGATAATGTACATTTGTTGTTTAATTTTTTTATTATATATTGTTTTATAGAATTAGAAGTCACGCTTTGGGAGAGCCACTCGATAGTAATTTAGTTTGCTTACTTGGCAATCCTGCAGGGGTGTGCATTATTGTTGTTTTTCTTGTTATAAGGGTGTTTTCTTTTGTAATCTTCCTTGCTTTGTCCTGTTTTTATTATTTTATTTCAATTCTTGTAATTGTCCTCATATTTTTATGTAATCCTGCAAAATAATAAATGAAATGAAATGAAATGAAACGTCTGCATCGTTATTCCGATCAGGAAAACACGTGCGCCTCTGTTGACTGTAGTGTAAATTGTACAGCGGTTCGGTCACGAATAATTTCACCAGAAAAGATGAATATACCCTACCTGAAATTTTCCGAAACGGGTAAAATCAATCTTCGTAACGTCTGTCGCCCTGTCGATGATCCCAGGATACTCGATTGCCTCTGTAGGGTTCGCAACAACCCAGGAACCACACGAAGAATTTTTTGCGATCGCAGTAAAGACGCCATGTTGTTTCAGACTTGTGCAACTAACTAAAATGAGTCAAGTGAGGGCGTAATGTAAAGGCTAGCTAGACCACGTATAGTCCATGGGCTACCAGAACCCCCCCTCCCCCCCCCCCCCGGGGGATTTTTCCAGACAACTTTTTTCGGAAACCTTGACCATAGAGCTATTCAAATCAGGTTGTTTGCAAATTCCCTACTGGTGGGTGTGGCCGTGAGGGCGTATTTTCAAAATGGCCGCCAAAATCCCTGTTATTGACCATTAGCCTCTGTCATGACCTTTCTAAAAGGTCAACGCGCGGAAAATTGTCAAAATGGCGGCGCTTACCAACAGCAACACGTGTGTCGTCGATGTCAGAACTGTATGGCTTACGACGGAGCTCTAAAGGCTGTGGTTATTTCGAAAGAATAAACCGTAGGCATAAGGCTAAATGTCACCCAAAACCGTAAAATTACGAAAGAGAAAGAAACAGCGACTGAAAAAATGGTCAGTTTGTGAAAGCGTGCTGCGCTTTATATACGTACGTGCGTAGCTAGCGGATGTCAGACAAGTCAACCGTTGAGACAACTCGCCCGTTGAGACAACTCGCCCGTTGAGACAACTCGACCTTTGTGACAACTCGACCTTTGTGAGAGCTATAGCTGTACTTCGACGTTTACATTGTTTATAAACAGTTAATGTTGGGCCGACTTTCCTCATGCAATGTTGCCAAACTTCTTTGTTGACAAACTGCAAATTCATTGTACCTTTATGTTAACGTTATTAATGCTTGCTATTTACCCTCTGTTAACAATTTAGGTGTAAGCTTAGTCCGAAAAAAAACCCAAAACGGTGGCGTCCAGAAATTGTGCACACAATCTACCGAGTGCTCCCTAATTGGTCGTGGCGCAATTGAATAATTCTTGGAAAATCCAAGTTTAATATTTACGAACTTCTTTTAATGTCAGGTTTCAGTCAATAAAAGGGTAAAATATTACTAGATTTCACAGGCGTCTGTACATTTAATGTGACAGTATTTAAAACTGGTTTTTAAATTAACATTGCAGGATCAGGAATGTTGAGGTTTAACGTCCGTATAGTAATTATGTGAACCAAGTGCTTGTGTGTAAAGCCCCAAATTTATATTTGATGTCAAAAAATAATTAAAAATACAAAAATAATATTGCTTGTACATGTATCAAGTTGTATGAATTGGCCCCAGAATTTGTTTACTGTATGGCATTCAACTAATATGGCTTTCAAATAAAGCTTCAGTTCAGTGCCACTCAATTTTTTGTTTTGTTTAAATGTTAATTGGGCCTAACCGGTTTTCTAAGGAGCATAAATACACGGCGGGTCTTTTCAAGTGCAGGAAAGAAAATCTAGTTTTATGATTGGCCATTTTTTATTAAGTATTTCCCCGCAATTCACTAACTATCTGTTGTCTTTCCTCCATGGTATAGCTACTTACGTTAGTCTTACGCGAGAGCTCGGAAGCCATAATGACAAATTTCCGCAAAACGCCCTCTTCGGTTGATTTTCGTCATTTCATGACAGAGGCTAATGCCACGTGGGAGGACGGGTTACACTTTTGGTACCACCGCTAAAAATGCATTGTACATGTAAAATAGGTGTCCCCCTCCTAACCCGAGACCATGCTCAATAGACTGGAAAAACATTTCTAACCCAAGAGGTCATTCAGAGGGTAGACCATCCTTTCAAGATAGTGCTTGAATTGCAGGGCAATACTGATTTCAATGTTTACATGCTTGCAATGGAACATTAAATAGCCAGAACGTTTAAATCTTTGGTATAAGTGTCCAGGGACCTTCTATCCATCTGTTCAGACCGTAAGAAAAAGATTTGTGCCCCCAAACACAGTTCATTACCCCCAACATAAAACGCCTCCCGATGGAGCCCCTTGGTGCGTCCGTATAAAAAAAAAATCGGTGCCTCCCAAAGTTAAAATTAGAGAGACAATTGACCATTGCGTGTGGAATTTGAATAATATCTGGTACACTGACTTGTTCACACAGCTTGGCACAGTTTACATTTAAATTCTTCAGACCAAAGACACTGTTGCTATATCACGTGATTCGGGGCAAGCCTTACGCTAGCAACCCCCGGCTCTGGAATGGTCTGGTGTCTTTGTACCATTCTCAACCATTGTGACGGCCTCTGTGAGCCTCCTTACCTTGACCCTGCTCTGCCCCCTGGTGGTGCCATTCACTCCTACCAGTAGTGTTTTCTCTATCTCACCCACTGACCTCAAGAGGTCAGTGATCTTGCCACATGGACTCGGCAGACATCTTGTTCATATATATTGATATATTTCTCTGTTATTTCACCATTATTAAGCAGCATCACTGCACATGTTATAGCCACTTTTCCTGCGAATGTGACCCATTCCTGAACCACAGTTTTGTGAGTAGTTTTCCTTTCCATTATTTTACTTTAGACAGTTTTAAGTAACTTTAACTGAAATTAGTTCATGACCCATCATGATGGTAGTTATTGGTACAGTGTTAACGTTGTGCATGAAATTGTGTATTTGACATTTATTCATCGTATGCTGAACTAGTATTAGTTGTTTGAATCGCGTAATGCTTTTCCTGAACACGCTTTAGTATTCCATTTAGCTTTTTGTGTTTCTAAGAAAGAGATTTAGATGGGATATTTTTGGATCCCTTGTAACCTTTGAAATTGCAACCTTGTAAATTGCAAGACATTTAGTATTGTTTTCTGTTTTGTATTTTTACAGTTCACCGTGTAATAAAAGGATTTGGAAACTGAAGCTCCGCCCTTCGGCCATATTTCTTTGTTCTACGGTTGACACTAGCTGATCGAATAAAGTTACCGCTTGCCATTTAAGCTACACTTTTAGTGACATCAGTACAGTGAAAAAACTGTGATGAACCAACTACGAATTAATACTCCTCAGTAATTTCCAGCGGTCATCACGCAGACCATCAATCATCGCCATGGCAGATGCTCTTCTGAGTCAGACTGATCCCGATTCCCCCGACCCCGAAATCCGACACCAGGAGCCAGGCATGGAGGACTTGCATGTACATGGTCGACCGCAGAGGGAAAGACACCCTACTGCGAAAGCCCTGTACAACAACATAATGACAATTGAAAAAAGCTTGCATCATCAGTGGAGGAAAACATCTCAAAACCTAGAGAACCTTAGTGACGCTCCCGATGAACAGGCTGTCATTCTTCACCACCTTTCTAGCGCCCGTTCCACACTGCAATCATATACCGAGATGTGGTCTAAGCTGGACAAGCTCTACGGAGAAGACCACACTGGTGAATTCAAAGATGGCGCATACCATACAAAGATGAACTTTCTTGAGAAAGCTAACTACGCAAATAACATTATTTCCCAAGGAACGGAGAGATTGTACCAATTAGCCCTCGAGACTCGCTCTAGTCTTTCTAGCCCCAGTACTTCTCAAAGATCCCAAAAGTCAACATCGTCATCACTCCATAGTGCCAAGGTACAGGCGCTCGCAGCTGCCGCGGCTGCCGCCCAAAATGCCGCATTCGAAGAGGTGATAGCCAAACGCACAGCCGACATGAAAGTTTCACAAATGACTAGTGAAGCCGAACGGAAGATCGATCAGACAAGACGAGAAGTCGAACAGCAAACAAAATTAGCAACAGCTGAGGCAGACCTGCAAATTCTCCGAGCACATCAAGCGGCAGCTATAGAAAAGGCACGATTTGACGCCCTCCAGCAAGCTGATCAAGAAGACACAACAAGGGACCCCGCGACATCCCCCCATCAGTCTTCGAATGACCACGCCCTACGGTTTCTGAATCTTTCCGACAAAGTGGTTGATGCTACTCCGACCTCCCAGCTCCGAGCCTTAGCCACACCCTTTCAGCCATCAGCAGAACAGACAGCGATCCCGCTGCCGACGCCTAGTGGTGCTTTACTGACTACGCCGGAGCCCCCCCTGTCTGTAAAACCGACCCCGCCGTCGACATCCAGTGACGCCTTATCGACCACGCTGAACCCCCCTCTCCTGCCTGCGACACCAATCGACGGAGCGAATCCTCTGCTCGACCTCACTCGAGAGATATCCGACACCCTCGCTCGTCAACGCCAGCCTACCCACGAGCCTGATTTATATGACGGGGAACCCATTATGTTTCAACCATGGCGCTGCGCATTCGAGACCATGGTCAACCACGCCCACACACCAGCCACGCAGAAACTAACCTTTCTCGCCAAATATACCAAAGGGGAGGTGAGGAAACTGGTAGATAGATTTCGACATCGCTATGTTTCTAGCCCCGAGATCGCCTATCGAGAAGCGTGGAAGGAGCTGGAAGAGAGGTTTGGAAACAAGACCAGCATCACCACCGCAATAATCCAAAAGCTCACTAGTTTCCCCAAACTGAGGCCAGAGGAAAACCGCAAGCTCCAAGAGCTGGCCGATCTATGTATAGACGCGGCCGCCCAGATGAATGACCTGCCAGACCTAAACATTCTCAACTATGCACATAACCTGCACCCCATCCTCGAGAAGTTGCCCACATTCATCCACAACGCCTGGCGAAAGCGCGCCTCGGAGCACAAAACGACAAATGGTACTTACCCTCCATTCACCGTGCTGGCCGAATTTTTGAAGCAAAAGGCTAGGCTCCACAACGACCCTGAGCTTTACCCATCGAGCAAGATCCAACCAGACCAGAACCGTCTCCATCCATCTCCTGAGAAATCAAGCACAGACGGGAGCCACGAATCCTCACTTCGTGTTCTGGCGACTTCGACACCCTCGAAATCGACACCTGCGCCGCAATTCCGAGCCAAAGAGAAGTGCCTATTTCACGACGTGGAAGGCCACCACCTGTCCGAATGTATTGCTTTCAGCAGAACGTCTATTCAGGAGAGGCGGCAGTTCTGCAAAGACAGAGGCCTGTGCTTTAAGTGCGGTGCCAACCACCGGATAAAAGACTGCGAAACAAAAGTGCAGTGCAAGAAATGCAGAAGTACCGAACATGCGTCCTTCATGCACATCTCCCAGAGACCGAACGACGGGGAGGCCCAGAATGAGAAACCCCCAGCAGATAGCCGCGAGGACGTAGATGCTAACACAAAGTGCACCCGGTACTTGACTTGTTCCTCGGCACGATCTTGCTCCAAGATCGTTCTCTGCAAAATATACCACAAGGATCGTCCTTTAAACTCCATCCTGGGCTATGCGGTGCTGGACGACCAGTCTAATGCCTGCTTGGGGGGCCCAGAAGTATTCAAGGCTCTTGACATTGCAGGCCCAGCTTTTCCATACGAACTTTCTACCTGCGGAGGAGACAAAATCACAGTTGAAGGAAGACGAGCGTGTGGTTTGATTGTTGAAGCACAAGACGGGCAAACCGAACAGCTGCCTACGGTTATCGAGAACGCCTATATCCCCGGCGACAGGAGCGAGATTCCAAGCCCTGGTCTCTGCGAAGGCTTTCTCCACCTCAGACCAATTGCTGAAAAGATACCAGAGGTGAGAGAAGACACCAACATCATCCTTCTCATCGGAAGAAATTGCCCCGAGCTGCTGAAAGTGAGAGAGTCACGTAACGGTCCAAGAGGAACACCATGGGCACAACGTACAGACCTAGGCTGGACTGTCTCTGGCCAAGTTTGCATGAGTGGCGCACAAGGGAAAGTACACGCCTCCATCAAACGCACCATCCTTCAACCACAACCTGATGGCCCAGATATCTGCGAGAATCACATCTATGTGAAAGAGATGTTCTCATTAGCCCGCCAGAACAAGACAACGACGGATATATGCATAGAAACTCCGGAGGACAACTTGAAGGCCCTGTCGATCGAAGATCAGCACTTTCTCAACATCTTAACAGAAGGTGCCCACACCAACTCACGAGGAAACCTAGAGTTTCCTCTACCCTTCAAGGAACAGCAGCCAATCCTGCCCAACAACCGTCCTCAGGCCCAAAGCAGACTGGACAGCCTTCTAAAGAATTTACGTCGTAAACCAAGGATGATGTCAGACTACGTAGCCTTTTTTGACAAGATCCTAACTAGGAACCACGCCAACCGAGTCCCTGAGAAGGAGCTGTCCGCCCCACCTGGAGCGGTATGGTACCTTCCACACTTTGCCGTACATCATCCCAAAAAGACAGGAATCAGAGTGGTGTTCGATGCTAGTGCGGAGTTTAAAGGCATCTCCCTCAACAAAGCACTCCTTCAAGGACCAGACTTGATGAATAGCCTGTTGGGGATCCTCCTGCGATTTAGGCTAGGCAAGGTTGCGGTGATGGGGGATGTGGAGCAGATGTTCCACAACTTCTATGTCAACCCGGAACATCGTGACTATCTGCGCTTCTTGTGGTCCGATGCCAACGACCCACAGGCACTCACTCCTGCCATGCTACTGACCCTGAAGACTCAACAACTTCAGGCACCACCGGGTGACTTCGTCAAAGAAGATCTCTATGCAAGACAACACTGGCGTCGTGCCCAGTATCGTGCAGATCAATTCTGGCTTCGATGGCAAAGAGAGTACCTCCAGAGCTTGCAGTGCAGACAAAAGTGGAATGACACACGGCCCAATATCCGTGAAGGAGATGTAGTTCTGGTCCGAAGTAAGGAGCTTACAAGGAACGACTGGCCCATAGCCCGAGTAACCAAGATCTACCCCAGTGAAGATGGCCACGTTCGCAAGGTGGACCTCGTCGTCTGCGAAGATGGAGATAGACGACAATATCACAGACCGATCTCCGAGCTTGTCCTCATCGAGAATGCAACCGACTCCAAATCACATCCCACTACAGAGTGATCGGTGGACTTTCTAAGCAATTGACTTGCCTGGTTAACCGGTAAAAACTCACTCTCTTCGTTTTTAGACGGGGAGTGTGACGGCCTCTGTGAGCCTCCTTACCTTGACCCTGCTCTGCCCCCTGGTGGTGCCATTCACTCCTACCAGTAGTGTTTTCTCTATCTCACCCACTGACCTCAAGAGGTCAGTGATCTTGCCACATGGACTCGGCAGACATCTTGTTCATATATATTGATATATTTCTCTGTTATTTCACCATTATTAAGCAGCATCACTGCACATGTTATAGCCACTTTTCCTGCGAATGTGACCCATTCCTGAACCACAGTTTTGTGAGTAGTTTTCCTTTCCATTATTTTACTTTAGACAGTTTTAAGTAACTTTAACTGAAATTAGTTCATGACCCATCATGATGGTAGTTATTGGTACAGTGTTAACGTTGTGCATGAAATTGTGTATTTGACATTTATTCATCGTATGCTGAACTAGTATTAGTTGTTTGAATCGCGTAATGCTTTTCCTGAACACGCTTTAGTATTCCATTTAGCTTTTTGTGTTTCTAAGAAAGAGATTTAGATGGGATATTTTTGGATCCCTTGTAACCTTTGAAATTGCAACCTTGTAAATTGCAAGACATTTAGTATTGTTTTCTGTTTTGTATTTTTACAGTTCACCGTGTAATAAAAGGATTTGGAAACTGAAGCTCCGCCCTTCGGCCATATTTCTTTGTTCTACGGTTGACACTAGCTGATCGAATAAAGTTACCGCTTGCCATTTAAGCTACACTTTTAGTGACATCAGTACAACCATTGTGAACAATGTATTGGTGCTGAGCGTCTCTAACGTAACTATGCAAGAGCTTGCCCCGAATCACGTGATATAGCAACAGTGTATTTGGTCTGGATAATTTAAAGTCAAACTGTGCCAAGCTGTGTGAACAAGTCAGTGTACCAGATATTATTCAAATTCCACACGCAAATGGTCAATTGCAACTCCCTCTCCCAAGCACAAAGGGTGTTCAACGGATTGCCCAGACCTTCCGGCCAAGGGACAGGACCTGCTGACCCCTTCGGTGTAGCGCGCGTGCGGTCCCGGACATCCAATGGCATCACAGACCTGTTATTGCTCAATCTCGCGTGGCTGAACACCACTTGTCCCTCTAAGCAGTCAGCGCCCTGCGCGGCGGCCGGTGTGACTATTTAGCAAGCCAGAGTCTCATTCGTTATCAGAATTAACCAGACAAATCGCTCCACCAACTAAGAACGGCCATGCACCACCACCCACAGAATCAAGAAAGAGCTCTCAATCTGTCGATCCTCACTGTGTCAGGGCCGGGTGAGTTTCCCCGTGTTAAGTCAAATTAAGCCGCAGGCTCCACTCCTGGTGGTGCCCTTCCGTCCACTCTTTTAAGTTTCAGCTTTGCAACCATACTTCCCCCGGAACCTAAAGACTTTGGTTTCCCGCAGACTGCCCGCCGCGTCATTGGAGAAACGCCGGCGGATCGCCAGTCAGCTTCGTTTATGGTTAGAACTAGGGCGGTATCTGATCGCCTTCGAACCTCTAACTTTCGTTCTTGATTTATAATGAAAACATTCTTGGCAAATGCTTTCGCAGTCGGTCGTCTTGTGGCGACCCAAGAATTTCACCTCCCACATCGCAGTACGAATAATGCCCCCGTCAGTCCCTCTTAATCAGTACTTCGAGTTCCGAAAACCAACGCAATAGAACCGAGGTCCTATTCCATTATTCCATGCTCTGCTGTCCAGGCGGTCGGCCTGCTTTGAACACTCCAATTCTGTCAAAGTAAACGTTTGGGCCGCGCTCAGCTCAGTCAAGAGAACCGGGCGGAGAGACCGAGAGAAAGGCCAGGCGCGCAGTGGCGCGCCTTGCGGCGGACCGCCAGCCTGCGCCCAAGATCCAACTACGAGCTTTTTAACTGCAGCAATTTTAATATACGCTATTTGAGCTGGAATTACCGCGGCTGCTGGCACCAGACTTGCCCTCCAATAGATCCTCGTTACAGGATTTAAAGTGTACTCATTCCAATTACAGGGCCTCGAAAGAGTACGTCCTGTATTGCTATTTTTTGTCATCACCTCCCCGTGTCGGGAGTGGGTAATTTGCGCGCCTGCTGCCTTCCTTGGATGTGGTAACCGTTTCTCAAGCTCCCTTTCCGGGATCGAACCCTTATTCTCCGTTACCCGTTACGACCATGGTAGGCTCATAACGTACCATCGAAAGTTGATAGGGCAGACATTCGAAGGATCCGTCGCCAGTGCGAGGACCGTGCGATCAAGAGTTATGGTTATCAAGCCAGTTCACCAACGGAGCCGGGACGAGCCCGGGTTGGTCTTGTTCCTAATAAAAGCACGCCTCCCGGAAGGTCGGCGCTTGCTGGCATGTATTAGCTCTAGAATTACCACAGTTAGCCATGATGGGGGATGCGCTCCCAGGAACCATAACCGATTTAATGAGCCATCCGCAGTTTCGCTTGTGAAAGCTTTTACTTAGACATGCATGGCTTAATCTTTAAGACAAGCATATGACTACTGGCAGGATCAACCAGGTAGCCCCTCGGGGCCTGGGGCGGGGGCCCGCCGCGCTCCGGCTAGACGCGCCGCTCTCCGGCTGGACGCGCCGTGGCGCCAGTGTCCTTCCTCAAAACTCTCTCCCTCTCTCTCTCTCTCTCTCTCCCTCTTTCTCGGAGGCATCGTGACCGGGCTAAGGGACCCGGGAGCCTCCTCCGCCGCCTCCTCTCATCTCAATCCGGCGGTCCGAGAGAGAGGGCCGACCCTCTAGAGAGGATGGGCCGCCTCGGTCCGCTCCGGGGCGGGCTGATGCCCGCCGCCCGTTCCGCCGTGGCTCGGCGCCCCGCCTGGGAAACTTTCTGCCGCCCGCCGCGAAACTGCTGCGGGCATGTGGAACAGGTGCCGCTCGGCCGCTCTGATTGCCGTTTGTTTCCGGGAGCCCGGCGGGATGTCGGGGCGGACTCGCCCCGTACCGCACCATGAGGCGGTGCGGAAGGGGCCGGCCCCGGCGGCTTCCATCGCACTGTGCCGGGCCTGTCCGAGTGCCTCAGAGGGCACGACAGGTCGGCGGGGATGCGGAGTCGAGTAGGGAAATCATCCCCCACTCCGCCTCACTCTCCAGGGCCCGAGCACCGCAGCCACGGGCCAGGTCCGCTCTGACCAACACAGGGGGGGGGGGGGGAGGATGGTAGGCCAGAGTATCGAGAACGACTCCGGACGCACTCCACACCGATCCCGATAGGCGGGCGACGGGGGACAGTCCGAGTGGTGATCTGCTCCATAGGTCGTGTACAACCTTGGCCTGACCACCTGCCCCCTTATATATAGCCACACCAACGCGATGGCCCCCATTCAGGCTCGTCTCATAGGGTTGTGTAAAAAACCCAGCTGAATTAGGGCCGACCAAATCAGAGCTGAGGGAGCTCGTGGGGACGGCGTCGCGATTTCACCGATACCGGGACCCCGGCGCCCGTTCACACTGATTGTTAATTGAAACTTTTAGTACACCTTGCAGGTTTTCCAGTAATTGACAAAAATAGTTTGAACTGATACAGTTATTTTAAAGAAGCCCTTTTCTGTACTGTTGGGTATTTAAAAAAAAAATTGAATTTATTTATTTTTTATTTTTTATTGATTTATTTAATTATTTATGTATTATTATAATTTTTTAATTTTTTGGGGGGTGGGGGGGGGGGGGGTGGGGGTGGGGGGGGGGTGTGGGGGTGGGGGTGGGGGGGCTGTGGGAGGTGGGGGGGGGGGTAAGAAAGACCCTCAATACTTTATCCCCAGACCATTTGCCAGGGACTAAAACCACACCGGGGTGACCCGTAGAACCAAAATACATGGGGGGCGGGGCTGTGGTGGGGGTAGGGGGGGGGGGGGTGGTTGGGGGGGGGGGGGGGGTAAGAAAGACTTTAAATACCAATATTTTATCCCCTGACCATTTGTCAGGTACTAAAACCACAATGGGGTGACACTTAGAACCAAAATACATACATGTGATGTAAGTCTGTGCTTGCATAACAGCACAAAATAATAGGTTTTTAGTGAATTTAAGGGGGAAAATTTGACCCCCCCCCCCCCCCCTAAGTCCTTATTCCACCAGTATTCATTTGGCAAACAAGCAGATATTGCAATGGTACACTATCAGCTACCCAAAAAAAGTGGTCTCCGAAAATCCCCCGGGGGGGGGGGGAGGGTTTCGGTCGGTAGCCCATGGACTAGAACAGACATAAACCAAAATGGGAAATAAAGAGTTGCATACATTATGACTGACCATGACCATGCATGACTTTCCAGATTTTAGTAATTAAATTGTAATACCAAATGAGATTAGAAGGGTATTACAGTTTTTATAGGAATTTTATAGCAATTGTATAGGATCATTATGTCCTTTGTCGTAAAATCATTAGTTATAATATCGAATAGGGGTTTATCCCTATCAATCCCAAGAGTGCCATATGGACTCAATGAAGCATACACTCTGGTTACCATTGTGACTTTACGGCACACAAATACAATATTAAATGCTGCGTTCCAATCTGTTTTATTCTTTCCTAGTATTGAAGCCTACATTTTTAATAAATATCCTTTTCCTTGGGCCCTCCCCTGAAATTGGTTTTCAGTATATAGTCTAGGGAAAATACGTTTTGACCTCGCACAAATTGCAATAGAATATTTTTCACCACAGTGCACTTCTATAAGGTCCCTAGAATGACTACTAAAAATCTCAAAAAATCCAAGTGGTGGAAATATGAATACAAATGGTTTGTCCATAAATTTGGCTAAAAGATAGGTGAAGGGTTTCCTAAGGTGAGAGACTTGAACAAGTTCAAGGAAACCCCCCAAATTAAAGTTTTTTGTTGCTTACAATAATCATCTACGTTAAAATTTATTTTGGGGATTTTCTTGAACTTGTTCAAGTCTCTCATGTTAGGCAACCCTTTAACTACATTTTCGCCCAATTTATGGACACACCATTTTCCCCAATTTTTGTTTGCTGATGGGCTAAATATCACAATGTTATCATTGTTCATATGATTTTCCATAAGGTTTTAATATGATAAATGTGCCAGTAAGCAGCTTGGTGAATTTGAAGCTCACCAATACTGACTACCGGTACTTGATGATATCTGGAGACAGTGTAGCGCACATTTTATGGGTTCACGAAGTTGTCATTTTGGATAATTACTATGTTCACATAATTATTCACTCACTTATATGCTTTAGAAAATGTTATTGAAGTAAGGATATGTAACTCTAAGTAGAATCACCAAAATAAACTTTTCAAACAAATAAATAATAATAATATACCCAAATATAGGAATAAGTATATTACGCGGCAGAGATTAACGATTTATGCAAATTAGTCATATTTCCACCACTTGGATTTTTTGAGATTTTTAGTATGTCATTATAGGGAGCTTATAGAAGTGCACTGTGGTGAAAAGTTTTGTATTGCAATTTGTGTGAGGTCAACAAAACAAAATTAAGTATTTTCCCTGGACTAATATTGCTCTTTCAATGTTATCACCCCAGTAGATAATAGAGCAGTTTGAGACAGACACCGAGTGAATTTAATGGTCGTATCAACATTTCTAAAATTACACTCATAGGGCCTATATAACCATGGAGGAATAAGAACGAAACTGAACCGCACAAGCTAAATTATATTCAGATTTTAAATGCAAAACAAAATTATTACTAACAGAAAATAAAAACAAATATTCCTGTTGCTCTCTTCATCATACCAACTTTCATGTCAATAGACAATTTCAAGATATATTATGAGGCAAACAAAATATATTTCTATAGAACTATTTTGGTAAGAAACATGAAAGTGCATCTCACCGGGAGCCACATGAACAAAAAATGACACAATTTGACAATCTCAATTTCAAATTACTTTCGTTTGAATATAAACTGTGGACAGATGCAAAAAAGTAGGGTCACAAATGATGTAACTTTGGAACCAAAGGAGTGAATTCAGAAATTCAAAATAAATCCCAAAACATTGTCAATCTATTTATTTCTCTACCTAGGGCCTATGTGTATATTTTTGCCTCAAATTTATTAAAAACAATATTTGTCTAGAGGGAACTTTTTTTTTACTCACCCTATATGTCGTTCTGAAATGCCTGCACGTCATTATATTTTATAGATAGTTATAATGATAATAATAATAATAGTGTTTATTATGTTACCTCCAAATAGGCACTTGGGGAGACAATCCCATAGAGATGTACACTAACTTAAAACAGTCCTAACTTGTTTACCCTAACCCTTTTCTCTAAGATCTTCAAGATTTATGCTCTTTAGACCAAAATCTGTCGTTCTAGGACAAAAATAACTCCCAAATATCGTTTTTTAGGGTAGCTAGACACTTAGGGAGACACTGAAATGTCTCCCTAAGTGCCACTGTCTCCTTAATACCTAAAAACCTACGCTAATTTGTCTCCCCACGTGCCTATTTGGAAGAATTTAAACGCTTTTCAAACCAAGTAGGCCTAACTCAAAGCGCAGTTCAATGTAAACATTAAAAACAAACAAGTAATAATAAATGCATACTGCACATTCATTTCAATAATTAATAATTAGTTAAAATACTTATTTAAAAGGAAGGTTTTCAGGCGCCCTTTAAAACCATCATATGATTCAGACAGCAGACTGATACACCGATACTGGTAAACTATTCCACAGCCCACGATTAGCATAACAAACTGGCAACTTTATCTACTGATTGATAAAGCTAAATGTTGCCCTTTGATCTTGAGCGCGACTCTCGATTAGCTTGTTATACACACTCGCGGACGCTTTATTATTATCCATAGCTTCAGATAAAAGCAGCGACAAATCAACTTGTTTAAGTTGTTCCAATTGCAGATTCCGTTGAAAAACATTTGTAAAAATACATTTGCGTGTCTGACGTTAGGCCTATACTTAATAATAAATAACCAATATATATTTGTTTATTCATTTGGAGTTATTTTCCCCCTAATTTCCTCAGGAAAAACGGCTAGAAAGCGTTGACTTGTGCGTGTAGACGTCCAAAACGTATTGTCATCGAGCAGCAGTGTGATCAAACCATTTGGGGAATGCTGCTATATACGGGAGAGTGAAGACGAACCTAAATTGAAGCGAGGGGCAGAGCTGAGATTTATAATTATAAACTGAAAAATAGTGTAATTCAAATTGTACAAAATGACCTTACTTGTTTCACTTCTGTATGACAGAAATAGGTTCATGATGTCTAACTGTTATTGCTCCTGCTATAGTACTATACTATCAAGGTTCTACTGACAAATTGGTGCATGCTTTCGTCACATCGCGACTTGGTTATTATAACAGTTTACTTTTTGGAAATTCAGTGATCACGATCTGAAAAAAATGCAACTTATTCAAAACTCTGCGCCCGAATGGTCATGACAACTTTTTTTAAATGATCATATTACATCTGTATTGCGAGCATTGCATTTGTTACCTATAAAGCAGAGGTGTGGATTTAAACTTATGTGCTTGTTTTTTTTTAATTTTGAACGGAAAGGCACCGACCTACATGAAATAACTTATTAGCATTCGTGTTACTAAGTAAACCTAACATTTAGGTAACATTAACATCATACATGTAAGCCTAGCATCAAGAACGACTTACTTGTTAAGATTCCATTTTTCCGATTCAATTGAGCATTCTTCTCCGGGCATTTCACTGCTGCGCAGACCATAACCATTGTTTTTTGTTATAACCATAACCATCCCGGTCCTGGCCGACGTCTTATTAATATACTTAGAACTATCTCACATGTGGTTAGGGACTACAGAAACCTGACGACCAGCATGTCATTATTAAACAAAATAAATTAGTTGGTTGACCGATGATTTTTGTTTATTTTTTACACAAAACACTTTCATTTTAAACGCAAGGCTAACTACTTACAGTTTCTACTTCTTCCTTCGGATAGAGCTATTACATCAGCTTCCGAACCTATTACGTCACATCGATTTGAAATAAAATGGTAGTCGAATGGCCGAGCGGTTGGGGGAGCAAACCCACCTCCCCCCAGCAAACCCACTCCCCCCCAGCAAACCCACTCCCCCCCAGCAAACCCACTCCCCCCCAGCAAACCCACTCCCCCCCAGCAAACCCACTCCCCCCCAGCAAACCCACTCCCCCCCAGCAAACCCACTCCCCCCCAGCAAACCCACTCCCCCCCAGCAAACCCACTCCCCCCCAGCAAACCCACTCCCCCCCAGCAAACCCACTCCCCCCCAGCAAACCCACTCCCCCCCAGCAAACCCACTCCCCCCCCAGCAAACCCACTCCCCCCCCCCAGCAAACCCACTCCCCCCCCCCCAGCAAACCCACTCCCCCCCCCCAGCAAACCCACTCCCCCCCCCCCAGCAAACCCACTCCCCCCCCCCAGCAAACCCACTCCCCCCCCCCCAGCAAACCCACTCCCCCCCCCCAGCAAACCCACTCCCCCCCCCCAGCAAACCCACTCCCCCCCCCAGCAAACCCACTCCCCCCCCCCAGCAAACCCACTCCCCCCCCCAGCAAACCCACTCCCCCCCCCAGCAAACCCACTCCCCCCCCCAGCAAACCCACTCCCCCCCCCAGCAAACCCACTCCCCCCCCCAGCAAACCCACTCCCCCCCCCCAGCAAACCCACTCCCCCCCCCCAGCAAACCCACTCCCCCCCAGCAAACCCACTCCCCCCCAGCAAACCCACTCCCCCCCAGCAAACCCACTCCCCCCCAGCAAACCCACTCCCCCCCAGCAAACCCACTCCCCCCCAGCAAACCCACTCCCCCCCAGCAAACCCACTCCCCCCCAGCAAACCCACTCCCCCCCAGCAAACCCACTCCCCCCCAGCAAACCCACTCCCCCCCAGCAAACCCACTCCCCCCCAGCAAACCCACTCCCCCCCAGCAAACCCACTCCCCCCCAGCAAACCCACTCCCCCCCAGCAAACCCACCTCCCCCCAGCAAACCCACTCCCCCCCAGCAAACCCACTCCCCCCCAGCAAACCCACTCCCCCCCAGCAAACCCACTCCCCCCAGCAAACCCACTCCCCCCCAGCAAACCCACTCCCCCCCAGCAAACCCACTCCCCCCCAGCAAACCCACTCCCCCCCCAGCAAACCCACTCCCCCCCCAGCAAACCCACTCCCCCCCCCCAGCAAACCCACTCCCCCCCCCAGCAAACCCACTCCCCCCCCCCAGCAAACCCACTCCCCCCCCCAGCAAACCCACTCCCCCCCCCAGCAAACCCACTCCCCCCCCCCAGCAAACCCACTCCCCCCCCCCAGCAAACCCACTCCCCCCCCCCAGCAAACCCACTCCCCCCCCCAGCAAACCCACTCCCCCCCCCAGCAAACCCACTCCCCCCCCCAGCAAACCCACTCCCCCCCCCAGCAAACCCACTCCCCCCCCCAGCAAACCCACTCCCCCCCCCAGCAAACCCACTCCCCCCCCCAGCAAACCCACTCCCCCCCCCAGCAAACCAACTCCCCCCCCCAGCAAACCCACTCCCCCCCCCCAGCAAACCCACTCCCCCCCCCCAGCAAACCCACTCCCCCCCCCAGCAAACCCACTCCCCCCCCAGCAAACCCACTCCCCCCCCCCAGCAAACCCACTCCCCCCCCCAGCAAACCCACTCCCCCCCCCCAGCAAACCCACTCCCCCCCCCAGCAAACCCACTCCCCCCCCCAGCAAACCCACTCCCCCCCCCCAGCAAACCCACTCCCCCCCCCAGCAAACCCACTCCCCCCCCCAGCAAACCCACTCCCCCCCAGCAAACCCACTCCCCCCCAGCAAACCCACTCCCCCCCCAGCAAACCCACTCCCCCCCCCCAGCAAACCCACTCCCCCCCCCCCAGCAAACCCACTCCCCCCCCCCCAGCAAACCCACTCCCCCCCAGCAAACCCACTCCCCCCCAGCAAACCCACTCCCCCCCAGCAAACCCACTCCCCCCCAGCAAACCCACTCCCCCCCAGCAAACCCACTCCCCCCCAGCAAACCCACTCCCCCCCAGCAAACCCACTCCCCCCCAGCAAACCCACTCCCCCCCCCAGCCAACCCACTCGCCCCCCCAGCAAACCCACTCCCCCCCAGCAAACCCACTCCCCCCCAGCAAACCCACTCCCCCCCAGCAAACCCACTCCCCCCCAGCAAACCCACTCCCCCCCAGCAAACCCACTCCCCCCCAGCAAACCCACTCCCCCCCAGCAAACCCACTCCCCCCCAGCAAACCCACTCCCCCCCAGCAAACCCACTCCCCCCCAGCAAACCCACTCCCCCCCAGCAAACCCACTCCCCCCCCAGCAAACCCACTCCCCCCCAGCAAACCCACTCCCCCCCAGCAAACCCACTCCCCCCCAGCAAACCCACTCCCCCCCAGCAAACCCACTCCCCCCCAGCAAACCCACTCCCCCCCAGCAAACCCACTCCCCCCCAGCAAACCCACTCCCCCCCAGCAAACCCACTCCCCCCCAGCAAACCCACTTCCCCCCCAGCAAACCCACTTCCCCCCCAGCAAACCCACTCCCCCCCCCCCCCCCCCCCCCCAGCAAACCCACTCCCCCCCCAGCAAACCCACTCCCCCCCCAGCAAACCCACTCCCCCCCCCCCCCCCAGCACCGCGTGTATGGCGCGCCCTCTATCTATCGACGTAAAATAAGTCGAGTTTTCGGACTAATAATGCCTGGGCGGCTCATTAACCCTAAAAACACAGTTTCTATACTTCTTCCTTTTAGTGGGTTGACCGATGACTTTTTCAAAAAAAGGTTAACTCCTTACAATTTTTTAATTTTCAATGAAAACCATATAAATTGCCACACTACTCCCGAGTGTCGCGAGGCAGCGCCGTCTTTTCGGACTATCATTGCGTGGGCGGCTCATTAACCCTGAAAACACAGTTAATTCTACTTCTTCGTTTGAGCAGATGTAAAATAGAGCTATTACTCTAGCTTCCAAACCTATTAAGTCACATCGATTTGAAACAATCATAACTGGAAGTCGAATGGCCGAGCGGTTAGGCTCCTCGTCTGCGGGGTTCCATCGTCTGGGTTCGAGTCCCGGCGGGTCCTGGCCGCCGTCGTTTCGCGATCTTATTAAAATACTCTCACAAATTACCCGGCCAAACAAAACAATTGTAATTAAAACGCAAGGCTAACTGCTTACAATTTTTTTATTTTTAATGAAAACATATACATTGCCACGCAAAGCTTGTGTTGCGTAGTCTTGATCCAAGAACAAGCTAGCTAGCCGTTCGTTTGTTCCTCGGCGCGCCGTCCGTATATATCCGGGCTTATTGAGGGCGCCCTTAATTATCGCCAGATTCGTTCCCTATCTTGGTCTTGACGCAAGTGTCACGTGAACCCGGAAAATTTCGAGGACATTCCAAGCATAGCTCAAATAGCTACTCGCCCCCGCATGCGCGCTAAGTCGTTTTTGTTTAATGTAGTGTTATATTATTATAGTCTGGTTCCCAGACCAAATATTTCTGACTATTTGTGATTTTTCATTTATTATTTAGCCGCCAATGTCACGTGGCCAAAAACTGGAGGAATTGCTTAACGTTCGCAATGTTCGAGTGTTTCCAGGTTTTTATAAAATACTCTCACATGTGTTCAGGGACTACAGAAACATGCAACCAGCATGCCATATTCTTTAAAAAATTTGGTGGGCTGACCGATGACTTTTTCGAAAAATTCTTACCCAAACAAGACAATTTTATTTAAAACGCAAGGCTAACTCCTTACAGTTTTTAAATTTCCAATGAAAAACATATCTTATGTTGCGCGGTACACGCGGTACGAGTTATCTTAACTGAAGGTACGACTTGGCGAAGGTACGAGTTGCCGAAGGTACGAGTTGACCTGTTACCCCTCAACCACTGACCTCTACACCTGGACGGACCATTGTTCTGCTGTGCTAACACTTGAAGTCGGCGCGAACTGGAAGTGCAACATGGCGGACCCGAGACGTCACTGCTGTGAGCCAATGAAATGTCCAGGTGTGGAGGTCAGCGGATTTATTCTGTACATTTTGTATTTATAAACATTACGTAATACGTATCGTACCAACACCTGGACATTTCATTGGCTCACAGAGTCACGTCGTGGGTCCGCCATGTTGCACTTCTCCGCATGCCGACTTCAAAATGAAACAATGATGATCTGTCCATGTATAGAGGTCAGTGCCCTCAACTAACTCTGCATCATCAAGCCAACTCGTACCTTATATTATAGTTAAGACAACTCGTACCGCCATGCATAAGTTAAGTCGTACCGTCAATGTATACAGCCGGCTAGATCGATTGCAGTTAATATTGCCCTTACATCAAACAATTTATGTTCTTCGTTTTATCCGTAAGAATTAACTCTCTGGTTCGTCTAAACGAGTTTGATATACATGTACAGTAATTTCAAGGTTTACTTGGTTTTATTTATTTATTTATTTTTTCTATTACCCAGGGTGTGCCCAAACAGTTTAAAACTGGTTTTCATTGGGGCCCTGCATACATCATTAAATAAAATAGCAGTACATATAATTATATAGTTCGTCCTTCGAAACTCGAAGATGACAGCCAACATCTCCATACTAGTTGGTGTTGTGTGTACGTTGATGGCTAATAAGTATAATTCTAGCCAGGAAGTTGCGATCGCACACATGGACGTTGGCGGGGGGGTGGGGAAGAGAGGGAGGGGGAGAGGGGGAGGGAGGGGGGGGGGGGGGGGGGGGGGGGGGGGTTGGGCACGTAGCTGGGAAGCAACTGGCTGACGATATTTCCGTTGCTGTCGTTTCAGCTCAGCCTCCCTGATGCGACGGGCCTCGAAGCTTGATGCACCTTCATGGGAAGATCTTCGCCATCATGCCGTCCGATCCTGGGCATGTTCTTCCCAGCTACTCACATTGATGTTGCATTGCTTCATGGCTGCTTTAAGACAATCGTTGTGTCTCTTGAATTGTCCACCAGTAGATCTTTTGCCTGATGTTAGTTTACCATATGGAATCTTCTTGGAGATTCGATCATCAGGCAGTCGTATTACATGACCTGACCAGCGACTAGCTGAGCTTTCATGATCAAAGTACCTACACGGGCAATTCCGCTCGCTTGAGGACATCAATGTCAGGGACCTCGTCTTGCCATCTGATGCGTAAAATCTTGCGCAAACAGGAAAGGTGGAAGTGGTTCAGCTTTCTGAGTGGCGGCTGTATAGGTTGTGCAAGTTTTACTGACAGGCATACAACAGAGAAGTCAAGACTACAGATTGATGATAGCAGCTTTGTTAAACTCAGCAAACCCAGCCCGTGTGTAGCGCGCCCTCTATCGACGTAAAATAAGTGGATTTTTGTGACCATTATAATGCGTGAGCGGCTCATTAAGCCTGAAAACACAGTTTCTACTTCTTCCTTTTGGTGGGCTGACCGATGATTGTTTTCGAATTTTGTTTAGACCCCCCCCCCCCCCCCCCCCAGCCCGCGTGTGTGGCACGCCCTCTATCGACGTAAAATAAGGTTTTCCTTTGAGCAGATGTATGTAGAATAGAGCTATTACTCCAGTTTCCAGAACTTTGAAGTCGCATTGATTTGAAGCAATCTTTACTGGTAGTCGAATGGCAGAGCGGTTAGGCTCCTCGTCTGCTGGGTTCCATCATCTGGGTTCGAGTCCCGGTCCTGGCTGCCGTCGTTTTACGATCTTGTTAAAGTACTTAGAACTCTCACATTGTGTTCAGGGACTACAGAAACATGCCGACCCGCATGCCATATTCTTTTCAATTTTGGGTGGGTTGACCGATAACTTTTTGGAAATATTCTTACCCGGCCAAACAAAACAATTGTATTTAAAACGCAAGGCTAACTGCTTACAATTTTTGTATTTTCAATGAAAAACATATACATTTCCACGCAAAGCTTGTGTTGCGCGGTACACGCGGTACAAGTTATCTTAACTGAAGGTACGACTTGGCGAAGGTACGAGTAGTTCATTTATATATTTTCAAGAAGTTAAAAACATATATATATAACTTTTATTCATTTTTCTTTTATCCCCCCCCCCCCCCCCCCCCCCCCCACCCAAAAAAAAAATTCGCGGTCTACTACGTAAGGCCATTGTTTACGGTCGGTCGACTCGAGAATAAATTTTAAAACTTCGCCACTGCTAACATTGTCATTTTAATAGATTTGTTGGTAAGGTTTTACTTTAATACCCCAACTATATTTTTTCTTATTACAGCTTATCAGCTCTTCAAAACTCGAACATTCTGATGAAAAATTATGACTTTAGAGTGGAATAATGTTGAGACATTTCTCAGGGAAATTTTTTAATTTTAAGACGAGATCCACGTGGTTTGTGCGGTTAAAGTGGTTGTATTGAAGAAAAAATCTTGACGATCTTTCAGAAAAATGCAAAAATAAATTGATTAATAAATTTTGATTAAAATTATTGTATATTAGAGAGTTCTAATATTATAATAGCCTTTTGAGGTATGGCTGACACAATATGAGGGTGCTTGCTGTTTGATTTAGGTAAAGTCTTTTGTATTGACCCAAACCAAACAGCGCCCTCCTAAAGTGTCAGCCATACCTCAAACAGGCTAATTGGGTAATTGAAGAAATACCGAAATAAGGTTCGAAAGTAACGCCGTTTAGCCATGTTGTGCAAGGATACTTTTTCAAAATGGCTACTTCTCCAGTTTGGAAAACATTCGTTTTTGGGGTGGTCTTGTTTGGGTGAGGATTTCACCCAAAAGGCATCGGTCAACCCACCAACAACTAAAACGAATTGTTCGAACTGTTTCGTGTTTTGGTTTAAAAAAAATCGGTTTATTTGTTTATTTTACACACGGTGGCGTAATCAACCCGTTCAGATTTGGTAATTGCAAGCGCAAAATATCTTGGCCCAGGTCTTAATACAGCCCTCCCCCACCCCACCAAATTTTGTGTGTACGAACCTTGAAAACGCTGTGTGGACTTGCAAACTCAAGATGTCCACACAATACACAAACTGAAAAACTTGTGCGGACTTGCCTACGTCCGCACAATGTTTCTCATTTTTGGAAATAGAGCTCTAGAGGTAACATGGATTAGCTACTTTCAGTTAGTTTCACGGGTCTTTTTCGAGACTGAGTTCTAAACAGAACGCGTGTACAAACGAGGGCGCCCTCAATAAGCCCATTTTCGGAGTATTGATCAGTGAACTGCATAAAGACGGACGGCGCGTCCCGGAACAAATGAAAAACCAAGACTACCTCTGGCCCGGACTTGGGATACAAGTAGGTTCGAAAGTGGCGCAATTTAGCCATGTTGTGGCTGGGGGGGGGGGGGTATTAAATGGCTACTTTTCCAGCACACATCGTCAACGGATCATGATTATTCAGCTGGTTTGATGTTTATTCATGTTTAGGAATGACGTCACACATTGGTATTAATACTCAGTCGTGCATGTACATTAATACAATCATTTCAAAGAGCATAATTCGTTGAGCTGCCACAGTGGCGAATCGTTAAGATGGATGCATCTAAGCTATATCAATGTTCATCTAATATTTGTTGTTCTCCTGTGTTATAGTGTTATAGGGTTTAAGTGAAGGGAAAACTATTATGTGGATTTTACTTACATACAGCGTGATAAATATACATGTTAGGGTGCGTGATGTGATTGGTTAAAATACGATGTATGCTGCCAACAACAACTCCTCCTGGACTCCTCTAATAAATAAAAATGAATTTGACTTGCAACTTTCACATCTGGATGTTCGTTCTTATAGGCTGTTCGATCATGTTTGTTTTCACATGGACTTGAACTCAAGTCGTTAGACAATGTTGTCTTTGTCCGTGCACCGAAATAGGCCACTGGTCATACAGGTCGTTCAACGTTCCGCGATCGACATGTCTAACGACTTGATCCCATATGAGTCCATTATTGCGGCAACAACTTACAAACAAACGGCATAGAGACAGAATTGAGCAATTTGTGATAAAAGCAATATTGACGTTTGTTCTTCATGCCATGAATAATTACATTTTCAGATATTGGGGAATTTCATATTTGACCTCTGGTGACCTTTAAGAGGTCAATGACCTTTACATACTCTTACACATACATTTATTCTTCCGAACGTGATTCTATACATACAATGAAAATAATGACAATACGTGGGAAAATGATATGTTTGACCTCTGGTGAACTTCCAATGGTCAATGACCTGTGTATACTCTATTTATACAAATTACTCCATAAACCCCAACTTTTTCAAGACCAAAGTCTAAATGACAAGTACCAATGCTGTGAACAGAATTTTCATAAATGTAGGAATTTCATATCTCACCTCTGATGGTCTTCAAGTGGTCAATAAACTGTGTATGTCCTATTTATAATATTTAGAAGACCCATATCTAAAATGTGGGTATTCTTGCACATGATATGAATTGCCAGATATGTGGACATTTCATATATGACCTCTGGTGACCTTTTCGGGGTCAAGTACATTTTTTATACTTGCTGCCAAATGCTGCCCTCAAAATGGTTTCAAAGATTGCTGGGGTATTTTGGTTGCAGCTATATCACATAAACGTTCCACACTATACCGATTGACCGTTTCGATGTTCAGCCCTTTTTGTTTCTAAGCTAATTTACATTTTATTAATCCCTTCACACATAAGTCATTATAAAGGCATTTTGTAGACGGTTGTTCCATGATCCCCGCGCGTAAATCAAATTTTGGTCTGTAAAACATGGCCGAATACACCACCCACACACATATTGTTATTATGTTTTATAGTTTAGATTTGTCTGCAAGTGCTCATTGCGTACGCGCATTGCCAACCATAAACGTACAGTACATAAAGCGCGTTAAATTGTTAATTGGTCACACACACAAGATACTTCGCGCACTGGGGCCCGAGTGCACGAGTTCGAGTATATAATGAGACCAATGTTGGTTTATGCCGAAATCGTAACCACTCCAACCATTATTTTGCCAACTTTCCACACGCATGTAGGGCCTAAAGGTGGAACACGTTCTAGTAAACAAACTAGAAATTTCGCTCGTCTCCATGCATCGCCCAATCTAGTCCACGGAATAGCAACTTGCATATGGAGCGCCAAAAGTGGACAACCGTATTTTTTCGATTTTCTTCTATACGGTTATCTACTTTTGGCGCTCCATCTTTGCAACGCAGGCGTCTGTGGCATTATGCGCGCGTATTACATTTGCCGATTTATGCAAAAAAAAGACTACGTCGTGACCTGCAGATTCTGACCATTCACCGGGCGCCTTTTATGAGTCTTCCGTAACCCGTTGATGGGTAGGGCAGCCAATTGACCAATCAGTAGCTTACGTCGAATGTCTGCTCGAATGACGTCACAGTTTTTTTATAAGTCGACCCCCATTAGCTGGCGCGGGGGTCGCATTAAATGTTCATGCTCACATATCAGACGTTGTTGCAGAGCTTGTGCGCTCTGAACGGAAGATTCACACTACTGTGCTTACCGAATCAGCGTTTCCTTTACACGTGGTTTTGTAAAACGGAATTGCGGTTACCGGCGCCTATGGATAGGTGGTACGGTGGGGACGAGCGAAAGTTGGAAAAAATAATATAGCAATAAGCCAATTCGATTTGTTTTCTCGCGAATGCGCCAACTTGAGACTGAAAAATGTATTTTAAAGATAAACAAAACACGTCATGCTATCACAGTCCAATATACGGCTAACTTTTAGCACCACGTGGGTTTATTTATCCAAAATTCTGTCCCATAATTAATTGCTCACATGCACGAAACATCGAATTGGCTTATTTTTTTCCGGCAGCAAAGAAAGTTCCTTCGAGTTACGAAGTATATGCTAAGTTTGTGCTTGATACATCCATATGCGACTCGGGCATATCCGGCACAGAAGAGCCGTTTTTGCCTTTTTCTGTGATTTCTCGTTAAACGCTACTATATACTGTTAAGAGTCTCAGACCGAGTGAAAAGCTGTGGTACTCGGTCGTGACTCCATCTGAGTGACTGATGAGGCAAGACGATCTTGGGGTACTTAGTGACGGGATGCATGCCTAGATCATACTCCAACCCTCGGACAAAGAGCCGGGTTTTTATACATTGTCCTAAATTCACGGCTGCCACTCCTTGACAGTCTATGGTCACTCTGGCGAGACTCTTACAGCCAAACAGGTTCAGGTATTTGAGAGAGGAGGCGTGAGCCGGTACGTTTACGCTCGTCAGGGTCTCGCACTTTTCCACGCTCAAGTGGATGATGTTGGGGCAGCCACTCAGAGCCATTTTGAGGGAGTAATCGGAGATCTGGCATCGGTAGAGGGCTACAGTGTATGCGCACGGTGTGCTCAGCATCAGGGCTCCTATGGAGCAGTCAAAGAGTCGCATGAAACCGATGTGTCGGCTGGCTTGGACAACGAAGGAACGTAAACACAGGGCGTCATCGCTGCACATGTTGGCTTCGATCAGTTCTAGGCTGTCACACTGCACCATGACGTTCGTCAGCCCGGGGAGTCCCACTAATGACACCTTGAGCAAGTGGTCGGCCACGACGATGACTTGTCGCAGGGCCGGAAGTTCAATCTCCTCCGCCGTCTGAAGGACTTTCAGGTTGGGGCATCTCAGAAGCATGCCACCACAGGCAAAGTCAGCCTGAATGATGAGCCTCTCGAGACTCGAACAGCCAATGTGATCCAAGACCAACTCGTCACCACACACGCACCCTAGAATCAGATCTGTGAGGAACGGATTCTCCAGAAAGAAATTCCGGAAACTCCTGGAATCCAGCATCGGACATCGACGGATCTCGGCGGTGGTCAACCTACCGCCACGGACGGTCAACGTCCGCAGGACACCGCTGCCGTCCACCTGTAGGGTCCGCAGCTTGCTGGCAAACACCTCCAGGTGTTCGTTGGATTCAAGGCCGCTGTCCACGCGAAGAAACCGGAGCGAAGGCGCATTGATGCTGACAAAGTGAACGGACCATAGGTTGAGAAGGTAGATCTTTTGTAGCGAGGATGAGTGTAGACGGATACCCTGAAGTCCCTACGGAGGAAAGAAAATTCATGTAACCACACTGTCTTCTGACGCCACAAACAATTGTAGTGTACAACAATTTA
The DNA here is from genome assembly GCA_037893245.1 of Crossaster papposus. NCBI lineage: Eukaryota > Metazoa > Echinodermata > Asteroidea > Velatida > Solasteridae > Crossaster > Crossaster papposus. The sequence continues at coordinate 1,376,227 of JBAIAA010000173.1, forward strand.
CAAACTTACGTCGAATAACTTAATTGACAAGCAGTGTTTCAACATGGAAACTGTGTTTTGACAAGTTAAGAGAATAGATTTTGGAGCGTGGCGATGTTGTTTTATGTGATGAATCTAGCAAGTGGTTTCCGAAACGAAGACAATAGTTAAGACTGCACTGATAATTTTGTTCAGGGAGAAGACTCAGAGGGCCAAAGTTCAAATCTGTATATGATTTTCCTTTGTGTGCGTGTGTTTAATTAAAGCAGCACCCGATCCAACTATCCACCGTTGCTAGCGAGGCTGTTTACGTCATAATGCTACGTTACAAGCGTGTCAGTAATATATTGTGGTAACACAAAATGTATTACACAACCTCGACGACAGTATTAAATGTTGGGTACACACAAATGGAATGCTCTTCAAAGCAACTTACGTAGTATATAAAAGATCATTGTATTCGGAAGGAATGTGGTTCGAATCCGGCCATATAGGCCTATTTCTTTTTTAATATGTTTCAAGAATGTTTCTTTTTGAAGTTGTTTTCAAGGGGAAAATAAGACCACTTCTGGATGGTTTTGAAGTCTACCGTCCTCGCTTGTTAGCGTGGCAATTAAAACACTGTTATAATAATGTATTATCCGCACGCTTGCAGCGCGGTGGGTAGTCGGATCGGATGGTGAACAAAACAAACTGATTCGAATGACTCCGATGTCTAAACGAGTGATTACATGTTATGGTTAACCCAATGATAGAGCATTCATTTGGGGGGCACCGTACTACAGAATACTACTCAAATCTCATAGGCCAGTGCAGTATTGGGTAACGTTTTAAAGAGGTAATTTATCTTGATAGTGGCCAATTTGAAGCGAAATAACTCTCTGCTGTCGTTCTCGTGGTTCGTATTAGATTTCAGACGTTCAAATTCGTTTTTTCATACCCGACATATTATTCATTATTAACTCATCCTACGTTTGGTGTTTTGGCATTCGGTTTAAAGGTAGTATACACCATCAGTAATTTGGGGGGTTGTATTTTATAGTAAATCTCGTTTAACTGACCTGTCGGACGTTTTGCAATTATGGATAGCGACAAAATCACGGGAAAACAACGGTTGTTTTCAACCGCCGTCGGGCAGTTATTCTTATGTTATTATAGTTTTTTCGCGATCGCCTTCCGGCGATCGCAAATTTTATTTTATAAAATTATATTTTCGAAACAAGTACAGGATATCTAGCGCGATCATTTTGCTGGATGCCTAGAATCATTATTTACTTTCAAATAAGTAAGATATTTCTCAATATATAGGTAGTAAATATTTTCGAAATGTGCAACTGATGTATCCTACCTTTAAGTGGCCGTTTACTATCAGGGGGTTTCGTAAATGCTTTTTTGAATTAGATTCGTACTTTCGTTTAAATTTGTGCTCATACTTTTTAGCCCTTTCTGCATTTAAAATAAACGGGAGCGAATTAGGCAAAATGCGAAGTTTTTAATTTGTTTAAACTGTTCACTCGATTTCTTTTTTTTAATTCTAGTCTAGTTTGTTTATGTTTAAAGTAGCTGTCTTTAACCCAAAATTAGCATGCTGATTAGCAATTAAACATGCTGTATGAAAGTCGACGTACAAAAATAAAAACTTTGGCAACAATGAACTAAAGTACTGCTAATCATTTCCCCTCTTTGTATGGCATACATACACATTTTTGGTATATTTTTAATTATTACATTGTGCGTATTCTAAAAATCATATTTTCATTTTGTACTGTTTACCATTGCACAAACCACTTCGACGTTTAGTAAACAGCTAGGAGATCATTTCCAACGGAGTGAATGTTGTCATTAAATCACTTTGGGTAACACTAAGTAACAAGTTTATTGAAAGAAAATGCGTACGTTGATAATGGCAAAAACCAATATTAGGCTTTTGAATAAAAGATTATTGTTGCTTACAATTTTTAGCCCAATTTACGGACACCTCGTTTTCCCCCATTTTTGTTTGCTGGGTTAAATATCACAATGTTATCATTGTTCATATGATTTCCCATAAGGTTTTAATATTGTAACTGTGCCAGTATGCAACTTGGTGAATTTGAAGCTTATCAATACTGAGGTTTGGCAAGACTACTTGAAGATTTCTGGAGACAAGGTAAATGCGCGCAACTTGAGGGAATAATAGTAGCCATTTTGGATCATTACTATGTTTTTTATAATTACACCTAAAATATATATATATATATATACCAAAATATGGGAACAAACAATGTTACACGACAGGCATTTCAAATAATCGAAATCTCAATCCAGCAGGTTCTTATCTATTTATTAATTAATTAATTTATTTATTTCGTTTGATTTCAAATAATCGATATCTCAATCATGCATGTTCTTATTTATTTATTAATATATTTATTTATATATTTGATTTCAAATAATCGATATCTCAATCATGCAGGTTCTTATTTATTTATTAATGTTTTATTTATGTCGTTTGATTTTAAATAATCGATATCTCAATCATGCAGGTTCTTATTTATTTATTTATTTATTTCGTTTGATTTCAAATAATTGATATCTCAATCATGCAGGTTCTTATTTATTATTAATTTATTTATTTCGTTTGATTTCAAATAATCGATATCTCAATCATGCAGGTTCTTATTTATTATTAATTTATTTATTTCGTTTGATTTCAAATAATCGATATCTCAATCATGCAGGTTCTTATTTATTTATTTATTTATTTCGTTTGATTTCAAATAATTGATATCTCAATCATGCAGGTTCTTATTTATTATTAATTTATTTATTTCGTTTGATTTCAAATAATCGATATCTCAATCATGCAGGTTCTTATTTATTTATTTATTTATTTCGTTTGATTTCAAATAATTGATATCTCAATCATGCAGGTTCTTATTTATTATTAATTTATTTATTTCGTTTGATTTCAAATAATCGATATCTCAATCATGCAGGTTCTTATTTATTATTAATTTATTTATTTCGTTTGATTTCAAATAATCGATATCTCAATCATGCAGGTTCTTATTTATTTATTTATTTATTTCGTTTGATTTCAAATAATTGATATCTCAATCATGCAGGTTCTTATTTATTTATTAATTAATTTATTTCGTTTGATTTCAAATAATCGATATCTCAATCATGCAGGTTCTTATTTATTATTAATTTATTTATTTCGTTTGATTTCAAATAATCGATATCTCAACCATGCAGGTTCTAATTTATTAATTTATTAATTTATTTATTTCGTTTGATTTCAAATAATCGACATCTCAATCATGCAGGTTCTTATTAAAATATTTATTTATAAATTTTATTTATTTCGTTTGATTTCAAATAATCGATATCTCAATCATGCAGGTTCTTATTTATTTATTAATTTATTTATTTATTTCGTTTGATTTTACCACGGTAGCCCAATCAGTTATCTAAGAACTGTTCTCTCTGGGGGCCCTGGGTTAAAACACTAAAACAGTACATGTACAGGACATGAAAAACTGAATCTCCTGATGTAGAAAATGTATATAAACATTGTTTATCCAACAAAACAAGATTCACCCGGTCCCCTGTGGCTGCTGGACTAAGGCAGAAATCTCGTTTTTTTCTAAATCTCTCGATGTTTTTTGGGTCATCTTACTGATATCCCTGTGCTAATGGAGCGCAATGTGCAGTGCGCGCTAAAATGTCAAGTAGTCGGCGTTAACAAAAATAGAAGGCTGCTTGCAGCCTGTATTTTTCTGTTGGGCTTTCTCCGGAGAAACATGACAACCAGTGTATTTTTAGGATTGGCGGGCTCATATCTCCACTGAGAAGTGTTAGTGGAGCGATAAATGAAACGCTCTTTCGGACGCAAGTGGGGGCGGTGAGTGTGGGGGAGCGGGTCTTCCCCCTGGGCATTGCAGTACCCAGAAAAGGGCATGCTGTTGACCCAACGGAGTTCTGGTTAAAGATAAGAAAACAACAGTGGCTAGATTTTCCTTCAGGGGGAAGAGAGATTAATTTCTTGTCTCCCCGGTGGCAAGGTTGTTTTTCTCCGTGTCTAAAGGATTTTAAACAGCGCCAACGTGTTTAGACCTACATCATGATGACGGAGAAAAATAAGCCACGTAAGAGAAAATGACTGGAAAAATGATTTTGATATTGAAAAAATCAAAAACAGAACAAACTATACAAAAACGGAGGGGGAGGGTGGGGAGGGTGGGGAGGGTGGGAGGGGGTGGGGAGAGTGCGGAAGACGGACTACCCCTCTTCTACTTTTATTCGCCTTCCACCGCTGTGACCCGGGTTCGAATCCTGACTGGGCCATGTGGGTTGGGTTTTTAGTCACTGCCTGATTCCATGGGATTTTCCCAAGAATATACTTCTTGGTTGTCCTCGTTATCTTATCTCTATATGTTTCCTCGAGCTTCAGGCTTGCGAGCTACAGTGGCTATAGAGTGCTTTGGAGGGATTCCTTGTTTTATTACCAATTTGTATTTCTCAATAATAATAATAATTAGGAATAGTTCATATAGCTTGTGCACATGTACATCGTCCGTAAATAATCCTGCTCAGAGGAAAAAGGTATATACCTGCTCACTGAATCTTTTTGTCGGGGACTGACTTCTATTTATTAACAATAAAATACCCTATTGTATTTGGGTTTCATTAATTATTTGGTGGGACGGGGAAATTACTGTTAATCCAAATATACCTACTTTGCGAAAGATTCGAAAGATTCGAAGGTCCGATTGACATAATACTTACCAAGGCTCCCTGTGCTTGCTGTCTATACCCAGCACGATATGTAGCAGAGGGGTAGCCCCCCATCCTCTTATCCCTATACCTTATACATACTCAACACTATTGTTACCTAACACATCTCCCCTTCCTGAGATTCCAGGAACACAATGGTCAACACAAAAGAGGGGGGGAGGGGGGGGGGGGGGGGTTTCTCTGCCACATATCGCGCTTCATATGTTGCTGTCAGTGCATTCTGTTCTGCATGAATAGTGCATGTGTACTGCCGCTTAATACAACAAATGATATTTTCCTAAGTCTATCACCGCCATGTCTAAATGAGTGGCGTTTTTACGCATGACAGTTGTACTACACCATAATGTATAGAGCGGTGCAAATAGCAGACGGTCGATCGATGAGAACAATTTCATTACAATGCAGATTGGGGGGTTCCCATGACAACACACGAGAGAATCGTCCGACGAGAAGGGGTTCGTATGGGGGAGGGGGAGGGGGAGGTCGTCAGCATTCACGACAACTGTGTGCTTTTTGGCATTTCTCGCATGGCACGCGAAGTGGCGCTGGCGGGAAATCGTGTTTCAACCCCGTGAAATGATAATACGAGTTTGCAGTCTAGTCGCGCACCGTGCATTCACAATACCAACATGCACGGTAAACGGAACGCATGCGCGATATGATTTCACACGGCTACGATTTGTACAGACACGCGTAGGCGGCTAGAGTTAGTGGGTGTTGTTCGCGGGCGGTCCGTGACGGTCGAGCGGGGCGAAGTAAGAGGAGTAGTTGATGGCTCAAATGTTTGTGCCTTGTGCACATTATTTAGCCTTATTTTATTTTTATTTGTTTGAATAGATATCATAAAAACGCAAAGAAATACCTTTCTAACAATTAAACGAAGCGCCCAATTTCGTAAATACCTTATTCAAATATCACTTGTTATTCACTCAATATTACAACGGTACAACGTTTGCAGTATCGCCTTATGTACAAAGTAAGATTTCATTGAAAACAATTATAATATGAACAGAAAATATATTCATATAATATATATTTTATTTTGGCCATATTGGAAATTGGATGGCGCATGATAAAGAATATACTGCCCTCTGTTGAGCACTTGGAGGGAAATTCGAAATGACTTAATACTCGTACACTTTCGCATAGGCCTATGCCGTTTGGCATTCGCTTCATCCGATATTGGAGCCGTTTTCTAATTTTGTGAACTTCTGAAAAGTTTGGATTCTTAGAATACTTACTCAAAGAAAACATAAAAAGTTGAGGTTATTTTGTTGTTGGGTTGGGGGTTGTCAGCTACATATTATAAATTAGTATTGTTGTGGATCTCGAGGGTTACTATTGTGGGCAGAGGATCTGTCCAAGCAATAAGCCATTTTGCCATTAGCTGCATGATCCATGTATAAAGAGATATTTAAATTTACCTCGCAGTTGCTGATAGAAAGCTTCTTGAGACGAGGCAAGCAGTTGACCACACCCCAAACATCCTCCATCTCTACCGGCACGAAGTTCAAGCTCAAGGCAGTGATGGTGCTTGCCCGCGAGGCGTTACCCACACTCCGAGCCACCATGCTACCCTGGAGCATGGCAAAGTCACTCCTCGTGTCGCACAGCGGCAAACCCTCGTTAATCTTCAGCTTGCACTCCTCCAGCTGCAACAGGGAGTCCAGGAAGCTCTCCACCCCTTTGGCCGTGACGGCCCAGCAAGAGCCGAGCACCACCCGCCTCAAACCGGGGAAGTTACCGGCGATGCGGAGCAGGTCCGGGTCAGTTAGTCCGAACCCCCCGTTGATTTGCAGCTCCTCCAGTCTGGTCAGCGGTGCTAATTGCTCAACAACCCACTTGTTCCATAAGATGGGCAAACGAAGGACAGTCAACGAGGTGAGCTTGGGAATCAAACAGAAGAGAGACTCGTACACGCGGGACCCCGTCTGCCACGTGAGTTCTCGCACGTGGCGACCGTACACACGAAAGATGATGGATACGACGGTGTAGTGCAGTGGCGAGTAGTCGTCAGACCGCACGTGAATCTTCCTCCACAGCTTCGGGTTGTCCAAGAGAATTTTCCGCCATCTCCGATTGACCCTGGCCAGCAGGGGCAGTGCGTCTTCGATGGGGCGCAAAAAGCTGAAAATCCTGGTGGCGAGTTCGACAGGTAGGCTCTCGAAGTAAGACGGGTCACTGTTTCGCTCAACGCAACGTGGCGCGGATGCGCGTGTGCCAGTACCCCAATGGCAAGACTCATGATGGCCGCACTGATCCGAAGCATCAGCTATGGCCTCGGCATCGGTCAACCAGTTCGATGCTTCATCGACTACCTGATGGGTGTCCTTGTGACCTTGCTCCGAGTATCCATCGGTGGTATGTGACCCCTCCTGTGGCAGAGTCTCTCGATTAGCATCATCATCATCATCACCATCATCATCTTGGCCGTAGGTACCCGAGGAAGGCACTTCAAGACATGCACAAGGCGATAGCTGGGTGATAAGAGGCAACATACCACCATATTACATATATCACGTGCACCTACAAATGTCGGTGTTCGCCGGTGACATCGAACAGTCTACACGGAATGCACGTATCCAACGTTTCTTCAGTCCGTATTTCAACTCAACTGACGCTCAATGAAAGCCCTGATTTCGTCTCTGGAAATGAGTACCGTTCGTACACTATAAACCGCATCATAATCATCACTGGCTGCCTTGTGCCGCGGCCGACCCGACATGTACTGCGCACAGTGTATGTACGGTACGGCAGGCAGACAGTCTAATGAATTACTAATGCGATCGAGCTGACGTCACATAGTGAGCAATGACGCAAACGACGAGGCAACAAACAGCGGCTATGGCGAATTCATCAGTCTGCGTTGCTATCTACTGCTGACGAAACAGCGCCGCAGGGTTGTACTTGGTCAGTGGATGGTGTGGGCGATGAAACCTTTCGGATTTCCGCGTCGTGCTGTCAGATGTGACACAGCAACCATTAGTATACATGTACACGTGTACATGTACACGTGCATTGCCAAAAGCTCCTCTGACCCGAAGCTATAGGCTGTTATTAACGGTGCATGCTGTACTAGCACAGAAAACAACCACGTATGATGCTTCATGACGTTTCCAATTATTGCCAATTTACCAATTTAATGCGACAAGATATATTTGGGATAAAATCGTGCATGAACCACAACATCCTATTAATTATTAGCACAACAATATCCGTGAGTACTGGAGGTATTATGGGCTTTGTGCAGTCCACGAATAGATCACGAGATTAACAATAATAGTTTGTATCCGCATTCAAATAAATGACGTAGAACAATATGGGAGGCCTTTAAAAAAGTACAACCAAAAAAGAGACAATAAGGGGTTCACGATGGAAGGTGTTTACACAGTTCAGCGATGATTAGAGTATTATTAAACTATTATAAAAACTGGCAGTACGTCCACACACATACGCCAATGTGTATACGCCTCCAATCAGGGACCCCATATTGCCCCTCTTTTGTTTGTACTTTTTCAGAAGACCTCCCATATGTTTTGTACACGAATCGGAAATCTTTACCAAACAGGTGACCAGCTAGAGTCCTTTATTATTCTACGTCCCCTATTTCAATAAAAACAAAAATTACACAAACACTTTGTTATCGTGTACAAAATGGTTAGAAAGCATAGAGCACTTGCTCCTATTTCAACCACATTTGTCCTGGGTTGCCATTCGACCCAATATACCTTATCATACCTAACCCAAACACTAACCCTAACCCAAACCCTAACCCTAACCCACATCCTAACCCTAGGTTTTTGACGAATTTGAGTAAAATCTAAAAATCTATTTCGTTAAATGTCTTGTGGAGAAATATTCATGTATATAAATTACCCTGTGGAGACCTTTCGACTCCCATTGTGTTCATGTCTCCACAGGGTACCAAATTTAGAAACACATTGCAAAGTCTCATTAAAATAGACGATCCCATATGGCACGGCTGCAAAATAAAAAGCTATAAACGACAGACTAAGAGCTCAAAGCGGATGTCATCAAACGGGGGCTTTTGTTTGCCACGCTAAAAATATCCAGCTCTTCCATTGATAACATGGAAGTTGTGACGTCAATGGAGACATTATCTGGAATTGGCGAGTGCAGTTGGTCACGCCATATTAAAAAAGAAATAACACGTGGTGGATTCCCACCTGTTGAGTTAAAGAAACAAAAATATACTGTAATATAAACAATATAAAAAACTGTTATATAAAGAAAAATAGATTGTCGTCATGATTTCCAATAAACCGGAAACAAAAGGTTGATTATTAACATTCCCCGGCCCACGATTTCCGTGCAGATGTACGCGGCAAATGTTACATCATCATAATGACGTTCGGCGATGCATTAGTAGTAATAGTATTCATGCTTGTAGTGATATGATATAATGGAATCGAACAGTGAACGAGTATGGATCTCTGCCAAGTAACAATGGATTTCTGTTGTTAGTGCACCGTATTGCTTTAGTTTTCATGGATACGTAACATCGCACTCACTGGCGACTAGACGCGGTCAACGTCGAATTGGCTGGGAAAAAAACATAACATTATCTCCAAGATCAACGGGGGAAAATTACTGGTCTTCAGAAAGCAAACTAAAATAAATCAGGAAAACGACGAAATATTAGTCTAATGCGACACGTAAATTTGAGGATAAATTTCGGTGCAACTTTTAAAAGATAATTTAGATCCCACGGAGATTAATATTCATTTCTTAGAGAACCCTATAGACGATGTGCCCTCTGTTTACATCTGTATTCAAATGTGCCCGGCAGTATGCGCACGCCTCATGTTTTACATAAATTTGGTTAAGGGATGACATCAGAGGTCACATATTTTAAAGGCGATCTGACCTGCGACGTCACTCTTTAAGCAAATGGTATGTAAAACACGATGTGTGCGCATATGCCGGGTACATTTGAATACAGATGTAAACACGTGACGTCAGAGGGCACATCGTCTATAAGTCAGTAGTAACGATGGAATCACTAACCTCTTTTTCCTTGCTTAAAATGATTTCAACGACAAATTTGATAAAGCAAATAATAAATGAAAATGGGCATTCGTGGATTCCTACCATCTGTCGATCTATAGCCTATCCAACTATATACAGCTGTTGTTTAAAATACTTCAAGATAGGATACACCATTTGCAGATTTCGAACATTTTTACTACCGATTTATTATTTTATTTACCGATTTTATTTATTATTATAACACCTTATAGTAAATAATGATTGTAGGCATCCAGCAAAATGATTGTGCTAGATATCCTGTAATTGTTTTGACAAATAGAATCTAATAAAAATAAATTTACGATCGCTGAACGATTGTAAAACTTTGAACAGGCAAGTTAAACGATATTTACTATAAAATCCAACCCCCAAAATCCACTCATTCATAATATTTAAGGCCATTACCAATGGTGTATCCTACCTTTAAAATGTATACCGTAACTAATAATGGTGTGACATCATTTTAATTTCTCAAAAATGAACAACTTCGGGAGATGTTCTTAAAGGAAATATCAATGTTCCCCCCCCCCCCCTTCACCCCCCAAACACGGAAGGTTGCAAGTGACAATACATTCAATTATAATACACAAACGTATCTATAGATACATTTTTCTTCACACATACACGTAAGAAAAACGAACGTACACACCAGAAAAACGAACGAACCACACGTGAACAATAACTTCCCAAGTATTAAACTGGCTTATTTTTATTGGAGAAAAATATACAAGTTGAAATTTCCCTGATGCTATCTTCATACGAAAGATGTAAAAAATGTTATATTTCACAAGGCACCGTTCTATATATTGTTTTGTTTTTTGTTGTTGCTAAATCATTAAAAATCTCGACATAGTTTAACAAATCTAATTATTAAGTTTACGAAAAGCAAACTAGCACCATTGCAATCATTGGCAGTAAATATAACTGGCACCTCTAGTAACAGAATACATTTACTGAAGAAAAATAATAATCATAATAATTTAGGGCTTATTTTAGGTACCCGTGATACTACAAACTAATGTCTAATAAGGCAAGCTACAGATAAATAATGATATTATACTACACTGTTGTACACGATCTACACGTACGAAATTACTATACCAATGTACTCGTGCGCCTTTTCTTCAGCTGGGGCCAATTTCATAGAGCCTCAGCTGCTTAAGCATAAAAATTGCTTAAGCACAAAACAATCTTGCTTAGTAAAACCAGCTTACCAGCCACAACTCCATGTGATGCATATTGTTTGTGATTGGTATTTAGCTGTTGTTAGCTTAGCATAACGATAACATGAAATGTTGGCCTCTAACTTGTTTTACCAAGCGAGGGTTTTTGTGCTTAAGCAACTATTTGTGCTTAAGCAGCTCTATCAAATTGCCCCAGATCTCCAGGCATATAAAACGGTTAAAAAGTAGGTGATATTCATAATAAAAACAAATTACAAAAATTCAGAGACTGCTAAAATTAGATGCGTTTATAAATATATCTTAGGCAGCATGTGATCGTTTATCTATTACAAATGGGCATTCCTGTAATTGGCGGTTCCTCCGCTGTTGGAAGTGGTTAATAAATAAATGAAATCTTTACAAATAAGTAAAATGATATCGAATAACAACTTTATGAGAAGGCAATGACAAACACTTTTTGTGGTTTCTGCCGAACTGGGCCCAATTTCTTGGCTCTGCTATAACCACCATTTTCCGCTAACCGCGCTAGCAAAAAATATATGTGCTTAGCCTGTAAGCACAGAATCTTTAGTTACGGGATGTACGCATGCTCAGAGACCAAAATTCCTCGCTAACGCGTGAAATACGTTTACCGTAAGCACCAAATTTTCTGCTATAGTAAGCAGGAATTTTTCGCTAACGGTAAGCAGAGCCAAGAAATTGGGCCCTGGGTTGGAATTTTAAAGTTATCGGTTTGTGTAGCTTAATCGGGAAAAAGACTCAAGTGAGTGAGTGAGTTTTTAGGGTTTAACGCCGTACCAGCATCAATGGCCATATTCACGGCGGGAACAAATTTCATTCAACAATTTTTTTATTTCATTCAACAATTAATGTGAAGAAGTTACAGTTTTAGAGGTGGGAGGAAAACCCCAGAAGAATATCCTGGGGAAAAACCCACGGAGTCAGGCAGGGACTGAAAACCCAATCCACATATTGGCCCAGGCCGGATTCGAACCCGGGTCATAGTGGTGGAAGGCGAGGAAAGAACCGCTACACCAACCCGACTCCCCAAAAAGACTCAAAGCGTTGACATAATTTCAAACGCATAAAATGGATGCTTTTTAGGGGACACTGGAAAAAATACTGGTTTTCTGTGAAAGACAATTATCTGGAAAATAAGACAACAAAAAACAGCAAAAACATTCTTGCTGCCGAAATTATGCGAAAGACAATAGAAATCGAAAGATGGAAGTATATTTGGGAAGTGAAAGGAGCAGACAAAGGGATTGCAAATATGTTTATAATTACCCTGTTAGGAGGAAGATTTGAGGGCAGACTACAAAACAGCTGTGTAGGTAGCTAACAATGCCATTGCACAGTGCCAGGCAAATCATTGTGGCATAATCGGAAAATCATAATCATTATGGAGACAAAACTCAGTCATTTTGTTTCCCTTTGTGCAAAACCTTTTGTTACAAATCTAATTAGGAAATCAAAATGTGCTTGGCTGGTTTTATAGGTTCGTGGATGCAGGTAATTTTTCAAATGAAATTTTCAAATTTTTCAGGTAAAAATTAAAAATACAATTGAAATTTGCTTCACAATTTTTTTAAATGTTTTGTGAACACCTTTTCTCTGGTAATGTTTATAGTATGTGCCTTATGCACAATGTGCTGAAAATATCCTTATATGAATATTGGTTTGCGTGCCGAGTACTTGGCACTGGTGCACACAGCTATTTTAATGGCAGTTTGAAACCACCCTCACATGATGGGCTCTGGACCAATAGGAATGAGTGAACCGTTTCGGGTATTTTTGAATAATCCTTAACATTTAACGTCTGTCTTCTTGGGCGAAGTAAACAAAAAATACATTTAAGAAAGAAACACGTGAATTGCAATCGGTTAACAAAAATAACCTTAAACAGCACCATTTGAAATAGAGGTACATTTCTCAAAATGCAAACATTTCATTTCGCTTCTAATTCCATATTTCATCACATGCCTGAGCATGTGCGAGTACAGCTTAAATCATCATATCGTCACAGAACAGGTTCAGTCAAAATATTATTACTTCAACTTGCTTTACTCAATTTACTGTAAAAAATATATATCCATATAAAACCCTGGACAAGGTTTGTGCTAAAAAAATGTGCGATGGGTTCTGGCAAAATGGGACGGAACTGGGCAGAGGTTGAAATGAGGGTTTTCTAGCGTTATAAGGAAAGAGGAAAATTGTTTTTCATAAAAAAAAATGTTTCCCCCACTGCTATCTTACTATTTCTTTACAAATATGTGACCTGATCAAGCGGAATGAGTCGGATGTTTGCCCCGGCAAAAAATGAGTTTTCATGTAGTTTTAAAGAGGACATATGTACGTTTAAAAAAATGAAAACCCCATGTTGATACGATGTTGTTGTCGAGTTATGTAAATTTGTTTAAATACCAACGAAGAACGCAGTTCTGATTAAAACATTTTTGGGATTCCCAGACATCCGACTCATTGATCGTGTCACATTATGGTTAATAGACTATATAACAAATATTACAAAATTTAATAAATATGAAAATTAAAAAAAATATGAAAATTAAAAAAATAACAACCCCTATTCACCATTGCATATTTATTTCACCACTACGGCATGTGCCCAGTTCCGTCTCAATTGGCCAGAACGTCTCACTTAAAAAAAAAAAAAGTCTGTGCAGATTAAAACAATTTCAGAAACACGATTGGTCTTTAGGAATGCCTCATAACGACAGGCCAAATTTTTGTTTCATCCTAGCAGCAAATGTGTGATTGTTAGAAAGTCCAACTTGGGTGTGGACAAGGTTTTATCGGCGTCTACGCCTTCCCCTTATCTGACTGTCTTTGCACGTTGCACAGCAGTAAGTGTCGTAAGGCTTCCTGTGGCAATAGTTGGCGCGTAGAACCACGCGGCAGTTGGCGTACGCATTGTTGTCTCTACAGCTGGGATCAACAGCCGCACCTGAATCAAAACCAAAGTCACAGATGAGCGAAAAAATAGATACAAAATAATAACTTATGACACATTTCCACCTTAATCAGTCTGTGTCGGAGGACATGTGTACACAGAATTTTTTTTTCTATACTGCAGACATCGTACCACTTGAGCACCGAGCTAGCCAATGTTGGTTTATATACATACGTTGTTGAAGAGCAAATCCCAATATTAAATTGACATCAACAAAATGCAAATTCCATGTTATGGAAACAAGTATAACCACCAAGGTATCAGACTAGAACAAAAATTATACCAACTGTTACACCAAAAGATAATTGTGACCCACTCTGCAAAAATGTGACCCAGCACGAGTAAATGAGACACTTTGGGGCAAAAATGAAAACTGAGATTTTGATTTCATCATTTAAAGCTAAACAAGCTTTAAATGATGAAATCAAAATCTCAATTTTTATTTTAGCCTCAAAGTGTCTCATTTACTCGTGCTGGGTCACAAATGAGTCTGATGTGATTAAAAAATGTGTTGTTTTTTTTCAATTTTACAGTTGGTCAGAAAAAGCAGGAAATAAGCTTTCATTTGATATATGGCACAACTCTGTAGTGTAATGCAGTGGTCTTTTACAATTTTGGGAAATTTGGTTTTGTTCAGTTATATTCAAAATGTCTTTGAAAGGAAATGAAAATTTACAATTGTAGTGCTTCATCAGATGCTATACTAAGAGAATGACAAAACCTGTATTAAATTTAATTTAGGTGTCAAAACAATCTTTTCAATCAATCAAATCTGAAAATATAGGTGTCGAAGAAACCAAAATGCCTTAAAACAAAAATATTATTGGTTGAAAAAAAATCACCTCATTCAATCAGACTCATTTTTGCAGAGCGGGTCACAATTTAGCACCACCCGATAAAGTCACACAAATTGACAGATACTGAATCACTATCGATAATGTAACAACAAAATGAGCAAAATTGTAGTAACTTTTATTACTACACCTCAAATATTCATGAGCAAATTGGAGCGCGGCATTAATCAATTCTGCCACGCGTCCAGGAAGAAAAATTGATAGTCTGCCATATGAAGTCATCCTGGTAAGTATCCAGCTCGCTGTCGTGCAGTATTATTTTCTGGTAGCACTAAAAATTCCCTCTGGAACCCGCCTTGTAGACATGTAGTCTGTGGCATGTAATCTTTATCGAACCAGTCTCGGTAACGTTACTAGATTTCTGTCATTGACTGACGAAGAACTTAAATGAAGATGCTAAATCTATGAAGGTTGTTATCGACAAGGCAGCAAATATTTATGAGGTGTGGTCAAACAAATACAGCATGATTTATTTCTGGAAAATAGTGGGGATCACTGGTCCCTCGGTGTAGGTCAGCTCTACTACCTTCCTCCGCTTCGCGTCGGGAGGTAGTCAAGCTGACCTACATCTCGGGACCAATAATCCCCACTACTTCCCCTCTAACAATGCTGTATTTGTATACTACACTCTCAGTCAATTTTGTTACATTATCAGTTAGGACCGATAATGCAATAACAATTGATGTATTGTAGTACATTTTATTACACTATTTGTGACCCACTATGCAAAAATGAGTCTGATGTGTTAAAAATATTTTTAAAGTTTTACAGTTGGTCCGAATGAGCAGGAAATAAGCTTTCATTTGACATATAGCACAACTCTGTAGTGTAATGCATTGGTCTTTTACGATTGTTTGAACATTGCTTTTTCTGTTATATTAAAAATGTCTTTGAACAGAAATGAAGATTTATAATGTTTATAGTGCTTCATTAGATAATATGGTTAGAGGATGACAAAAACCTTGATTAAATCTACTTTAGGGATCAAAACAACCTTTTCAAACGATCAGTTCTGAAAAATAGGTGTCGGAGAAACCAAAATTTCTTAAAACCAAAAAATGATTTGTTGAAAGAAAAATCACCTCCGAGACAATAAGCAGTCCTTTACGTGAAAATGTATTATGCGACATCAGACTCATTTTTGCAGAGCGGGTCACATTTGTCAATTTTTTGTCAACTGGTCAATTTTGTACACAATTTGTCAATTTGTGTGACATTATCTGTTGGTTACTACATTATCAGTTGTAAATCCAACAACAACAGATAATGTGTAACACATTCTGTAATCGGTCCCGTTTCTAAAAATATAATAGAATCTGTCACAGACAAAGTTGTATTTATACTAGCCAGGCTTACCCAGGACAGTGATTGTAGCACTAGCACTATGAGTTGAGATGCCATTGGCTGCAGTGCATGTATATGTACCTGCATCGGTACTCCTCAGACCTGCAATATTAAACAGTTCAAGACAAAGATATAAAATACAACATTCAAGCAAAGCTGTTTTTTGTGTGTTTTTTTTAAACCTGCAGTAGGAAAGAATTCCATATCTGGACATCAGGGGCCAATTTCATAGAGCTGCTAAGCACAGAAATATGCTTAGCATGAAAATTTGTCCTCGGCAAAAATAGGGTTACAGACTAAATGTTCACGTGATATTTATTGTTTTTGATTAATAATCAGCTGTTTTTTTGCTTGGCATGAAAAACACAGTGCTAGGTAGTTGCTATGGTAGGCATGGTCTCCTGGATGAGTGTATTCTCCATAGATCTAGTCAGACCTCTTCGTTTCGTTACCTTACCGCGCCCCTGTATTCACTTAAATGCATAGAATCCAGGGATGAGATTGCCAATTAAGACAAAGTCTGAAAATTGATGAAATGTCTGAAAGATGCATATATCTTTCTATACAGTTATTGTCTTTCTCTGAGATTCTGATTTCAGACGGGAAATCAGAAGAATCTGATCTCTTAGGATATTCTGTACATGTCATCATCATCATCATCATCATCATATTGGTTACTTTATTTTATACTGGACTCAAGGATTAATCCACATCAGTAGAACCCACTCCAGAGCTCTGGCTCGGTCCAGTGTTGGCAGTTCTCACACTTGGCGAGTAACTGCCATTGCACAAATTGTACAAACATTGAAGCAGATTGTATTGTTTTACGACTGTATGCCCTTACTAACGTCAACCTGTGACGATTACGCCAACAGGGTGGTAACACTTTTAGCCTTGATTGAAATCAATCAAGTTAACCAGGGTGCAGCGCGGGGAGCTTGTGTTACCCTTCACACCTCATCAACCTACCGTTAATGAGGAGATCGCCAGTGGGCAGAAACTCGAAGCGATCCATGGGAGGGAGCCCTATGTTGTTAACCGTCCAGCGGGTAGTGGGCTTGGGGGAGCCTGTGCTGCCACAAGACAGCCTGACGGTGGCTCCGACATCGGCTGTGACGTCCTGGGGCACGTTCACAATCTGCACCTCCGCTGGAAAAATAAAACCAACAACTTTTTGAGTCATCTGTATAATTCTGAAGATGATTCACTTTTTGAGTCATCTGTTTAATTCAGAAGATGATTCTCTTGTTGAGTCATCAAAGTTTTTCCCGATATTCAAAACGGATGACGCATAAACACGCCACGAGCAAGGCCGGAAATGTCGGTCAGCAGCAAGCAAGGCCAGAAATTTAATGAGTGTGCTTCCCGATACCATCGGCCTGAACCTGCCTCGGATCAAGTTTTCATAAAAATGTTACAATTATGTTGTGAATGTTACAATAATCCTGGCGCGAACTGGTTAATTCTGATGATGATTCACTTTTTGAGTCATCCGTTTAATTCTGAAGATGTTGATTACATTAGGAACAAGTAAAGGTGCAGACCATTTCAAACAATCTATAGACTTTCAGGATTTTGCTTTTTTTTTGTCTGTGGTTTCTGCTTGAGGAAAGTTACGGTAAACTGCCTTGAGCAACTTCAGCTCATTAAGGGCCAATGCTCTGCTTCAGGAACATCCAATCTGATGTTTGCAATACACTCTTTGCTTTGTATATTAGATAGTGAAGGCTTCTAAAAAGGCTTTCAAAGCCAGGGATGAAGCTTGAGATTTGCACGGCAAAATGAAGACAAACTTGCACATTTATTTAAGGCAGCAATCGAACCTGACACACAGAAGTGGAAGGTGAGGAAAGTAACCAGGGTGCCAAACTGACCTGGGGCCACTTTAGCACAAAACATTGCTTAGTATGAACATTACTCCTTGGCAAACCAAATTCATAGGTGATGTATGTTGTTTGTGCCTGGCATTCAGCTGGTTTTTGCTTACATGAAAAACACATGGAGTTTTGGCTCGTAAACCTGTTTTTTGTACTAAGCAAACATTTGTGCTGATCAGCTCCATGACATTGGCCCCCAGTAATGTAGAGT
Source organism: Crossaster papposus (assembly GCA_037893245.1). Lineage (NCBI taxonomy): Eukaryota > Metazoa > Echinodermata > Asteroidea > Velatida > Solasteridae > Crossaster > Crossaster papposus. Next base: position 1,394,478 of record JBAIAA010000173.1, read on the forward strand.
GCCTGGACTTACCTTCCACTGTCAGAGTCACTGTCCGCTTCTGCACAGTGCCAAACATGTTGCGTCCTGTGCAGACGTAGTTGCCAGCGTCGCCCAGCTCTACGTTCTCAATGCGCAGCGTGTCGTCATCCAGCTGAGTCATGCGGGGGTCGTTGCCGGGCAGGAAGGCCATCCCTCGCAGCCAGGTCACCACGGGCTTGGGGTTGCCAGTCGCCTGACACTGCAGCTCGACAACATCCCCTTCCTTGGCCGGCATCGAATGCTGGCTGGTCTCAGGAATATGCACTGGTGCTGTTAAAGAAAACAAATTGTCATGTAACTGTCACGTAACTTCGTGGAAACTGCTTAACCAGTTCGCGCCGAGATTATTTTGACATTGAATCGGCACAGATGTGGGATTGTTTTTTCACAAATCTTGATCTGAGGCGGGGTTCAGGCCAGCGTCTGTGGGTAGCACACCCTGATATTTCTGGCCTCGTTCACTGCGAGTTGGTCGCTGACAGATATTGTTGGTCTCACTTATGACGTATTTATCCGTCATCCGTTTTGAATTCATGTGTATACACAGCATCTGACGCGAACTGGTTAATGGCAAATTTATGTTTCATGAACATACATGTACATGTCACGTACACTGATTTTGTGTTTTCGTTTTTTGCCATTTTGCCATAAGGAATTTACTCCATCCATATTTTTGTGAGGTTTGAAAACCTTCATACTGGTGAAATAAAGATCAGTGTTAGTTGGTGAAAATAAAAATGTACCGACTACGGGGTGCACTTGAGTCCTACTAAAGTCTCGAGTCTTTCTGAAAATGTAAATTACTTGGTTCTGTAAAATATGTGCGCATGGCACACACTCGCACGCAGTCGAGTGTTAGTTCGTGGTGTTGGTGACGAATTGTGAGCTAAACCCAACAAAGTGAGTCAAACATCTTTAGAGCTGCTTTTGAGAAGCTAACATAATAACAATCAGTAGTAACAGTCCCCATTCTCACCCAGATATCAATATGAATGAGACAAAAAATGTAGTATCCTGATGCCAATTCAGCAGTTGTGTACAATGTCTATGGATTTTGTATTTCCTAACACAATTGGAAAATGTTTCTCAGTCCCAGATTTTGTAATTTCACAGAATTTCATTTTAACTGTATTGAAATAATGTTAACATTTTAATATCAAGCAGAATCTGTGGGTGAGGTGTTATAAAACAAATATTGACTGTTTTATCTTGTGTTGTAGTAAAACTGGTCTCCCTCGGTGATCCATGGTTAATTCCGATAAATGATCCATGGAGCATTCTATTAAATATGCACCACTTGAAGCAGTATATGTGACCCGCTCCAGGAAAAGGTGACATAAGTCGCGCTAAGCATTTATGAGTAATGGCCTGTTAAAAGTTAATAGGGTAAATTCTTTTGTCAAAATCTGATTTTCATTTGTTGTCTTAAATGACATCTTTAATATTCAAAGTTTCAGATTTAATTAGCAAAAAGCTGGAATTCGATAATTACAGTGAAACAAAACCTTTTAAGAGTGCATGATTCCAATGTATTGTCTTAGTTTTGTTGTGTTTCGAAGCCTGTTTTCTCAGTTGTGTATTTTAAACTCCATGGAACCATTAATATGCAAAAACGTCATATCACCGGACCGGGAGGGGCTATGGAGCTGTATTATGTACCAAATGAAAGCTTATACCCTGGACTTTCTAATCATGTATATAACTCTATTTCTTGTTTTTACGACTTATGTCACCTTTTCTCGGAGCGGGTCACATATATTTGTAGTATATACTTACTGAAGACATCTACATCCACAGCTACTTTGGCAGCCTGTCCCACTCCGTTAGACGCCCTACAGACGTACGGCCCAGCATCCTCCACCAACACATCCTCAATCACCAACGTGCCGTCCTCACTCACGCTAATCCTGCCATCCCCAGCCGATGCTGCCAAGACGTCCACGTCATTGCGATGCCAGCTAACAGTCGGTGTGGGGTTACCCTGGGCCCGGCAGGCAATAGTCAGGGTACCGCCCAAGACAACGGTGGAGTCCGAGGGGGCCACTTCCACCATGGGAGGGGACACACCTATACAAGACAGGGTGCATGGAATGGAAGAAACTCTTGTAAGGGGGGTGGAATCTAATTAGGTCAGGTGAACGAACTAGGGAGTCTGGATATTCCAAAGAAAATATATAAACTTTGAAATCGGGCTGTCAATGTGAATTGTAAACTTTAAAATACAATGCCACAAATCCACGCATTCCTGTTAATTTAAGCAATTACCAATGGTGTATCCTACCTTTAACCAGTTCGCGCCGGAGGACGTATATACACTCAAAGTTTTCCCCAGATTCAAAACGAATGACGCATAAACATGTCACGAGCAAGGCCAGAAATGTTTGTCAGCAACGAGCAAGGCTGGAAATGCATGGGTGTGCTTCCCGGTACCATCGGTACCATTCGTACTGCGAATTTGCCAAACTTGAACACATTTAACTGGCAGCAAATGTTAGGTGACGTCAATTTCGCACAGCATTTGCTTTCGCGTTAGGTATAAACTGGCCTTTCACTTTGAATGATTTGCTTAACATTGGAAAAATGGGTAATTTTTGGAGTTACGGCGGAGGTCTGCACACTGTACCTAGTGGCCTTTTTCTAGTTAGTTAATGCAACTAACAGGCAGGAAGGGTCAGAATTAGGCCCCCTAGGAGCCAATTTCATAGAGATGCTGATCGCAAAAAATTGCTCAGCATAAACATTCTTGCAGGAAAAAAGAATTTATGAAAATTTTCCAAAAAATATCTTGCATGAAAGTTTTTCCATGAAAGTTTTTCCATGAAAATTCTTCCATAAAAATTCTTCCTTGTGCTTAGCAGCTCCATGAAATTGGCCCAGCAGCTCACCTGGACAGCCATAGTGGTCCTCCCTGCTAGCTTGGGTGACTCCGTCAGGGCAACAGCCAAACGTTGACGTAGCACAGCCCTCGTCCCCTAAGGGATGACTAGGGCTCCCTGTCACCCCATCGGTAGGCTCGGTGACATTACTCATAGGCTCATTAGCCTTGGTGGTGCTGTTCTCATAGAAGGCTATATTTGGAGACAAAAAGAGAGCACCCTTTATTTTTACAGGTGCGAATTCTACAAAAGGCTGTAGTGATAGAAGATATAGAACTGCACACTCGGGTGCTAGTCCTTTTTTGAAATTTTGGGTCGGACTGGTCATTCTAGGAAGGGGGGGGGGAGGGGCAAATTATTTTATAAGTATATATTGTATGTGGGGTGCTGTGGTTAAAAAAAATTAAGGGAAATAAAGTTTGAAATTTCATTAGGTTTAAATTCACTTCCTTTTTTTCTAATTAGTTGTTTCGGAGGAAAGTCCGAAATTCTCATAGCGTACACCCCAATTGGATGTCATTAGGGAAAACAAATTTTCAGACAGAGCATGTTTGGGTTAAATTTGAGGCATCATATAAAGAGTATAACAAATATAAAAAGACAAAGATACAGTATTTTTTTGACGGTTTTGACATTGATTGCCCTTCTATTTGATTCAGCAATGACATTTAAACCTCACGTCGCTAACACTGTCTGTTTGGCATCATTCCAAATTAGAAACATTGGTCGTATTCGCAAGTATTTAAATAGAAGTGCTACCGAGCACATTATCCATGCATTTGTGAGTTCACGACTAGACAACGGCAATTCACTACTCTACGGACTCCCTCAGAATCAAATATACCGTCTTCAACGTCTTTAGAATACTGCTGCCCGCATCATCACCTTATCTAGGAGGAACTGTCACATAACCCCCATTTTGAAGGAACTACACTGGCTTCCTGTCTCCCAAAGGATTGTTTTCAAACTCATGCTTCTGGTCCACAAAGCTCTCAACAACAAGGCTCCCTACTACATTAAGGAACTACTACATGAATATTCTTCAGCAAGAACTCTTAGATCAAGTAACCAGCAACTTCTCAATGAACCAATTGCTAAACGAACATGGGGCGCCATATCTTTTTCTGTTGCAGCTCCTCGACTTTGGAATTCATTGCCACTTGAACTCAGATCATGCCATTGTACAACTAGGTTCAAATCGCTTCTTAAAACTTACTTGATGTCGCAAATTTTTAAGGATTAATTACTTGTTGTCTACAGCGCCTTGAGCACCCTGCAGGGTGGGTATGTGCGCTTTACAAATCTCATTATTATTATTATTATTATTATTATTAGCACATAAAGCTGGAATACACTACTGAGCAAACTAAACTTGATCTTAGAGCTCAATGGATTCTTACCGTCACAATTTGGTCGGGTCCTTGGTTCCTTGGGCACACTGCTGACAATCTCGGACCCAGTCATCTCGTTCACACACCAGCAGAAACCGGTGCTGCTGTGGCACTGCAGCCGGGCAAATAGACCGTCGTTTGTGCACTGCGGTACAAAGTTACCGATGGTGTGTTGGGCCAGGGCGTGCTGTCTGGTTACCACGCAGAGCGAAACAGGCTCAGGGGTTGTGGTTACTGACGGAGGAAAAGAAGAGCAGTTGAACATCAAAAATATGTCACCCGCTCTGGAAAAAGGTATATTATGTGGCAACAATGACAACAAAATGTTGGAAAGTCCATTTGATACATAGTAGAGATCCATAGACTCCTCCCGTTTCGATAATATGATGTTTTTTCATATTAATAGCTTTCATGAAATTAAACTTACACAACTGAGAAAACAGGATTTGAAACACAATTGCGCAGTCTCAGTCTGACCAATCAGATGGCGAGGATTTATTCAGGCAGTGTATAAAACCAATAATGAATGTTTCACGTTCGTGCAATGGAAAGAATAATTTCATGAGGTGACAAATGGCATGTTCCACATTCCATCTGTCACCTTATGAAATTATAGTACTCAAAAATCCTCTTTGTGTTGTGGGGACCACCCCCCCCCCCCCCCCCCCCCCCCGGTGACATTTGACCTTGTAAACATTGTCACGTGTTTAACATGACCTATTAACGTCCGTCTTTCACGGATAACTGGTAGACTGTTTCGTACTTGTTCCACCGTTGACTTTTAGCTGGTTTCGCAACTCGTGCGATCCTTACCTTGCTTACTCCAGTTCTTAACGTTTGTCTGGAGGATTGTAACAATAAGTTTAGTCTATTATCATCGAAGTTTCATACAAGTTTGGGGTTTTCGTAAGAAGTTATAATAAATCATTCGTCGTCGTCATTATCTGTGTTCGTATTTAACTTTGTGAACTTTTGGTGAACTCTGTGAACATTCTCGAAACATTCAGCGTTGCGACCTAAATTCCTCCGAACAGTACCGTGAGTACGTCACTAGGATTATAGTGAACTTAATAACTTGCAATCCCTAAAGTGTCATGCGGTTTTAACCAAATAGGGCCTAGGGCTTTAACCATACAAATTAACAATCCATGCACTCCAACATCATTAAGATTCTCAAACAAATCTGAATGTCAAACAAATTTGAATGTCTCTCTCTCAACAAAACTGGACGCCCTAAAAGTTAATAAGAATCACAGAATTGGCACCGTGACCAAAATCGCTTCAATACGTAACAGTCCACTCAAAAACGAATTTGAATGATTTTCTTACGAACTTGATTGAAAAAACCTATAGGGCCTACTATAGGCAAAAAAGTGGGGCGGCCATACACGCCCCGGCTGCGACGCCGCTGTCTCAAATGATCATTACATCTCTTCTGTAGGAAACTGGCGGAGTTACAATGCATTACCTTGCACCATGCATGATTGCTCGCATTCCTCTCGGCTTTCAAACCGGTTGCCGTTGCCTTGGCAACCACCAAAGATGAATTGCTGGCACGCCTGTTCCTCAGCGGCATAGTACCACATGGCAAAGTACGCCAGGCAAGGCCCTGGGGCTTTAGGGAAGCTACATATATCTGTTGGGGAGGTAGAAATGAGAGATAATAGTACCACATAGCAAAGTATTGTCTTAGGGAAGATACACATACACGTATCTGTTTGAGAGGTCATGGCATAGTGGCATAGTAGGCCAGGCAACTGCCCTAGGGCCTAAGAAAAGTTACATATCAGAAATGAGAGATCACATTACTACACATCATCATAAATATTTATCCGCAAATTGGAGCGTGTCATGGGAAGTAAAAATGATGCTCTGCCGTGCGGTATTCTTTTCTGGTAGCACAAAAATGCTCTCGTAGACACGTACATGTAGTCTTTGGCATGTAATCTTTACGGAAACGGTCTCAGTAATGTACTAGATTTCTGTCATTGACTGACACAAAACTATATCTTGTGCTGAATAAAGATGCTCAATCTACGAAGGCTGTTATCGACAAGGCAGTGAATATTTATAAGGTATAGTAAAACAAACACAGCATGGTTTATTTCTGAATTCGCGTCGGGAGGTAGTCAAGCTGACCTACACCTCAAGACCAGTAATTCCCACTACTTCCCCTCAAACCATGCTGTATTTGTATAGTACCCATGGCAAAGTAGGCAAGGCCCTGGGGCCTAGGGGAAGTTACACATATCTGTTTAACTCTATCAATACCAATGTCGAGTTTACTCGACAGCGCAACGCAGTGTGCTTCCGTACCAATGTCGAGTTTACTCGACAACAGAGTGCCTCTGTTTTCGAGAAGCTGCATTATTTTCGTTTGCTGCCCTCTGTTGTTGAATTTTATATAGTCAGGAAGTCAATTGAGCTAGCTTTACAATGGTGTATAACGCGTGTGGGGTTTCCATTACGATTTTCCGAGAAAAACACACGCAACAAATCTTCTTCTGTTTTTGTTGGACAAAATATCACCATTATGGCTGATCGTAACGCGGAAATACTAGCATAGTTATTTGCTGATAGTGACTCCGATATAGATTTGGAAAGTTCTGAAGAGGAACTTAGTGAGGATTCCAATGAATCTAGTGAAGTTTCTTCCATGTCTACGTCGTCGTTTGACTTTGATATGCCTGGTCATAGTGCTACTACAACGGCCCGCCGTGGACGGGGTGCCGGTGGTGGACGGGGTGCTGTTTGACGCGCCGGGCCTTGGGTAGCTGGTGTCGCTGGTGTATTTATATAACTACATTTTGTTCTATTTGTATAACAACTAACAAATATGAAAGACCATTTCATTGCCTACAAATAATATACACAATGATTTTCGGTAAAACGAAGTCTTCAAATGGAAAATTGAGGTTTACAAATAGTAAACGCTGCAAGTTGCATAAAACAGTGCGTTGTGTGAAAGAATGCGGTACAGGGCAGTGCGACCCCATAAAACAATGCGGTATTGAAAGGGTTAAGAGGTAGAAATGACAAATTGCCCATCACAAGGCCAAAGAACCACTCCCTCATCATGATCACACTGAAACAAGATAATATGATCTCTTCACAGTATGAATAGGGTTGGGATGGGCAACTAGTCCACTGCAAGGCGTACAAATGTTATATCTCAGGCTGGGCTCGAACCACAACCTGCAGAACTACCCGCAGACCACAAATTCAATGCTCTAGACTACTAGGCCAAGGCACTTCCACACAAAGGTAGTATACACCATTGGTAATTGCTTGAATTATTAATAATAGGTGGATTTGGGGGCTTGTATTTTATAGTAAATATCGTTTTAACTGACCTGTCCGAAGTTTTACTATCATGGATGCCGAGAAATGCACGAAAAACAGCGTTTCTTTTCATACGGCGTCGAGCAGTTATTCTTGTGTTATTTCGCGATCATTTTGCTGGATGCCTAGAATCATTATTTACTTTCAAATGAGTAAGATATTTCTTAATAATTTGGTAGTAAATATTTTCGAGATCTGCAAATGGTGTATCCTACCTTTAAGGGTCTACTCTAATTTAAGAACAAGAAAATGTCAATCGATAAACAAGCTCTTCAAGACATTGTTCATGATGGCTGTGCCTACCGTCGCAATCAACAAGAGGCATCCCTGGTTCTCGTCTGGTCTCTCCTTGTTCCAGTCCAGTCTCAGTGACACACCAACACTGGCCCGTGCTGTCGTGACACTGCTTGGATGTGAACCAGCCATCTTCGGTGCACTGGGGTACAAATCTGCCGGGCTGGCGGTTGGGCAAAGCTGCCTCCCTCTGCATTGGGCAGGAAAGCATCTCGGGACCTTCCGTAAATAAAAATAATCATTTTGCAATGAATGTCACTTCAACTGGCTGTGTGTCAAACTTTTTTCTTTGGTCTAATTCTCGTGTTTACCAAAAAAATATATATAAAAAAAAAAAAAAAAAAAAAAGTAATCCCCATTGTGTCATTGGAACTCTATCTTCTCTAAAATCTATTTGGACCAGTTCCCAAGTGCAAATGCATGGAATTGTTAGCTGTATTTTTGTAACTTACTCTGGAAGAAACAAATTAAAACTACCTCCAGCTGATCGTCTGCTATTTCACTGCTCCCCCACTAAAGTTTGCTATAGTAACGAAAATTGCGTGAGTACCAATGATACAGCCCACATCATCATCATAGCACACATGTGATATCACACTGGTACTGTAAGTTGCCATGTGCGACTCAGACACGTGATCATTCTAGGCCAATCCAATTACAGTATCCAAGCACACGATATAACAATGATACAATCCAAGTTGACATCATTCACCTACTTGAGTCAACATGCGTCCTTCATTGTTTTTCGACACCATAGAAACACCGATGCATTTGCAAGCCTTAAAATGCACATAATTATTCACACAACAAATTTCAACGTCAGTCTCCCCCTTCCCACTAAAAAATAACCCTGATCTGATCTGATCTTGTGCAAACAGAATACTAAGTAGGCTGTATATTAACTCAAATGTGAGGCGTTCTAAAAATAGAACAGAACTGGGCAAAAACCAAGAAAAAAAAGAAGAAAACAAAATACTTAGTAGGCTGTATATTAACTCAAATGTGAGGCGTTCTAAAAATAGAACAGAACTGGGCAAAAACCAAGAAAAAAAAGAAGAAAAAATAAAATTAAAAAATTAAAAAAAAAGCTAAAATAAAATGGCGTCGATTTTTTGTTGATGTTCAGATTTGTTAAAATAATATACAAATCGAGAAAAAAACTTTTTCGGGAAAAAAAAAAAATCTATCAGAATCTTTAATTTTCTACAAAGCGCGGAACTCTCAATATTTTACTTTTTTGACATGTGCATAAATGCAACAGCTATAACTCCGAATAAAGCTTGACAAACAGTATTGAATATAAACTAGGATAATTTTATTATATTTTCTAATATAATACAAACTAATTTCGACCTCTGCCCACTTTTGTCTCATTTTGCCAGAACACATTGTATTGACGTCTCAATGCACAACCAAATGTTGCCTCTCCATAAGCATGGTCCCTCTTGGTGGCATTCTGCATTATGAAACACTAGAGTGCTGGAGGCGTACCTTGTGGCAGGCAGGCTTGGTGACATTCTTCCACGCTGTCAAATTGGTTCATATTGCCTCCACAGCCACCGTAGGCAAACTCCTCACAAGACATGCTGGCCATGTTGTAATACCACTTAGGAATATTGACACGGCAAGGTCCAACGAACTTGGGCAAGGAGCACTTATCTGCAGATGCAACACAGATATACAAATACAGGTTGTTAGTCGTTAAAGCTGTTGTATATCTTTTGCATGCAGCTATCCGAAGGTAACCATCCAAAATACTGTTGAAAAGCTTTCTTGTTAATAATAATAAGCAATTCTTATATAATAATAAGCTGTTCTTGTTCTTATATATGACCCGCTCCAGGAGTGAGTGAGTTTTTAGGGTTTAACGCCGTACCAGCATCAATGGCCATATTCACGGCGGGAACAAATTTCATTCAACAATTTTTTATTTCATTCAACAATTAATGTGAAGAAGTTACAGTTTTAGAGGTGGGAGGAAAACCCCAGAAGAATATCCTGGGGAAAAACCCACGGAGTCAGGCAGGGACTGAAAACCCAATCCACATATTGGCCCAGGCGAGGTTCGAACCCGAGTCATAGTGGTGGAAGGCGAGGAAAGAACCGCTACACCAACCTGACTCCCCCCGCTCCAGGAAATAAGTCGCAAACACTAAAAATAGAGTTATGTACATAATTGAAAGGTCCAGGATATAAGCTTTTATTTGGTACATAGTACAGCTCCATAGCCCCTCCCGTTCCAGTGATATGACGTTTTTGCATATTAATGGTTCCCTGGAATTCAAAATACACAACTGAGAAAACAGGCTTCGAAACACAACAAAACTAAGATAATACATTGGAATCATGCACTCTTAAAAGGTTTTGTTTCACTTTATTTATATAATTAATTCAATATGAAACTTTTGATATTAAAGATGTCATTAAAGACAAAAAATGAAAATCAAATTTTGACAACAATATTTACCCTATTAACTTTAACAGGCAATTACTCAAAAATGCATAACGCGACATATGTCACCTTTTCCTAGAGCGGGTCACATATAGCGTACGTATCTACCAAGACTTTTTTACAAGGTGTTTGTTCCCTTTGTTTGTTCGTTTTCTCAACAGCTAGCATAAGGTTTGTAAACGTCAACGCCTGAAGACTTGGGCTCAGGTCCTCGGCGTCATTGTTATCACTATTCTCCCATTGTCCCAAGCCCTCAGTCGTATAGATTGACACACCTACTACAAACAAAATTAGTGATCCATAGTCTCTTCCTGAACTTTGCTCAGACGAGAGACAACAACCCGAGGAAAAGGCCCACAAAGGTTCATATTTTGTATTGAAAATGAAAAATGTCAACGTTTTTAATTAAAAACAGTTTTATACCCATATTTTCATACTAACATTTCAAAGCATGTGTAAGTAGACATATCAAAGTTTACAAACATGAATACATAAACAAATTGAAATTTTTTAAATCCCATTTCATTTTTTTTTGCATTTTTCTCAACTTTGGCCTGTGCCTAGTTCTGTCTCATTTTGCCAAGCCGCCTCACAAATTATGAGGCCATGAATCAGGGCAGTCAACCATCTTTACCATTGCAGTCCAGTGGTACTTCCCCGCGTCTGGACTTTGTACCCCCCTGGGCCTTGCCTTCTTCATTCACACACCAGCACTGATCAATCAGGTCGTAGCACTGACGCGACTCAAAGGCACCGTCACTGGTGCACTGTGGAACAAACAGGTCCAGGCGGTCGCTAGACAAGGCCTCCTGTCTTTGAATCTCACAAGCTGTTGGGGGTCGGCCGGTGAAATCTAGTAATCCAAGAACGAACCAAACCAACAAATTGAGAGATTTGTTTTTACTTTGTCCGGCTCTCCTCAATAAGGCTAAAATTGCCAAGCTATCAACATTTTTGTTCAATTGTTGAAGTTGTTGCTGCTAATTCCTGATTCAGAATGATACTCTCTCACTCTCTTCAACAACTTTTACCTATTACATAAACCACACGATATGACCAACTTATTTCATGGAAATGGCCCCAATGAATTGCACATTTGTTTCTGTGACTCCTGAGGGAGAGTGGCTGGAAACAGGGTGTTCCTTCCGACCACATTGGGGCGATTGACCAATGCTGGCCATGAGTTGTGGTCAGTGTTTACTTCAATCCGTAGCTCATCAAAACAAAAATCACACTTGATTTTTTTCCAAAATTGCCAAACCATCAACATTTGTGTTCAACTGAAATATAACATACACCTAATAGGCAGTGCTTATCAACACTGTCATTAACCCTAACATCCGGAGGTCGCAGGTTCAAATCCTGCTCCTGCAAGTTTTCTTTGTTCACTTAACAAAGTTATTTAATCATGCAAAATTTGATTGAAAGAGAAGAAATTGCTTTGGCATTCTCTTTGCCGTTTGTGTGTTTTGAAGCAGGATTAAAAGGTAGGATACACCATTTTCAAATATTAAATTATTTTACTACCGAATTATTTGGAAATATCTTACTTATTTAAAAGTAAATAATGATTGTATTTGTAGGCATCCAGCAAAATGATTGTGCTAGATATCCTGTGATTGTTCTGAAAAATTGAATTGCATAAACAATTCACGATAGCGGGATGGCGATCCCACAAAAAACAAGAACAAGAACAACTGCCCGACGCTGGTTGAAAACTAATGCCGTTTGTATTGCTTTTTTTCTCAGCATCCACAATTGTAAAACTTCGCACAGGACAGTTAAACAATATTTACTATAAAATACAACCCCGGAATCCACCCATTCCTGATAATTCAAGCAATTACAATTGCGCCTGTCCCCGATTTCACTATTATGCGACGCAACGCGTCACAACTCAAGCTACGAAGAGTAACTGTCACATTTTGCGATCCATTTCTCGTTGAACACATCACAACTAACTACCTTGACAACAGTTTGAAACACGTTGTAAGTTACGACGCGTGTGTTTGGGTCGTTGCAAAATAATATGCGTCTTTTAATAGCCAGTTTTACGCCATAAAAACGAAATAAACGAGACTAGAATACTCGGCAAAGTGTGGGAAGCTGTAAATGAAACATTCATCGTAGTCATATCATAAACCTTGAGTAGTGCACTTAAAATGTTTAAATTAGCTAGAGGTCCACAGCAAGCTTGTTTTTCTTTAAAAACTGCTTCATACGTCAGCCATTTTGATTTACATTTTTGAAGCTTTCAGAGAAGAGATCTAACGACTCTTTGCTAAATACCAGACGGCTAATTACCGTGCGAAAAAAATAAGTACAAACACGTACGATGTGTTTCGGGATACGGGGGGATACGACGGGGGTGCTGGCAGGGTTAAGGTTAGGGTTAGACAGAGACCTAAGATACAAGGCTTTCATTCTTAGACTACAATTTTGGATTGTTGTTTTATTATAAACGGTAGAAAAAAAGTAAGCATATGTGATGCGAACGAGCAACATTTTGTAGCGGTGGAAAAATCAAAATTGACTTTTTACAAAAACAGAAGGGGAAAGTATTTTTCTTTTACATGAAAATACTCTTTAAAACAAAAACATGATTTTCTCAGTTTCTTTATTTTTAACGTGCTGGTGTTCAAATGGTTGTAATTTTTTAACCAAAGGTCGTATTCACATGGGGTTTTCATTGAAATGGAGCCTGAAGTACACTACAAAAAAATATGTAAAAATCCCAAAAATGACCAAGGCCTACTTCAGACTGATTTTGCTTGATCGCATCACATATGCGTTCGTGCATGCATACAAAATGTGAATCAACCAAATTGGTCAATAACGGGCATGGACAGCTAAATGTATGCATACATGTAAATGTATCTGTTCTGATGCTAAAACCCTCTCTAATATTACTTTGCTGCCACAGGTTTTCCTCTGTTCTTTGTGACCGATTTGTGACTCGACTCGTGATGGACTCGACCACAACTCTCCCCAAATAAGGCACAGGAATGGTTATTTACCCGGGATGTGGCACGTCTGCTGACACTCAGCCTCCGTTTCAAAGCGATTGCCATTGCCTTGGCAACCGCCATACTTGAAGGTTTGACACCTCTCATCCATGACATCGTAGTACCACATGGTGCTAGACCCCCTGCATGGCCCGTTGTACTTGGGCAGTCGACATACATCTGGGGAAATGAAAACGACTGTCCATTAATCCTTCAGTATTGGCATCTTGTAATAGTTGCATTATCAAAACAGGAATAATTTGTTGAATAAAAAACCCTATTTTTTAATGAAAAATAATCCCGCCAGTGGTCCCAGTATAAACTGGAGAAAAGAAAAACCCGTTGGAAACTGTTTATAAACATTCTATTGCACGAGCTCTTTAAAGCCTAGTTCTCATTGGACTTTATTCTGTGAATAACAACATTAAATCCAATGGTTGGACCAACGTCCCTGTCAACTTGCCGCGATGGTGATGTCCAACTAACAGGCCGAAAGTGGTCACAGAAAGTGCCACTCAGCTGCGGAAAGTTTCCACTCAGGCCGTGGAAAGTTATCAGCGCTAGCAGTATGTGGCAATCGGTCAGCTTCCCAAAGGCCAACAAACAAATCCCACTTGGAACGCATGATGGAATTATGCAAAGGAATGTCGTGGTAAGCCACGAAAGAAAAAGTCAAATGGGAACACGGCTTTAGTTGAAGCCCGATACAAAGCTGGGGTTTGTTGAGTGTAAACTAAAGTTTGCTGTACACCAACTCTTTGTGCGCCCTCTGTTGGCCTACTCTCTTGTACCCGACATGTCACTGAATAAAGCCGCTGATACCCAACAAGGTTTTAAGAAAACTCCCCTTACCGTCACAATCCAGCAGTTCTTCCCCTGGGCCTCGCCGCGTGGCCCCCAATTCCATGCCTTCTACATCCACACACCAGCAGTGTCCGATGCTGCCGTGACACTGCTGTGAAGTGTACCGCCCATCCTCCATGCACTGTGGAATGAATTCACCCACCAAGCCACGGGCTAGGACCATTTCATGTTTGTCAGCGCAAGACGTCGGTTCTACCAGCAAAAGAGAAAAAGTTGCAATTACAAATTAATAATTAGAAAGAATTAATAATAAACGTCTTGACCCTAACCATCCAACTCCATCAAAATCAATTCAGTAAATTTAGTTGGGGAACATGGCCTTTCAGTTTCCATCTTTAACCAATAACCAGTTTGCGCCGGATGATGAATATAAACGCCAATTTTTCCCCAGATTCAAAACGGATGACGCATAAACGCCAATACGTCATCTTTTGTCCGTTTTCAAGGCAATTGGCCCTACATAAAAGTTTATAAACCATTTCCCCGTGCTTTTGCAAAAGACTTTTCAGTCAACTCGTTAGTGTGTGGAGCCATTACAACAACAACCGATATCCAACTTTGGTTGCAAGACGTCCTAATCGCAGTATGCAGCGCACGTAGGCCGGCGATGCGGGCACGCCCTCTAACGTACACTGTACACGCCATGACCTTTGAATAGGCGTCTTGGCTAACTCCCATAATCCATCGAAAAATTTTGAGCAGAATTGTGTCGCATTTGCGAGCGCGTGTGACGTTGCGTGTATAATTGCGTGATGTAACATGCATAATCACCGACGCATTGGTCAAGTTTATGTTACGTCACGTAATTATTCACGCAACGTCACACACCCATGCAAATGAAACACAATTCTGCTTGGAATTTTTTAGCGATTATGCAGGTTGGCTACTAAAAAGGTCACGGTCACGGCGTGGTCTAGTCAACGGCGAACGTTAGAGTGTGCCCGCATCCACAGCCTACGTGCTGCATACCGCGATTAGGACGTCTTGCAACCAAGACTAACTTTGGTACTATAGCCTTGTGTGCATTTATCTGGCGTGTTTTTTCCCAAAAGAACAATCGTCAAATCTTGTTGGGCACATGTACGCAGTTGAAACCTCAAACAGGTTTATTCCACAAACGAATGCTGAAAGATGCCAACATTTCATCACAAATTGCCCGATTGATTGTTCTAAGTACCTGGGGTGATACATGTCTGCTCGCAGGTCTCCTGATTATCAAATTGGTTCCTGTTGCCTTGGCAACCGCTGTAGATGAACGTCTCGCACACCCCGGCCTCGGCATTATAGAACCACTTCTGGAGGTTGTAGGGGCACTGACCTCTGAACTCTGGCATGCTGCACACATCTGTGCTCATTGGCAACAAAAGACATGTATGATGTGTTATTGCGACGATCAACCAGGGGCCAAATTCATAGAGCTGCTAAGCACAGAAATTTGCTTAGCACAAACAAATCATGCTCGTTAAAAACAGGTTACCAGCCAAAATTCTACGTGTTTTTTATGCTAAGCAAAAAAACAGCTGATTATCAATCAAAAACAATAAAGATCACGTGAAAATTTGGTCTGTAACCTTGTTTTTGCCAACGACAAATTTTCATGCTTAGCATATTTTTGTGCTTAGCAGCTCTATAAAATTGGCCCCAGTATTGAAATCAATAAGTTGCAGCTGGTCTTCATTTCCAGTAGCTGGTGTAAATGTCACAAAAACAAAATTTATTCCCATTCGGCCTGTGCGTAGTTCTGTCTCAATTTGTTACAATTTAGAGCAAATGAGTATTGAATAAGGCCATGTCCGAATCTTTTATCCATTGCTATTGTCCATTAAAACTACATGCGAGTAGGCTGAAAATAGACGTAGACGTAGCTCTGGAAGCCATGTAAACCTGTAAGTCTGGTTCCCTGAACGGGCAATTTGTTTATGCCCAGACATCTAAATTGTAGGTCAAGTAACCACTGGCGATAAAAATAGATCATGACACACTACACTGCGTAGCTATTTTTTAGACAACGCAACAATTCAACGTTTTTTCTGTGTGAAAGATGATAGTTTCCTGTTACACTTTTGGCAAACAAAAAAACCCAATATTGAAGTTTTACCCTCCCCACATACTCTGGCTCATATCTCAAAATCAGAATTCCCAACTTCCAACTCATTTTGCTTTATTATGCATCACATTTATATGAGAAATGTTACTTTTTCATTGGTACAGATTCCAATTAATGTATTTGAAATGGCTTTATTTGGTCGTTGTTAACCTTACAACCAATTAACTCCTGGAAACACTCGAAAATCACGAACGTCAACAATAATACCTGATCGTCAATTAAACGTGTTAGACAAATTTCGGACATTTTTCGGAACTGAGCAGCTTTCTGCCAGTTTTCGCCACGTAAAATTGGCGGCTAGCGGACCTACTAATTTGTCCGAAATAGTCAGAATTATTAGGTGTGCGAAACAAACTAGCTCATTTCGGACACGGTTCTAACTCACCTTGGCAGTCGAGGGGGTCATTTATACCGACTCGAGTCCCTCCTTGTTCAATGCCATCTAGGTGAACGCACCAGCACACACCCACCAGCTCGTAGCACTGCTTGGGTTGGAAGGAGCCGTCGGCCTGACACTGAGGAATGAAGACGCCCGGCAGCGTGTTGGCCTGGGCTTCTTTTCTCTGAATCTCGCACATGGAGGCAACGTGGAGGGTGGTGGTCTGGGGCATCGTAGAGGGAGGCTCTCTGCTCGAGGTCGGTGTGGGACTGGTGAGAGAAGGTGTGGGACTGGTGAGAGACGCTGTGGAACTGGGTGACAACGCAGTGGGTGTCGCAGAAGTTGGTGACGTCGCACTTGTACCGGGCCTCGTGGTTGAACCGGACGAAGTGGTGGTGGTGGAAGGCGATGCTGGAGAATCCATGGGTGGAGTGGATGGTGGTGAGGAGGTCGTCGTCACAGACTGCACTTTGGAAGTTGTGCTAATTGATGGAGAGCTGGTCGTGGATGAAATCTTCATTGTCTCGTCGGTTGACTCTGTGGAGACGACTGACTGGGTACCTTGAGGTGACAATGTGGTTGGTTCTGGCTGGAAATCTAAGGTAATGAAAACGTTTTTTTTCCATGGTGATCAACTTTCTCCTTGCATTTATATTGATATCTTTAAAGAGATGACTAATTTGTACACATCTTAAACCTTAAAGGTAGGATACACCATTGGTAATTGCTAGAATTATCATGAATGAGTGAATTTGGGGGGTTTGTATTTTATATTAAATATCGTTTAACTGACCTGTCAGAAGTTTTACAATTATTAATGCTGAGAAAAGCAAGAAAAACCACTAGTTTTCAACCGGCGTCGGGCAGTGGTTCTTACGGTTTTTTTTTTTTGGGGGGGGGGGGGGGGGGGGGGGGGGGGGGGGGGGGGTTATCGTGAATTTTTGTTATAATATTTTTCGGAACAATTACAGGATATCTAGCGCAATAATTTTGCTGGATGCCTACAATCATTATTCACTTTCAAAAAGGTAAGATATTTCTTTAATAATAATTTGGTAGTAAAATGTTTCGATATATCTGCAAATGGTGTATCCTATCTTTATAGTAATCATAGAGGTTAGAAAGAAACTAATAATGAGGAGACTAATATAACAAAGTCAAATATCACGTAGACAGAAATGAAATCAAAACTACAGTACTAGCAATTTTAGACAAAACAAAAAATCAAAGGTTTCTATTGACGAATTTGTAGATTTTATGGCAGAATTATATAGCGTCGCATCATATGATAATAATTACACTCCACTCCTGCATACTTAGCTCTGAAAGACTGCAAAATCAGAAAAAAACTGCCGATGTGAAAATGACCCAAATTATTGTCATTACATTTTTTTAAAAACAAAACACCAGAGGACGCGAAATTTTTTTTATATTAGGCATTACACTTTTTGTTTTGAATATTTTTGAAATCAATCATAGAATGCATGTGCAAAGGGCGAGTGTTTCTAAATAGTCTAAGAATTAGCCAGCGATGTAAGAAATGCCCTGGACATTATGTGCGACCCACTCTGCAAAAATACAGTTTCCCATACAGGGGTGTTTTTTTAATCAGAGATAATTTTTCTATCAACAAATCATTTATTTTCTCATGGATTTTTTGTTTCTCTGATATCTGATATCAGATCTGATCAATTGCAAAAGTTGTTTTGATCTCTAAAGCTGATTTAATACATTTTATTGTCATTCTCTTACCATAGCATCTAATGAAACACTACAATTTTTAATCTTCATTTCTGTACAAAGACATTTTTAATATGGAGAAAAAACACATTTCAAAAAAAAATTAAGACCAATGCATTACACTACAGAGTTGTGCCATATATCAAATGAAAGCCTATTTTGTGCTTTTTCTGACCAACTGTAAAACTTAAACATTACTTAAATATTTGTAACACGTCAGACTCATTTTGGCAGAGTGGGTCACATATTGTACACGGTTGCCTACCTGTGCAGGCCATTAAACAGGCATCACGAGTCTGGAAGCGGTTGCCGTTGCCTTGGCAACCGCTATAGATGAACGTGTCGCAGGTTCCTACCACTGCGTCGTAGCCAAAGACGGGGAAATAGCCGCGACAGGGACCAGTTACCTTGGGCATACTACACACGTCTGAAAAGACAATCACCATTAGAATGCATCAAGCGTAATTGTTTCTTGTATTTTCATTTAAAGGGCACATGAGCTTTAATTCGGTGAAAACCCTATGTTGGCAAGACTTTCAGTTTAAAACCTAAGACATGTTGAATAATGACAAATTGAAGCTTAAAAAAAAGAACAGAAAATCAGGTTTAAAGTTGTACAGACATTTCTAGAGTTTGTTTCAATAACTTTGTTGAAAATTCACTTTTTAACCGGTCCCCTTTCAAATTTCAGATTTTTTTGTTCACTGTGTGAAAGATAATAGTTTTCTCTTACTTTTCACAAAAAAACACCAATATTGAAAATTTAACCCCTAGTCCCCTACCCTACATATTCTTGCCCGTATCTCAAAACTCTGACAACTAATCATTCAAAAAGGTATGAAACTATGGTTCGAGGGTGGGTAGTTGATATCCGCTCCCCGAGGTGCGACTTCCAATTGACTTTGCCTCTGGAACTACATGTAGTTTGTCATCTTTCAATATTAAAGGGAAGCAAATATCGACTATCCATCCGAAAAAAAACCATGTTATTTTACTATAGATGTATATTCATTTGCCATTCCAATTTCAGGAGTTCGAACAAAACGCTGATTAATGTTTACGTTTGCCATCATCTTTTCGTGTCTAGCTTAGTGATGTTCGTGCGTGCATACTACACCCGTGCGCTAGTTCACAGATTGCACGGGTAACCCATTCAATAGTCTACTATGCATGCGTATTTATCCTGTGCATGAATACCCGCGTGCGCGCTTGGTAAAACAAGATGGTGAATGGACTAGTGAGAATTCTGCTCTAGATCATGAATATGTATGAGGTATAGTAATAATCAATTACTAAGCATGAGCTGATTGTTTTGGTCGATGTCTCATGAGTGAATAACTATACTGCATTGATAAAAGAAAATTAGAAATGGAATATATTTTGCGGTCAAGACTCGAGAAAAAAAATGGCATGAAGAACTCAAATTCCACACTAAGTTAACAGATTTGTACCTTCACAGTCGACCTGTTCCTCTCCTGGTCCCCGCCTGGTCCCCGTCCGTTCTTCACCATTCTCATCCACACACCAGCAGTTGCCCGTCCCACCGTGGCACTGGGTCGACTCGTACAGACCCTCCTCAGTGCATTGTGGGATGTAACCGCCGATACGTCCTGACGATACGACCTCCTCCCGTTTGGTAAGGCAATCTTGGACTGAATTCATTGACATACAGAATGCTTTCAGTTAAAAGGTGGGATACACCATTGGTAATTGCTTGAATTATCATTAATGGGTAGATTTGGGGGGTTGTATTTCATAGTAAATATAATTTAACTGACCTGTCCGAAGTTTTACAATCATGGATGCCGAGAAAAGCACGAAAAACAGCGTTTGTTTTCAACCGGCATTGGGCAGTTATTCTTATGTTATCTTTGTTTTTTCACGATCGCGGTCCGGCGATCGCGATTTTATTTTTATAAAATTATATTTTTCAGAATAATTACAGGATATCTAACGCAATCATTTTGCTGGATGCCTAGAATCATTATTTACTTTCAAATGAGTAAGATATTTCCTAATAATTCGGTAGTAAATATTTTCGATATCTGCAAATGGTGTATACACATGTACTACCTTTAAAGTTGGGGCAATTCCACGCAAAAGTGGAAAATGTTCATAATCTTCAAAACTACAAGCAGCTCAACAACAAATATGTTGTCAAATGTGGCGTCTGGAAATTGAATAAATGTAGTTTCAATTATTAATCAATTCTGATGTGAAACAGGCAGCTATCGACATAGACATAAAGAGGCAAACCTATTAAACCTGTTAAACCTATCCGAGTTGAAATGCTTAAAAAATTGCTATTGTATAGAGACGAAGATTTTGCCTGCTAAAAAGTCGCGGTAACACGACTTTGAATCTGGGCTGCGTTCTACTCACACAAACATTCCCCAAAATTTGCTACCGTTCCTGACTTTCTTTTGCACAACCAATAGAAACTTGTTTACGTAGTTGGCCAATGTTGGCAATGTTCGCGTGAGTGTAACGCACTCCAGACTGGCGTTTGCTACAAACGAAATTTGTTAAACAAACTAACTAAGGCCCATGAAAGAGGGGGGGGGGGGGGAGCCGAGCCGGGGGGGGGGGGGGGGGGGGGGGGGGAGGGGGAGCGGAGCAGGGCCGAGCTTGCCCGCTTCTCGAACTTTTCGATTAACCAGTTCGCGCCGGATAACATATATAAACGCAAAGTTTCCCCCAGATTCAAAACGGATGACGCATAAACACGCCACGAGCAAGGCCGGAAATGTCTGTCAGCAGCGAGCAAGGCCGGAAATGTCTGTCAGCAGCGAGCAAGGCCGGAAATGTCTGTCAGCAGCGAGCAAGGCCGGAAATGTCTGTCAGCAGCGAGCAAGGCCAGAAATGCATTGGCGCGCTTACCAGTACTATCGGCCTGAACCTGCCTCGGTTTGAGTTTCGTTAAAAATAATCCTGCGCAATGGCTAGGTGATGTTAAAATAATCCCGGCGCAAACTGGTTAAGGATCCCTAACTAACGGAGGCCCATGGTGATTTTATGAGCTGCTACATGCAGCTAAAAACAAAGACCATGCAATTCCATACCTGTGCAGTCGGGCACTCCCTCACCGGGTCGCGTCCTCGTCCCCTCCATCTCCTCCCCGATATCACTCACACACCAGCAATGGCCCGTATCGCCGTAGCACTGGATCTGTCTGTAGTCGCCTGCCTCGGTGCATTGTGGGACATAGCGGATATGACCCTCGGGTTCCTCCCTGGCGAGTACGCTGGCCCTGTGCTGCTGGCAGCGTGTTGGTTCCTCATGGGCGTCTGAAGGATTAAATATAACCAAGGTGAATTACAAATGTATTTTTACAATGGTATAAAATAAACCAGTTTGATATTCCAACTGCGCATGAAGACATCCTATGTATGCAAAAGCATAGCGGGTACCAGAAAATTTACATAGAACGTCTTGTTCTGAAGTAACATTTTTCAAAAAATGTTTGGACAGCGAAATGTTTTTAGACATTTTGTGTGTCCAAACTTTTGCTCTAACAAATGTTTCCATTTTAACAAACGTCTTTTCAATTGAAAAAAACAAAAACACAAAATTTGACAAAACAAGGCGGATTTGAGTTTTGGTGCCATTAATGAGTGGAAAACATAAAATTCATCTGCATTCCTGTTCAATAACAGGCACACGTTGTACTTGAATAAATTAAAAACACTAGCGCGTCAGATTTGCACTTCTGTAATTATTGTTTTCAACTTTGCAGTGTTTATTTTTCTTCACAATTCCAAGTTTGTAAATTGGTTTACACAAAATAAAAAATGTAATTGAGGTATTTCTTTACGATACAAAAAGAAAAGCAATGCAAACATTGAAAAGTCAGTGCTTTTCCCGAGTGAGAACCTCTTAACTCGGGAACTTTCTAGCGAGATGTTCACGTTACGACGCTCAGATCAAACATTTTTGTTCTGCTTTTCTTTAATAATTTAGACAGTCGTGCATGTTTTTTTATATTGTCAAATTAAGTTTGATTTTATCATCCACGTAAAAGTCATATATCCAGCGGTTCGATTGTGCCCAGAAGTTCAATCGTGATTTTTGTGCGAGAGACTTACACTGGGAATGAACGATAGACTGGGAATGAACGATAGACTGGGAATGAACGATAGACTGGGAATGAACGATAGACTGGGAATGAACGATAGACTGGGAATGAACGATAGACTGGGAATGAACGATAGACTGGGAATGAACGATAGACTGGGAATGAACGATAGACTGGGAATGAACGATAGACTGGGAATGAACGATAGACTGGGAATGAACGATAGACTGGGAATGAACGATAGACTGGGAATGAACGATAGACTGGGAATGAACGACGACTGGAAATGAACGACGACAGGGAATGCACGACGACAGGGAATGCACAATGACAGGGATTGCACGACAAGAGGGATTGAATGATGACAGGGAATGCACAATGACAGGGAATGCACGACAAAGGGATTGAACGACGACAGAGAATGCACAACGACTGGGAATGCACGACGAGAGGGATTGAACGATGAAAGAGAAATGTCATTGTCACAGTTACAACATAAAACAAGTAGGAGCAAGGTAAAACAAAAATACGAAAAGTATGAATACTTGAAAGCCTGGAGTTTGTAAAATTCACTCCTAAAGGTCTCACCATTACAAGCATCAAAGTCCCCGTCCTGTGGCATCTCATTTAGGACCTTAAGCACGGCCCCAGTCGTCTCGTTGACGCACAGGCACTGAGGTACGCCATTGCACTGCACCCGCACAAACAGCCCGTCGGGGGTGCAGATAGGCTGATAGTCATTGGTAGCTGACCCGGCTTCTATCTGGCTGGCTAGAGTCTGGCACGGACCCTGGGGACCTCCTGATTGACACAAACCGACAGAGAAACAGTCACATACATGAACAGGAGGGTTACTGTGTACTAGCACTCACCGTGTTAGGGGGACAGGCTCTTTTGTTTGGAAAAGACAGACCGAGTAGTGGGGACATTTTTGAGTCCCCATAGCGCGTTGGGTGTTCAGTAAAGGTAGAACAAGGTAAAATCGGGTTAGGGTATAATGAAAGAAAATGAAGAAGAGGACAAATTAGGGTGATCCTGAAAATTTTAGAATTTTAGAGTGTTCTGAGTTTGAGATTAGAGAGATTTCAGTTTACACACAAACCCTATGGGTTGTCCCCATAACGCTATGTACCAAAAGAATGGTAGGACTGCAGTATATATACACTCTTACAGTTTTAAAAATAATATAATAATAAGCAAGTCTCTGTTTGTTTGGACGTTTCAATGTTTGTGGTTTGTTCAGGCTTCTTCTCGGAACTGGTAGGTTGCACGGCACTCAAACTCAGCGTGTAGATGATCCTTGGTCCGATTTAGATTGTTTAAATGTTCGTTAAATGTTGAAGACTTTGAAGAATTTGTTTAGGGACAGTACCACACAGGCACTGATTAAAAGGTAGGATACACCATTTGCAGATATCTAAAAAAAAATTGCTATCGAACTATTAAGAAATATCTTACTTATTTAAAAGTAAATAACTAAAACAACATAAGAACCACTGCCCGACAGCGGTTGAAAACGAACGCTGTTTTTTGTTGCTTTTCTCAGCATCCATGATTGTAAAACTTCGGACAGGTCAGTTAAACGATATTTACTATATACAGTACAGCCCCCCAAATCCACCCATTCATGATAATTCAAGAAAATACAAATGGTGTATCCTACCTTTAAAGGTTGGTTCATACTCGGCACGAGAGCAAACGCGAATGCGTAATTGTGATGTTATGGCAGGTTTTCGTGCTACGATTTCACAAAAATTTAACACACCAAAGTCGCATTCGCTTTTTGCGTGAAGGAAGAACGAGCCTTAAGGCTGGCTGTGCCATGCATTGCGTGCGACATGCATCGACTCAGCAACAGCTTATGTACACGTAATAAGTGGGCAGAACATGGCATGGCATCCATATCAAACATAGTTAAGTTGTACAGTACTAAGAACATAACACCAGACTACTCTAAATATGATCATGAGAAGAAAACAATGCCAGTGCCCGGTGGGCTATAGATTAGTGGTCCCAACACAGGACTACAAATTTTGTACTGATTCCTGGCATTACATCAACAGACTCGGAGTAGGGAAGTACATCTCATTGTTATCAATCGCCACTTCCAGCAACTCCATGCATCCTATGAACCACGAAAGCCAGGTAATCGCTTAGTTATGCTTTAATCAGTTGGCGCCAGAGGACCTATGCGCAGTTTTCCCCAGATTCAAAACGAATGACGCATAAACACGTCACGAGCAAGGCCGGAAATGTCTGTCAGCAGCGAGCATGCCGGAAATGTGTGGGTGTGCTTCCCGGTACCATCAGCCTGAACCCGCCTCGGATCGAGTTTTGTTAAAAATAATCCCGCGCCTCGGCTCAGTGATGTTAAAATAATCCTGGCGCGTACTGGTTAATATGCTAAGAATGGGCTGTCCTAACGTTTCCCTGCGATTACACTGGATCTCTTTTTAATAGCAGAGGAGTTTGTCAAATGCCTTACCGTCACAATTCGGCTGCCCTGTGCCTGGTCCCCTTCGCGTGCCGTCAATCTCTTCCCCGTTTTCGTTGACACACCAGCAATAGCCTGTGCTGCCGTAGCACTGGACGGTCTCGTACTCGCCGGTATCGGTGCATTGTGGGACATACTGGCCGGGGGGTGCTTGGCCGTTCTTTCCCTGGACCTGCTTGAGGTGTCGTTGGCAGGTGGTCAACATGCGTGGACGCAGTGCTAATATTAAAAAAACACAAAAAAACAGGTCTCACGATGAACAATAGTCTGAACTGGGTGTTAGTATACAAATATAACATGGTTTAATTTGCAGTAAACAAAGAAATTGGCAAAACGGGACTTGAACCTGCGACCTCCAGAATACCGGACCGGCGCTCTACCAACTGAGCTATCTAATCTTGCCCTATGTTGGCGGTCTCCCAAATTGTCAGTATCTTTGTTGGGTTGGGAGATGACAACCTTCATGCGGTCAACCCTGTATCCACTAATGTCATCAAACCGATGTATATGCAGCAACAAGTTAAGCTGCTCATCATACAAAAGAAGAAGAAGTATCTTTTTTTGTTGTGTGGTATGGTTTATTTTGGATGGGTAGTTAGCTCCCCGCGGTATTGGAACTTGACAAACTAGTTCCCTCAGCTTCACCCCGGGAACTAGTTTGTCAACTTTAAATACCTCGGGAAGCTAATGTACAAATGTAACATGTTTTTAGGGTGGGTAGTCGATATTATCTTCCCTCGGTATTAGAAGTTGACAAACTAGTTCCCTCAGCTTAACCTCGGGAACTAGTTTGTCAACTTTCAAAACCTTGGGGAGCTAATTGTAACATGGTTTTAGGGTGGGTAGTTGACAAACTAGTTCCCTTAGCTTAAACTTGGAAACTAGTTTGTCAACTTCCGAAACCTTGGGGAGCTAATCAACACATGTAACACGGTTTGAGGGTGGGTAGTTGATATTAGCTCCCTGAGGTATTTGAAGTTGACAAACTAGTTTCCTCAACTTCACCTTGAGAACTAGTTTGTCAACTTTCAATACCTCGAGGAGCTAGTATACAAATGTGACATGGTTTGAGGGTGGGTAGTCCATATTACCGAGTAGCTCCAAGATGTATTGAAAGTTGAAAAACTAGGTTCCTCAGCTTCACCTCCAGAACTAGTTTATCAACTTCCAATACATCGGAGAGCTAATATGCAAATGTACCATGGTTTGAAGGTGGATAGTCCATATTAGCTCTACAAGGTATTGAAAGTTGACAAACTAGTTCCCTCAGCTTCACCTTGGAAACTACATGTAGTTTGTCAACTTCCAATACCTCGGAGAGCTAATATGCAAATGTAACGTGGTTTGAGGGTGGGTAATTGATATTAGCTCCCCTCGGTATTAGAAGTTGACAAACTAGTTTCTTCAACTTCACCTCGGGAACTAGTTTGTCAACTTCCAATACCTTTGGTGAATGTAGAGTGTTATGGACCAGTGAGAATTTGGGTCTTGATCATGAATATGTCGAGGTATAGTCAAGGCCAATACTGCTTTCCAGTATAATATGACGGTAATATGGGAAGCATTCTGTGAAATGGAACTGAGCACAATCCAAAGTGGAAAAAAATGCAGCAACAAAATGAAATTAATTTTTTTTGTAAACTTTGATATGTCTATAGTCTTGGCCAAGACCAAGCTAGCCCGTTCATTTGTTCCGCGGCGCGCCGTCCGTATTATCTGGGATTATTGAGGGCGCCCTTTATTATCGCCATAATTCCTGGATCTCTTCCTCTAACTTGGTCTTGGCGCATCGATCACGTGAACCCGGAAAATTCCGAGGACATTCCAAGCATAGCTCAAATAGCTACTCGCCCCCGCATGCGCACTAAGTCGTTTTTGTTTAATGTAGTGTTCGATTATTATAGTCTGGTTCCCAGACCAAATATTTCTGACTATTTGTGATTTTTCATTTATTATTTAGCCGTTAATGTCACGTGACCAAAAACTGGAGGAATTGCTTAACGTTCGCGATGTTCGAGTGTTTCATTATCTATTTTTTGTCGCCGGCGGCTACCTGACCTACACTACAATTTAGACGTATAGCCAAATGTGGTTTCTTACACGTCCGGTCAGGTAGCCGCCGGCGACAAAAAAATAGATAATGACGCGATACAAGCAGCGTAGCTATGACGACGCAACAATTCAAATTCTAACGGCTCTTACCCAAAAATAGCACAATGACTACAATGACTGTGATAGTCTTAGGCATTTCGTCTGGTGTTGACCTTTGCTAATGTGAGTTTTATTTTATAAATACCTAGAAACACTCGAACATCGCGAACGTTAAGCAATTCCTCCAGTTTTTGGTCACGTGACATTAACGGCTAAATAATAAATGAAAAATCACAAATAGTCAGAAATATTTGGTCTGGGAACCAGACTATAATAATCGAACACTACATTAAACAAAAACGACTTAGTGCGCATGCGGGGGCGAGTAGCTATTTGAGCTATGCTTGGAATGTCCTCGGAATTTTCCGGGTTCACGTGATCGATGCGCCAAGACCAAGTTAGAGGAAGAGATCCAGGAATTATGGCGATAATAAAGGGCGCCCTCAATAATCCCAGATAATACGGACGGCGCGCCGCGGAACAAATGAACGGGCTAGCTTGGTCTTGGCCAAGACTAATATGTCTACTGCATTATGTATTGAATTATAGTATAAAATATGTGGACCAATGTTTAGCATCTTTCATTTTCATGAATACAAAATTTGAACCTTTGTGGGCCTTTTCTTCAGTTTTTTTACTGTTTGACGTTTCCATTAATAATTTTTTTTAACGGACTGTCTGATTGTCTGAAGTGCAACAACGGTACTGTAAGGATAATTGTATTCTCTTTCCTAACACCGCAAACCCTCATTTTTCCAGAGCGCCTCACAAATTACAAATTTTGAAACTTAAAAAAATACCTAAAATTTCAAAATTGACCAACCTTCACAATCGGGTCGTTGGACATGAATGCCAGGTGCTCGGCGGCTGCCATCGACCTCAAGGCCGTCCATGTTCACACACCAACAATAGCCTGAGCTACTGTGGCACTGCATGGCTTCAAAATGGCCATCCAGGGTGCATTGTGGGATGAAGGCTCCCAGACTACCCTGGGCCACGTAGGTTGCATAGTTCCTGCTGCGTAGACACTTGGTAATGGCTACAGAAATGTGACCAAAAAAGCATTTCCTTAATATGAGACATTGTGGACACAAAAAGATGGCACAAAAACTATTTTTGTTTGCCAAATTTATTGACTTGACGTGTATCGAAATTTGCCACGTCTGAATAATAAAACTACTAAAAAGCCATTTTTTGTTTATCAAATTACATTTTTCGGAACAATTACAGGATATCTAGTGCAATTATTTTGCTGGATGCCTGCAATCATTATTTACTTTCAAAAAAGTAAGATATTTCTCAATATTCGGTAGTAAAAACTTTCGATATCTGAAAATGGTGTATCTTACCTTTAAGTAACAGCAAATAAGTTTAAGGGGTATATAAATTGATAATAATTTTGTAGATTACTTTTGGCATAAATGCAAATTATCCTATTTGCCCTTTAGAAAAGTGTCAAAGAACACTGTAACATCCTGTGTGTTCCCCCCAGTGCAGTGATTAAGCAGCTTTCTCCTGAGAACAAACACAAATATTTCAATTCCCCCCACACACTACCTCCAGGATAACAGAATGTACTGTACCTTGTGGTCCGCACTTGTGTTCACAAGCCTCTAGTGTTTCAAAGCGGTTGTCATTGCCTTGGCAACCGCCATAGACAAATGGCTGACAGATCCCCACTGTAGAATTGTAACCCCATGAAGGAAAGTATTCAAGGCATGGGCCGAGTGTTACAGGCAAGGAACACTTTTCAACTGCAAAATTAACAGAAAAATGGGATGTAAAAAAATACTTTGGTAGGTCAGTCTAGTCCCAAGTCTGGTCTAATGCTGCGTTCCAATCGCGTCGTGTTTATCGTGTTCACCGTGAATTTCTCCATGTTCACGAGTAGGTTGCATTCTAAACGCTACTCACCAAGACGCATGCGCACAGTCGAGTTAGTCGTGCGGTAAGGACATTCTTTATCGCGCAAGAACTCGTACGTGAACCAACACGCATGCGCGAGTATTTCATTCGTTTATGAAGTCGTGAACATGGAGAAAATAAAATCCACCTCGAGTTCATTACTGGTGAACACGAGTTACCAGGCGATTAGAATGCCAATATAGGACTCATGAACTCGTGAACTCGTGAACACGATAAACACGACGCGATTGGAACGCAGCATAAATATCGTTAGTTATTCTTAAGCCTCAGTCAGGCGTATATAGACGTCCACCGCGGCGTGTGTTGTTTGACGTGTAAACATGTAACACCCGTAACAATTGAGAAAACTTCTGCGGCGTGCAGACACGCCCGCCGCTGAATCAACCCGCCATACCTGACGGGTTAACCATGGATAGTAGATAATTTTGTCTGGCCTTGCTCGCGACGTGTTTATCTGTAATCCGTTTTTAATTTCTGAAAAAAATTGCATGTATACACGTCCTCTAGCACGAACTGGCTAAATATTAAGTTATCTTCTGATAAAAACAAAACAACTAGTGGTGTGGGACATGGGTTTTTGACAACCCAAAGATAACAACCTAAAGATGTCACCCAAAGCTTCGCATGTGTAATAAATAAAATGTCCCATGTAAAACGGGTCCAATGATTATTGCTCAAATACTTCAGGGTCGACACGCGTGTCCCTAAGCAGGGCAATTAAACCACTATTACTTCGTCCTTCGGATGGGACGTAAAGTTGTAGGTCCCGTGTGCTGTATAATATATAATGTGTGTATATATCTTTCTCATTATAACATTATAAAAAATTGTATAATGCACGTTAAAGAACCCAGAACACTTATCGCTAAGAGAAGGGGTTTGCCCCGGTGTTCCTGGCTGTGTGCCTCTGTCTACGAGGTTCATCTGGCTTACGAGCTACAGTGCCTTGAGCGCTTTTGAAGGATCCTTGGTTTTATTACCAGAAAAATAATAATAATAATAACAATAGAAGAAGTTCACATACCACCGTGTGACACGCAGGCCTGAGTGCAGGTAGACTCAGAGTCAAACCTGTTGAAATTGCCCAGGCATCCTCCATACAGAAACTGCTGGCAAATGTTGCGTTCAGTGTCGTAGTACCACTGTGGGATGGACTCCCTACAGGGGCCGTGGTCCTTGGAAAAGCCACACACATCTGTCAATCGAGAGAAAATACATTTGTGACCGTCCTTGACGAAAAGACCGTAAAGTTAGCATCTTAACGTTTAGAGATAATTAGAGAAATGAAATCTACAAGTTTTAAAATTATGTATTACATAGTTGGTATTTATGGTTAGCTATGGTAACACTGAATATGATTTTATATTTTGTTTTATTGTTTTTCACATATTTTAATGGTCCTTTTCTCAAAATAAGCTCTGGCGACTTTACAGCTCTTTTGTCGTGGAAGGTCACATTTGGTGAACGGGATTTGCTGCTGTAGCAACGTCTTTTGGCTTCGGTCCATTCGTAAAAATGGGGTGATACTTCAGAAGAATGAAACTCCTAAGCAAATCTGACGGTTTGTTTTCTTACCAACTTTGAACTGATGTATTCTAGGATTTTTTCTCAAAGGGCTTATATGAGATCTGCAGCTTGGAACGATGAACCATTATCAGCTAAAACTAACTATTTGTACAAATCATCCCTAAAACACTTGCTTTCAATGAATAGAAAAACGGAACATTAAACAGTGCTATATACTTTCTCTGACTTTAGATCCGGGCCCAATTTCTTGGCTCTGCTTACCGTTAGCGAAAAATCCCTGCTTTCTATAGCAGAAAATTCGGTGCTTACGGTAAACGTATTTCACGCGTTAGCGAGGAATTTTGGTCTCTGAGCATGCGTACAACCCGTAACTAAGGATTCTGTGCTTACATGGTAAGCAAATAATATTTCTGCTAGCGCGGTTAGCGGAAAATGGTGACCGTAAGCGCGGAATTCTGTGATTAGCAGAGCCAAGAAATTGGGCCCAGGTCACAAACTGCCAAAATGTAGCCTTACATTAAAACAAAAATTAACAGGAATTAAATAATATAGTATACCATTTGCCACTAAACCAAACAAATTATTGTTGAAAACCTGACTTGTTTCAAATAAATAGCCTAAAATCCCAGTGAAATTATTCCTCCTGGCATGCTGTCATTTTGAAGAAAACAATTTCCAAAGATGTGTCTCAGAGAAAATCTTTTTGGAAATCTCCATTTGAAAGTTTATTTGTAATTTGTGATTGATCGTGAATGGTTCACACAAGCATTGGCAGGATGCACACATGCATGCAGTTGCTATTAACTCGTCGTTTTAGTGCGTGCTACGATGTAGCTGCTATTAATGGAATAAGAAAATATCCTGATTGCTGATTTTGGGTGCAATTCAAAATCTGACTATATCAGCCAATTTTGAATTGAAGTTAGGATTTAAAAAAAAAAATTCTTGGAATATACAGCATTTACAGAGCTACAACTTCATCAGATTTGTTGTCAAGCGCCCGTATTTTTACAGCCTCAAACAAAAAATATGCACAAATAGTTATGTTTTTGTAGTTCGAAGTAGTACAATTTACCAAACTAAAACCTAGTGCCAAAGATCGAGTGCATAAACATTCTGCGAACAGTCTGCGAACAGTCTGCGAACAGTCTGCGAACAGTCTGCGAACAGTCTGCGAACAGTCTGCGAACAGTCTGCGAACAGTCTGCGAACAGTCTGCGAACAGTCTGCGAACAGTCTGCGAACAGTCTGCGAACAGTCTGCGAACAGTCTGCGAACAGTCTGCGAATCAGTTTGCGAATCAGTCTGCGAATCAGTCTGCGAATCAGTCTGCGAATCAGTCTGCGAATCAGTCTGCGAATCAGTCTGCGAATCAGTCTGCGAATCAGTCTGCGAACAGTCTGCGAATCAGTTTGCGAATCAGTCTGCGAATCAGTCTGCGAATCAGTCTGCGAATCAGTCTGCGAATCAGTCTGCGAATCAGTCTGCGAACAGTCTGCGAATCAGTTTGCGAATCAGTCTGCGAATCAGTCTGCGAATCAGTCTGCGAATCAGTCTGCGAATCAGTCTGCGAATCAGTCTGCGAATCAGTCGGTTGTTTGCAAGATGTCACAACAAATTCTTACCACCAACGACTCCCACGGTCTCTCTCTCGGAAGGCCCCCTGTCCATCACGGCACATCGCTCCTCGCAGATGGCGACGTCCTCAAACCGGTTTGGGTTGCCAAGGCAACCCGTGTAGTTAAACTGCTCGCAGAGCTGCGTGCGGATGTTGTAGAACCAGCGCACGTGGGTTTCAAAACAGTTGCCAGATTCTTGTGGTAGAGTGCAGGGATCTGATGAACAAAAAGACACAGATTGGGCAACTTTAAAAACAAGGATGGTTCTCCAACCACATGTCTCACCTACTTTCGCGATTACCCTATTTGACCTTAAATGACCTTTGACCTCAGTATAACACCTTTAATATCACCATCACATAAAGGTTTCCATATTGTATCTATGAACCAAGTTTGATTGCAGCTTGCGTTTTGTGTAACATTGCGCAGTACGCGGGCGCCAATGCCCATAAAATGTGAAGTACCTATAATTGTTTATCAAAATCTATGGAAACTGATATTTAGAAACATAAAAGTTTCCATATTGTATCTATAAACCAAGTTTGATTGCAGCTTGCGTTTTGCGTAACATTGCGCAGTATGCGGGCGCCAATGCCCATAAAATGTGAAGTACCTATAATTGTTTATCAAAATCTATGGAAACTGATATTTAGAAACAAAAACCTGCCGTGACATCGCGTTCACACCGAGTCTTAACTCCAACCCATACCTCTGTTCAAGGTGCTACACTTGATGTCGCACTCTTCTTGCGTGCGGAACTTATTCATGTTGCCATGACAACCCCCGTAATCGAAACTCTCACACTGGCCCGATCCCGGGTTGTAGTAGTAGCTGAGTTTGCTGGCCTTGCATGGCCCAACTTTCGCAGGCAGCGAGCACAACTCTGCAAAGAAACACATACAAAACGTTACAATTTACAAACAGAGTTGTGTAAAAATAGTGTTTTTCAGCGTGGCACTTTATATTGGAATAGCTTAGACGAGTCCCTAAAATCATCAAACTCCCTCTCTATATTTGTTAAAAAGCTGAAATTCTATCTTCTTGATTCACATCCATATAATTAGTTATAATTTATGAAATTAATTTTTGTGGTTTTGTCTCTCACCAGCTTGTGTTTTCCAGTGTGTGTTTCGTTATATTGTTTGTTTACGTATAATGTCCTTTGTCCTGTGTGTTGACCATATAGATTGTCTGTCAATAGGTTAGGGTACAAAAGCAATTCGCTTCACCTTATACCTAAATGTTGTCATTAATTTGGTTATAATTTAATACTTCTGTATATAATTATAATTAGATCATTTAATTGTTTATTCTTTGTTAAAGTGAATTCTGTTTTCTTCTATATTCTGTGTTAATGGCAGCGTTTCAAATAAATGTACTACTACTA
This sequence comes from Crossaster papposus, assembly GCA_037893245.1. Classification (NCBI taxonomy): domain Eukaryota; kingdom Metazoa; phylum Echinodermata; class Asteroidea; order Velatida; family Solasteridae; genus Crossaster; species Crossaster papposus. The sequence goes on from JBAIAA010000173.1 coordinate 1,428,128, forward strand.
CTACAATAGTAAATGGGAAAGAATTCCTGACACTACTTCAGCAGTTGTGCACAAAGTCTATGGAGAGTAAAAACAAAAATTCTCAGTCCTAGAATTTGTGTCTTTTAATCTTTTGTTAGATGATATGTGACCATTCGCGACAAAAGGGCTGTAAAGTCGCCAGAGCTTATTTTGAGAAAAGGACCATTAAAATATGTGAAAAACAATACAAAAAACAAAGAATTTTCATATTCAGTGTTGTAGCTAACCATAAATACCAACTATGTCTTGTAATACATCATTTTAAAGCTTATTTCTGGTAGATTTTATTTCTCTAAATATCTCAAAACGTCAAAATGCCTACTTGACAGCCCTTTCGTCGTGGACGATCACATATATATACAAGAAAAAAAGTGGCTTCAGGTTGCAACATTCTTTCCTTGGGTTTTGTCAAGATAAATGCAGATCCATAGTGAAGTCCCCTATAAACGTGGCACACTTTGACGCTTCCCTCAAAGTGTTGCCAAACTTTGTGTTGACAAACTTCAAATTAATTACTACTATTGTTACCTTAGTGTAATGCTTGCTGTTGAACCTTTGTGAACAATTTCAGTGTCATGAAATTAAGTCCGAAATTCAAAAAACTGTTGCATCCAGAAATTGGGCACAAAAATGTTTCCGAACGTGGCACACTTGAACACATTCGTTTTTAAATCACAAATTAACGTTTAAGAATTGCCTGGTCACATAGCCGTTAGTAGACGTAGTTGAACGTAGCGGAGGTTAACGTAGTTGAAGGTAGTTGAACGTACCGGCATCCGTACCATACCGTACTTGTCCGTGATGCTAACTTTGTATTAACTTGGGAGAGCCGTGATGATCAAGTTAAATTTTGGACATGTTCAAAAGAGCGGTACGTTATAGGCTAATTGTGCATCCGTGATAACGTACTGGATCGAAGTCTAACGTAGTCTACCGTACTCAGGCGTAATCATACGTACCACTCCGTAATTGTCCGTGGGCGGGCCGGACTCGAACTAGCGTAGTCTAGAGTAGTTTATCTTACTTTAACGTGGTTTACCTTACTTTAACGTACTTACCCTTCTGTGGCTCCTCACCCAAACTATACCGTACCTTTACGTATTTCATCGTAGTGTAACGTACTAACACCACGTCTGACCCACGGTAATCTACCCTACGGATAACTACGTCCACTAACGGCTATGTGACCAGGGGCCAATTTCATAGAGCTGCTAAGCAAACAAATTTGCTTAGCACAAAAAAGTCTTGCTCATTAAAAACAGGTTACCAGCCAAAATTATACGTGTTTTTCATGCTAAGCAAAAGAACAGCTGATTATCAATCCAGAACAATAAAGATCAGGTGAAAATATGGTCTGTAACCTTGTTTTTGCCAAGGACAAATTGTCATGCTAAGCAAATTTTTGTGCTTAGCAGCTCTATGAAATTGGCCCCAAGGCTTTAAAGTTGACAAATTCATAATAAACTAGTTATTACCTCCGCTCACATACCCAGCTTGAAGTTTGTCAGAATATTTTGAAGAGTTCATTATATTGTGCATCTCAAAATAAAATTGGAAAATCACAAAACCATTTCTTATTTTGTTGGTAATAGGTAGGTAAAATTCATGAACAAGAATGTAATCAGAGCTTGATGAAATTGGTGAAATTTGAGTTCAAACTTGTTGTCTAGCAATAGACTAGAGGCAACAAATCTAAGTGTGCCACTTTGCCAGAAGGGTTGCGCCATGTTAGGGGCCGCATTATGTTAGAGGACATTATACCTTCTTGTGTCATAGGTTCCTGCTCGATAGTACAAAGGGCCTGGCATTCCTGCTCCGTGTCAAAGCGATTGCCGTTGCCTTCACAGCCACCGTACCAGAAGTTAGTGCAGCTTTGGTAGTCGATGTCAAAATACCACTTGAGTTCAAAAGCGTAGCAAGGACCAGAATCAAATCCCATTTCACAGGTTTCTAAAAGAAACAAAACCAAAAATCATAAAAAAATTGTTTAACAAATTGTTCGATCCAAAATCTTTTTTTCACGCAAGACTAACATTTTCGTGCAAGACCCCAACAAACTTTTAGGTCCAAAATTCAAAACAAGTCCAACAATTTTATTTCACAATTTCACCCAAAAATGTTGAGCGTGTGTTGGGCGATGTCCTGGAAATACAGTTGTTGTGAGTGCATTGTAAATTTAGAACCATAAAATACTGACTGACTAATAGTGTTGCTTATGCCTACGTGAGGATTGTGAATGTTCAACAAATAAAATGTTAAAAAGCAATTTTTATGTGACACTGGAAAAAGTGTTTAACCAGTTCGCGCCGGATGACGTATAAACGCAAGGTTTTCCCCAGATTCAAAACTGATGATGCATAAACAGGCCACAATCAAGGCCGACAATGTCTGTCAGCAGCGCGCAAGGCCAGAAATGCGTGGATGTGCTTCCCGGCACTAACAACCTGAACCCGCTTCAGATCAAGTTTTGTTAAAAATAATCCTGCCCGTCGGCTCGGTGATGTTAAAATAATCCCGGCGCAAAGTGGTTAAGACCAGCCAGCCATGTCTTTTTCATCTGTTTAAGACTAGCCAAGTTACAGGCTCTCGACCAATGCGAATGGGTAAACTGAAAGGTATTTATAAGGGAATAAATGTGTGTTCGGGAGGTTTTAACCACTCTGTTTAATACCGCTTGGAGTCTGGGTGCTGATAATTACCCGAGCCGAAGGCGAGGGTAATTATCAGCACCCAGACTCCAAGCGGTATTAAACAGAGTGATTAATACCGACCGAACACACATTTATTCCCATTCATAAATACCTTTTTTGTAAAATTCAGCCAAAAAAGCCCCGAAAATCACGGCAAATTGTCGCAAGTAAATTTCGGTGTTTCGCCATTCTGTGTGTTTTCCCCTATCCATGTTCACGGGCCACTGTCAAATGACATGTTTCCGCCTCTGTCGCTCTACGTCACAATACATGCAATAAAGCGTATTTACCATTGATCTCCATTATATAGACTGGATAGGCCTCCGCGTCTAAATGGCGTACGCGCGCGTGTTTTTTTCAAAGGGAAAAGAACGAACGTGACGCGACCGCGTTTGTGCACGACTTATGGAATTTTTTTAAAAAGTGGAAGACTTTTTTTCTTAAATTCGTCATATTTGGAGAAAAACAGGATTTTGCACCCGAATGGTTCAAAATAGATAAGAACAATGGTCTGTGCAGCAGTGAAGTGCCCGGAGAAGGATGTCCATTGAGTTGTCCATGTGCAGGGGCTACTTTTGTTGCCAACTGGTTTTAAACACTTCTAGCCATGTCTTTATCGTCCGTTTAAAACCGGACATAAAAAACAAAACAAACTATGGCACCTAAAATTATGGCACCTGGTGTGCTGTCATTTTCAAGATAATATGTCAATCTACACTGGTCGGCCGACCAGTATTGAAAAAAAACTAGCTTTTTTGGAAATACTACCCCTAATTTATTATTATTTAGTAATTTTTTTAGAATTCGGAAATAAACAGGTACGAGTCAGTTTATAAATCCCCAACGTTTATAAATTTATAAATTGCTTCGTTTCATTTTTAGTGATTTCGGGGAATGAGACTACATTGTTTTATTGTTTTTCTTGGTTTTTCTAGCATCTACGAATACAAACCTTCAAACAAGTCAGTATAATATTTGATATACAATACTCCCCCCCCCCCCCCCAAATCCATATATTTCAAAAAATTACAACAAAAGCTAATGATGTATATGTGACCTGGCACCACAAAATGGGTGGAAAGTCGCAAAATAAAACAATTGACATTATTACATTTCTAGAAAGAAGAAGTCCTAAGCTTTCAAATGATGTATTGTGTGTTGATGTAGCTTATTCCTAGCCGCTGCTATACTCCTTTGAAATAGATGAAGTCCGTGAATCGTGCCAACTATACTATCACTCATTGCAATTCAGCCAAATAAAACCACACTTTAGAGTTTTAATTGAGCTATACAATTTTGGAATATGATAAAGAAATTTTTTTGTATGTAAAAACGTTAACAACTCGAAACCGACCTCCCATTTGAAAAATGGACGTTTCGGCCAATAACTCGTTTTGGCCATGTGCGACTTTCCGCTCATTTTGTGGTGCCAGGTCACATATTCTCTTTAATGCTTTACCTAACGTTTCTCCCTCGCAGTCTTGCCCATCTTCTCCTGAGGCTGCATCTACGCCGTTGGCACAGCAACCAAAGGTGGAATCAGCACAGGTAGGCACAGCAGTTGAGGTAGGTCTGGTGGTCAAAGAAGGCACAGTGGTAGGAGAGGCACTTGTACTGTTGGACAAAGGAAAGATACAATAAGAAATAGGGTATTGTAAGTGAATGTAACTTATGATCAACAATCAACAATGTTCCAACGAAACCCAAAGTCAAGTTCAGCTTTATATTTCATTTGTTTTTCATAATACTATTCTCTAATGACTAATGCACGCACGCACAGATGTACTCAGCCGCGCACGGATGTGTGCAACTGTCCACGCACCATGCATAATTCTAGTTACTTTTCACCTCACTACATAAATGTTCAATTGTTTTTTTTTTTATGAATGGGTTTCTTATTATTTTTGTTGTTATTAATTATTTCTGGTAATGAAACCAAGGATCCCTCAAAAGCGCTCTAGGCACTGTAGCTCGCAAACCTGAAGAAACCTGTAGAGACAATGAGAAGGTACAGTTTTAGAGGTGGGAGGAAAACCCCAGAAGAATATCCTGGGGAAAACCCACGGAATCAAGCAGGGACTGAAAACCCAATCCATTATTGGCCCAGGCGGGGTTCGAACTTGGGTCATAGTGGTGGAAGGTGAGGAAAGAACCGCTACGCCAACCCGACTCCCTTTTGCAGACATGGATGAACATTAACTGACCTGATAACACAGCCCTCCTCCTGGTCAGGTCCGGTTGCCTCTGTGATTCCATCTGGACAGCATCCATGGGGGGAGCTGTTACAATCTCCTGTATTCAATCAAACCAAAAGACTTTACAGGAAAAAAACAAACACTGTAGTCCTGCAGAGCCTGTGAATGACAAGTACATGTACGTGGCACTTTGTGGCTACTCACAAGAGCTCCATCTGATTTCACAACACTTTACACAATGGCACAAGTCCATCTGAACCTTTTTGAAAATTTTATCTCTAATAATTACAAGTATACACACAAATAATCAGATAATAATTACAATTTGTAGAGATGCAGAATACATTAAAAAAGGTGAACTTGTAGGGTATGGATCCCGTAATTAACAATAAATATGACATACACAAAATTTAGAACACAAATAACATTACAAAACAAACAATATGGGTGGAAGGCAAACATTTAACGGACCGGGTTGGGCGATGACCAATAGTAATGGACCGAGCCAAAGGCGAGGTCCATTACCAGCGGTCATCCCCCAACCCGGTATGCTATCACGCAGTGAATGACCGGATCCTCACCCTGTTATTCCCTTTAATAATTTTTTTAATTTTTATTAGGGAATAAACAGTGAATTTGCTTCAATTTTTGAAAGCCGGGGCCATTACTACAAAATAATGGCCTTCACGTGATCGGGTCTCGACCAATCAGAAGCTATCAACTCTCCTAGGTATGTATTAAAGTATTGTAAGGAACTATGAACAGTGAATACAAAAACTTGGCATACCTTCAGCAGCATCACAGGGCTGCGTGTTGCAATACTCTTGCTCGATTGGCTGGTTCGTTATGCCACACTGGAAACCGTCCAATGAAGTCCCGTTATTGAAACACATGATCTGCCGGGTCCTCTGACCTCCACCACACTTTGCCGAACACTAAGAAAATATAATAATGAAAATTTAAACTGCATAAACCCATGCTCTTCATACAAATCTATCCTAATTTTTCAACTGTACGACCATGTGACCTCTGTTTACATCTGTATTCAAATTTGCCCGTCATATGCGCACGCATCATGTTTTACACAAATTTGGTAAAGAGATGGCATCAGAGGTCACATAATTCAAAGGCGATCTGACTTGCGACGTCACTCTTTAAGCAAATTTTATGTAAAACCCGATGTGTCCGCAGTACTGCCGGGCACATTTGAATGCAGATGTAAACACGTGACGTCAGAGGGCACGTCGTCTATATCTTTCGGGGTTTTTTACATAAATTTTTTTTTATTTCGATTTTGGGTATCTGCAACCCTCTGAAAATGGCTTTTATGTTGCACACAATAACCTCCATTTCCCAAACAAGAGCTGAATTATTGTCTGGAAGCTGATAATTCTACTTTAGTTAAGAAATAATACAATGAGTAAATGCCAGATGTTTTTGTTCGATGTACATGTACATGTACATGTATATTCAAAAGAAAAGAACTTGTGAATACATCTTTAAGGTGTGCTGTGTCAACTCAGCATTAATCAGACTGGGACATAATGACGTCAGGATGTACGTTCCAGCCTCCACCCAGTTGTGGGGACAGGTTCTTTTGTTTGGAAAAAACAGACCGAGTAGTGGGGACATTTTTGATTCTCATAGCGCGTTTGGTCTCCAGTAAAGGGGTTTAGAGGTAGAATTGGGTTAGGGTATAATGTAAGAAAATGGAGAAAAGGACAAATTAGGGTGATTTTAGAATGTTCTGAGTTTGAGTTTAGAGGAATTTCCCCTAGCACACAAACCCTACGGATTGTTCCCATAACGCAATGTACAAACTGAATTGATGTGTATTTTTCTATAAAAGCTCGGCACGGCCGAGTATGAGTCACTGATTATTGTGACTTTAAAGAAGTAGCTCGAGTTATATTCAGCACGTCAGGGTGTGCAGCCAATGAGGCCACGGATCGGGCTCCTATAGGGTCTTCGTGTATGCATTTTAAAAGATACTGTACCTTATAAAATGACAGTTGGTTTGTTCCATGAAAACCACTGATTTATGTTATGCTTTGACCATACAACTACAAATAATATAGATCGAGAAACCTTCATAATAAATCCTATAGAATTCTGTAATGTTTTTTTAAATAAATCTAGCAATTTGTCAAAAATCTGGAGAAAACCTAACCTTACCATACAAAAGTAGACACTACATAACTAACCAAATATCATGCGGTTTTCTTACAGATGTGGAAACATATGTTTTGTAGGTTTTGTTTGCGAATCGCCCCTCACAAGGCCAAAGGCCACTTAAGGTGTGTGCAGCCCCTCGCACTGCAACAAGATAATCAGATCTCTTCACAGTATGAATAGGGTTGGTATGGGTAACAAGTCCACTGCAAGGCACTAATAATGCCTCAATCCATATTAGTCATAGAAGTGCCATACACTGCGAGGCAGAAGGACGTGAAAACCAGGGTTCTAGCCACGGTGGGCGGCGCTAAGGCCGTGCCGGGTACCCGGGTACCCGTAACCCGACCGCTGATTGCGGGTACCCGGCTCCAATTTATCGATTTTATTACCCGAAACTGCCTTTGTAAATGTTGACACATTATTTTAGAAAGGCAAGCGTCTTTTTATGTTCATTGCGTGCCGATAAATTGTTAGAAAACATCTGAGTAAAACGTCTTTACCGACAATTTCCCGATGTCTAGATAGCAGCCTAACCGATGATTGTGCTTTCTTTGTAGTCATTGTGATAAAAAAATGCCTTTGAAGTCTATTTACCGACAATTCTGACAGCTGCTATAACTTGCGGCTGACATTGTATCAGTGTTTTGTTACAGTTGTCCTTTGAGTAAGTTTTTCCGAGGTTTACTTTTTGGAAAATGTGCTGAATTAATTCACGATCCCAGGACCCGTACCTGGAATGTGGTTTTGAAACCTGATACTGCAGGAGAGGTATTTGGTTCTATTGTATCAACTCTGCGGCCAGCCGGGCAGATCTGCGGTCGGCTTTTTTGCTACATTTCGTGTTGGCTCACTCAAAGGATTTAGTTCATTGAACCTTATTTATTTTGGAAAAAGACGTGCCACTGTAGACGTGCAATTATGGGGAGCGGCAAGTCAATTTATTTACAAACATTTATTACAAGCTGAGAGAAAACTCCACGCAATATGGGATCGCTGTTGACAATTTGGCTCTGAAAACCGCGCACTTAACTTATCTTGTTTTGTTTTTCACTGGACTGCCAGACTAGACCGCCGCTGTTTTGAATGACTATAATTTGTTTGCGTCGAACCCTGAGTTGCAAAGTAGGCCCGTGCATTTGTTTAGTTGCGGAATGCAGGGGAAGTAAGCACGCCATGCCAGCGTGGCAGTCGCGCTGCAGCTTGCTAGTGGAGTGAGCGGGGATGTACATGCACGTGCCGACGCGGTGTATACTTCCGGGATTTTGTTATGATTCTAATAATAGTCACGGGTACCCGGGTACCCGACCGTGACGGGAATAGGGTACCCGGGTCCCGTACTACCCGTAAACGCACACCCTTAGGCGGCGCCGGGCGGTACTGCAAATTTTCGCCCGGCTCTTGGGTTCAAATTGGCTGTGCCGCACAATTGTTTTTATTTTTTTTAACATTTTTTTAAATTTTTGTATTATTATTTTTTTAATCAAATTATGGGCACAAAAGAAAGAGAGGAGATACAAAGTCACGTTGATGTTGATCATGTTCATGTAGTAATTTATTTTATTAACTTACATGTAGCTAGATTTTCACAGAAACATGCAAAAATGAACTGGACCCCCGGCCGTGAGGCGCGAGAGCTCCGCTCGCAACGCTTCGCAATCTGATAATTTACCCGGCACTAAAAAGGTCTTAGCTAGAACCCTAGTGAAAACCTTTTGTTAGAACGAAAAACATGAAAATTTTCCTGAGTAAGTAACAGGCCCCATTGTCACTTTTTGTAATACGAAAAATGAAACCTATTGTACTTTTCACATTTTTCGTTCCAACAAAAGGTTTGCACCTTTTCGGTCCACACAGTGATAGTCAAATTCAATGTTCCAGACCACTAAGCTTTGCCCTGGATTGAGCATCGTATATTGTACCTTCTGCCAGGGTCCTGTCAACCACACAGCTCCTACGCATGGCCCGTTATTGCAAACCTCCGAGGTCGACAGTTTGATGGTGGCATTGCACATGCTGTCAGAGGCGGTCTCCCATTGGTCGCTCACAAAATGAGCACAGAATACGTTCCTGATGCGCAGGCCCTGCCCGCAGTCTGTAGAACACTGTAACAAATTACCAACAAAAAGATTTTTGTATGTTGAGAAAGTCAAACAACCACAGGGCCATTTTTGTACATTCATAAGAAATGTTAAAAAAGGTAGGATACACCATTGGCAAGTGCTTGAATTATCATGAATGGGTGGATTCGGGGGGGTTGTATTTTATAGTAAATATTGTTTAACTGACCTGAAGTCTGAGAAAAGCAAGAAAAACAGCATTTGTTTTCAACCGGCATCAGGCAGTGGTTCCTAAGTGTTCTTGTTTTTTTTGCAATCGTCGTCCAGTATACATGATGCATGCAATCATTATTTAATTTTTTTAAATAAGATATTTCCTAATAATTCGGTTGTACAATTTTGTTAATATCTGCCATAGGTGTATTCTACCTTTAAATAGCTTGAAGCTATTTGTGACCTGTCATCACAAAATGAGCGTAAAGTCGCACGGAGTGATTTCCCAGTACGGCCAGTCAAAGTCAACATTTGAAGGGGTGGTCGATTTTGAGATTATATGTTTTGTTTAAAGACTAAATCCCCAACAATCAATTCCCAATTTTTCAGGACGATCAGATAAAAACAAAATTAGTTTTTGAGACAATTTTGACTATGCCTTTCTATGCCTTTCACACAATTTCTCGCAAGAAATGCCCGTTTTCTCATAATCTCTGTATTAAGACTCCAGACTAAAAAATAAAAAAATAAAAAATATTGAGTATCAAACCTCTAAGTGTTGTATACCATTGGAAAGCTCTGTTTCCACAGAATTTAGAAATACCCATATCTTAATTTTTGATTTTGCCGACTTTACGCTCATTTTGTGATGACAGGTCACATTTATTCTTACATCATGTATTTGGCATTCAGCAGGGGTGCGTTCCCCTCACGCAAAACGTTGCCAACGTTTTCCAACCACGCGACCAATTTCTCCAAATGCACAGAAAAATAAGCGAATGTTGGTGAACGTTTACATTGTTCATGCGAGCGGAATGCACCCCTGGATGCCCACAAGACTTGAGGACAAGTCGCTGGACAGTTATGTTTTGCCTGTCGGTGCCCATAACATTTACTAGCAAGGCGTTGTGTTTCGTGTTTAACACTGCAGGCCTCTATGTGACCTGGCACCACGAAATGGGTGGAAAGTCGCAAAATAACAAAATTGATATTGTTACATTTCTAGAAAGAAGAAGTCCTAACCTTTCAAATGATGTATTGTGTGTTGCTGTAGCTTATTCCTAGCCGCCGCTATACTCATGTATTTGAGAAAACTTGTTTTAAGAAAACGGAGTTCAAACTCTGTGAACTGTGCCAATTATACTATCACTCAGTGCAATTCAGCAACCAAAAAAAACCACACTTTAGAGTTTTAATTGAGCTATACAATTTTGGGATATGATAAAGAAGGGTGTTTTGTATGTAAAAACATTAACAACTCGTGATCGAAACTGGCCTCCCACTTGAAAAATTGACGTTTCGGCCAATAATTGTTTTGGCCATTTGCAACTTTCCAGTCATTTCGTGGTGCCAGGTCACATATACATGTAGTCTCGACATGTCCAACAATAATATAATAACAAACATGTATTCACGTGTAATTGCATGTGCATTACGTTTCCTTAGCTAGGGGCAATCATCTGTACCATTAAAGAAACATTTCTCATGATCAGTGTAATTTGTATTGTCACGTGCTAAAAATTAGGTTTTTTTTGCGAAAATGTGCATGCTCGGATATATCAGGCATTTGTATCTGCACTTGTGAATGTTGTTGTCGTATGGACCGAAGTCCGGATTGACAGCTTTTAGTTCGAGAGGTCTTTTTTCTCTTAACCGGATCACCACGAGAAGGTAGCTGTCTTGATCCTCCAGAAACACCGGGGCAAACCCCTTCTCTTAGCGATAAGTTTTTCTGGGTTCTTTTGCGTGCATTATACAACACACGGGACCTACTGTACAGCTTTGCGTCCCATCCGAAGGACGAAGCAATAGTGGTTAAGTGCCTTGCTTAAGTGAATGTCCGATCCTAGGACAACGTCAGCAATTATCGGTTGGTTTTACCTCTGTCCAACGAGAGGCATGCCACAGCGGCCGGCAAGCCTGTCTAGATGAACAGCGCTGGGTGGTGGCTGGGCGCACATGATCATCACAGATATCCTGACTGTACATGGCACCTGAGGGTCCCATGCAGTATACCTGCCTCGTCTGAATACCTTCACCACACTGGTCAGAACACTAGAGTAAAAGAAGAAACATGGGGCCAATTTCATAAAAAGTGTAAGCACGCAACTTTGCCTAGCGCAAACAAAGTATTGCTCAGTACAAACAGGTTACTAGCCAAAAGTCCATGTGCTTTTCATGCAAAGCAAAAAACAGCTAAATACCACTCACTTAATATACATCACCTGAAAAATTTGGTTTTTAACCCCGTTTTTAAAGGATGATTTTCATGCGGTCTAAGTTTTAATAAAAAAATCTGTGATTTGTACTCCCCCGTAATTGTAACTTAATTGTACTTATAAATTACATATATATGTCCAACATTGTTGTCAGCATTCATTGGGTTGAGAACTCCATCAGAACAAAAAAGTGATTTAGAAGTCAAAGGCGAAGCAAATGTTTTGAAGAAAAAAAACCCCGACCAAAACATGCTTATTCAAATAGTTACAGAACTTTGATCCACATCTCTTCAATAAAAAGAACTTCCTATTAGATCCTGTTTCACACACGCACACCAAAAAAAGTCCAGATGGTGGAAGGAATGCCTTCGACAGGAACACTGGTGAAAATCACACAAAGGATGTGTGAAAATCACACAAAGGATGTTAAAACAACACCCTGGCCAGTTACGTGATCATCAGAGGAAGATCCCGAGGGGACTTACGTCAGACCAATGGGTGGCCAACCACTGCACCGCCTCACACGGCCCCATGCGGCACACCTTCTGACCTTCCGGTCGGGTTTCGCTGATACATTTGGTATCCGTAACGGCCTCCTCCCCAGAGCTGCAGGAGACATGTCGGGTCTGGATACCACGCCCGCAGGTGACTGAACACTGTAGGGGAGTAGGGGGGGGGGGGGGGGGGGGGGTGGGGGTTGAGAAAGGAAAAATAACACATGAGGGTGTACAAGGCTAGCAAACATCGATGTGCTAATTTTAGCAGGCATTTATGAAAGTGAATACAGGGTATCAAAACTTAAAGTGAAACTTTTATTAACACTAACCCTCCCAAATTTTTGTGGAGCAATATGTGACCCGCTCCATCGTAATCAGGAATAAGTCGCTAAGCCGTTTTACGCAATCGGCCGTTGAAGTGAAGGCATGGGTAAAATTAGCGACCAAGTCGATTTTCTGAACATTGTATTTTTAGGAAGTGTAGTTATAACAGATTATTGTCATTAATGTCTTGTATGTAAAAACGATCAATAAAGATGAAATTGAAGAGGATTTGTGTGCGCTGTCCGTATGATTTTGTATATTTCAAAGCTGTTTTTCTCGGAATGTGGATTCGGCAAATAAATATACACCTGTCATCTTCATCAGACCATAACTCGTTAACCTAAACAGATACACACTTGTGATGGGTATCATTAGAAAGCTTATGAAATCCCCTTTCTCACCATGTGCATATCTCAAAAAGTCATTTCGAGACTTATTCCTGATTTCGATGGAGCGGGTCACATATGAGAAAATGTTTCGGAGGTTGCTCAATATAGATTTCCAGAGTAACTCAAAACCGATTCTGAGACCATTTGTTTTTTATCATTAACATATTTGTTTTTCTTGGTACATGCGTTTTTCTTCTTGCTTGCTCAATTCTGAACGATGTGATAGAGTCTCGACCAATCAGAAGCTTTCAACTCTCCAAAGAATTTATTTAAAAAAAAAAAATATTAGGTTTCTGCATTAACCAGTTCGCGCCGGGATTATTTTAACATCGCCGAGCCCACTGGCGGGATTATTTTTAACGAAACTCAATCCGAAGCGTGTTCAGGCTGATAGTGCCGGGAAGCACACCCACGCATTTCCGGCCTTGCCCGCTGCTGACATACATTTCCGAACTTGAACTTGGCGTGTTTATGCGTCATCCGTTTTGAATCTGGGGAAATATTTGCGTTTATATACGTCATCCGGCGCGAACTGGTTAATGACATCATGTCTAGAAAAAGCACCATTCCGAAATGAAATTTGCCTTTCAGGAAGTGCAGATAAACTCTTCTGGAAGAGATCATTGTGATACAAACAGCCCAGACAGATTTAGAAGCGACTTAAAAGGAACCGATTGGCGAGGGACTGAATTAGCAAAACAGCTGTCAAATAGCTGTCAGACATGTGAACTAATGGAATATCGGTGTGGCCAAAATTAGGATGTTATCAAAATTTGGTTTTGGTTTTGCCTTTGCGCCAAAGTGACTAACAAGTACTGTACTCCGAGAGGTGAAGATATACATTTTATTAACCAGGTCGTGCCAGGATTAATTTGACATTGACCGGGCCCAGGTGCAGGATAGTTTTGTCATAAACCTCAATCCTAGACGGGTTCAGGCCAGCATCTGTGGGTAGCACAGCTGCGAGCCGGTCACCAGCAGTTATTTCCGGACTTGCTCGTGACATTTTTATTCCGTGATCTGTTTTTGAATCCCAGAAAACTTAGCGTGTACACACAACATCCGACGCGAATCGATTAAAGACAAAAATTTGTTAGGCACAACAAAATTACTGCGGTGACCAGCTTAAATGTGGGACACAATTTGCAGATATCATTGTTTACTACCGAATTATTAAAAATAATCTTACTTATTGTCTTCTCTCTACAAGTTTCATCAAGGTATTTCATAATAATTCAGTAGGTTTGTTTTGCTATGTTTACAGATGGTGTATACTAAAGTCCAACATAAGCATACATCCAGTGACGGGGCTAAACCCAATAATGGAAACTAGTCATTGTAAAGCGGTGGTCACATCTTACGGTCATGAACGTAGTTAAACGTAGTTGAACGTAGTTCATTTGACTGTAGTTGACCGTACTTCAACCGTAGTGCCGTGGTTACTAAGGTCCACATTACGGTGAAGTAGGGTCAACTACGGTCCACACTACGGTCCACACTATGGTCAACTAGGGTCAACTAGGGTTAACTACGTATATACTAGGCTCACAGTACTGTACAGGCATCCAAGGTGACCGTAGACATATTTTCAAAATGTTGACAACTTTTGGGCTAACTACGGCCAAATCATGGCTTTTCTAAAGGTCTAAGTACGTTCAGAACTACGGTCCACTATGTTTAGCTACGTTTAACTACGACTACTAGGGTCTACTACGGTCAACTACGGTCACACCATACTACGTTCATGACCGTAAGATGTGACCACCGCTTAAACAAGAGCCCAACCCACCTGGGACCAGTTGCCCATTGCCCAATCGGGGCAGGGCTCTGGCATACAGTGCTGCTGGTAGCTGGGCTTTTCTTGCAGGATGCCATTCTCGCAGAAGTCGTCGTGGATAATCTCTCCCCTGTCACCGTGCATGACCTGCTCGCAGTAGATCAGTCGGCTCTGTTGGCCTAACCCGCACGTGGCAGAGCAAGGGCTCCAGTCACCGGCATACCAACTACGCAGGGAAGGAAAAAAAATAGGGAACCAATGGTTACGGTGTTCGACTCCCCAATGACATTCTTGTTTGCAATTTATGTCAAATTTAAGTTTTAATATTCACTGCGCTGCTTTTCTTAATTTTCACATTATTTTCAAGAAGGTTACCACGGTAACACTAGCAAAGGGCATGATGTGATTTTCCTTTCAGAGCAGACACGGCCAGCAGAAGAATATGATTTAAAAATTTTTTTTTCTAAAATCGCACATCTTTTTCCAAATTCACATCCTCCTCCAAATCACATCCTGGAAAATTGAGGTCGTTAAAATTTGTAATAATTCAATACAAAACTAAAAACATGCACCGATTCAATAAACGTTTCTCAGTAAAAAATATGAATAATTTTTGTCAGAAAACAAAAAAGAAAGGGAATTAATTTGTGTGTGATGAAATGTGACCCGTTCCAACGAAACCCGGACAAAGTCGCACAATGTGTTTTATTACAATGTACTTGTGAAGTCATTTGTGGTTGATTTTACCATTTTGAGATTTTGGGTTTTTCTGAATCACAAATTATTAATCTACAATCTCCCAAAATTTGAACATAATCCGTCACCCAGAAGTGTTTTTATTTGTTATTTTGTGAAACAATTGTGTTTAGAATTAATTGTGTTTAGAAACAATTTCGCTTTTATGAACTTGCAAAGCTGTCTATCTCATAATTACACATGTAGGTTGTCAGAGTTTTATCACTAAATCCTTCCCCCGGGGGAGCTAGGGTGGAGGTACATACATCAATTAAAAGCTGAGAACCTAGAGAATTGGAAAAAAGCAAAACCTAAAAAGCAAAAATTGTCAAATTTGTCCGGGTTTCGTTGGAGCAGGTCACAAATTTAAATAATAGCTGGAGAAAAGCAACTTTAAACAGCATTAGGCCGTTCCCGAATTACTGGGTATGGCTTGAAATTACACACGAGTCTATAGTAGAGGCTGCAGCCACTTCTCATAGAGTGTGTGTAATATTCAAGGCGAAGCCTAGTAATTTGGACACGTCTTTTATATACTCACGTACCTTGGTGGGCACGACACTATGTTACAAGAGTGATTCACAGCCGGTTTCAAGGCGGGATCGCACAGGTACGCTGGTACTCTTTCAAAATCACTGGATCTCGCACACCACACATCTCTCAACTGGTAACCTTTTGGAATTGGCAAAAAACAAATTTTCAAGTTCAAAATCTGAAGTGCTTTTCCCTATTGTTCCCTATTAACAAAATAAAATCTTCATCCCATTTCTTGCTTCATATGTACACGTACATGTACACTCTGGGAGAGGATTTTTACCTTCTAAAGTCCCAAGGAGGAAGACAAAAACAACATTCCGTCTTCATTGTCTGAATCCAAAGGAATGCCTTTCTTGAGGCCATAAGGTAACCCAGTCATGAACTCTTAGTTAGCTACACAGATGTACTTTCTATTCTAATACACGTTTCCTGCCAATTGCCGAATGAATCATGTACCGGCAATGATTAACCAGTTGCAGACGTTATATAAAAACCGCAACCCTTCTAGGATGAAGGCCGGTTCATATACTCGGCAAAAATTCACAAAAGTTGTATACATTTTTACGTTAAATTTGCGTTGCATTCGTATTCACGTCGCATTCGTATTAGCGTGAACTATGATTCGGCCCTGTTAAAGGTATAGGATACACAATTTACAGCTATCAAACAATTTTACTACCGAATTATTAACAAATATCTCACTTATTTGAAAGTAAATAATGATTATAGACATCTAGCAAAATGATTGCACTAGATATCCTGTAATTGTTTTTAAAAAATTGAATTTTATAAAAAAGAAAAGAAAAGATAAATCACGATTGCTGGCCGGCGATTGCGAAAAAACAGAACAACATAAGTACCACTGCCCGACGCCAGTTAAAAAACGAACTCTATTTTTCTTGCTTTTACTTAGCATCCATGATTGTAAAACTTTGGAAAGGTCAGTTAAACGATATTTACTATAAAATACAACCCCCCAAATCCACCCATTCATGATAATTTAAGCAATTACCAATGGCGTATCCTACCTTTAAATCCACCCATTCATTTAATTTAAGCAATTATCAATAGTGAATACTACCTTTAATTAGGCAAAGCCTTTGCAGTTGAGGGTCATTAGATAAATTGCCTCCATTTAGTATCTGTTTTTCGAGGTACATGTAAATGTTTCATAACAAAAGTTTATATTTATATGGAATATTCAACAAGGATCAGACCATTTTACATTATTATCACTGGGATCAAAAACAAATCTTATCAGAGTGTAGACTGACAGTGTGGACAGCAGCTGTCGGCTTCATGTTACAATATCTTCTTAAATATATATATGTGACCCGTTCCAGAAAAAGGTGACATAAGTAAAAATAGAGTTATGTACATGATTAAAAAGTCCAGGATATAAGCTTTCATTTGGTACATAGTACAGCTCCATAGCCCCTCCCGTTCCATAGTTATGACGTTTTTGCATATTAATGGTTCCATGGAATTCAAAATACACAACTGAGAAAACAGGCTTCGAAACACAATAAAACTAAGGCAATACATTGGAACCATGCACTCTTAAAATATTTTGTTTTACTTTATTTATCAAATTCGGGCTTTTTGTTAATTATATCTGAAACTTTGGATATTACAGATGTCATTTAAGACAAAAAAATAAAAATAAAATTTTGACAAAAATATTTACCCTATTAACTTTAACGGGCCATTACCCATAAATGCATAGCGCGACTTGCATGTATGTCACCTTTTTCTGGAGCGGGTCACATATATAAAAAAAAAATGAAACTAGTAAAAGATCCCCACAGGCTCATGAGGTTCGGTTACATAAAAAGATGCCACATCACTCGACACCTGTTTGATGATGACACTATGATATCCCTGCCGGCACACCAAGCCACTGGCAACAGACACGTCCAAAAAGTTGAAACCAATTTCTATATCAGAGCAAACTGCCAAATAAAACATGGCCCAGGATAACAGTCATCCGTAAATTTGAACGTACAATGTACATGCTCCTGCTGTTAGAAAAGAGCATAACGGACCATGAGCCGGTTTAAAGGTAGGATACACCATTGTTAACCTCCACCCGTGACGTCACCCTATTGTCCTACCGCTCCATTATTTTGAACGAATGGAGCGTTGGAGGCGATATCTCTCCATTATTTTGGGAAGGTAACGCAAGTGAACAAAGAGGAAGTCACTGAAACTAACCAGTGTAGCGGTTTTCGTTGTATTTTTTAAGAAACCTACCGGTATGTACTCCAATCCGATTTTCCCTTCAATCTTGTTCTATGGTTAAACTAACCCATACGAAAATGTGTCGAAGAAAAAGACAAACATTATCGATAGTCGGATTCGAACCACAGACCTTTCGATCCATAGCTCTCCTCTCTACCAACTATGCTATTGACGAGTTGGTGAAAGAAGCTGTTCTTTATAATTCTTTATAGTTATTTAATGTATATGAGTTGCCATTGCTCTTTCTCATGAATATTTTAATCACGAACCACCCAGCTCCTGGAAAAAAATATCACGAACCGCTACACCGGTTAGTATAAAGTGTCTTCTGAACAAAGACGCTCCATTCGTGCAAAATAATGGAGCGGTAGGACAATAGGTGGTGACGTCCCAGGTGGAGGTTAAGTCAGATAATGCCCTCGTTAACGCGCCATTCGTGGGTAATAATGTCCCTCGGGCTTCGCCCTCGGGACATTATTACCCACGAATGGCGCGTAACTCGGGCATTATCTATAACGTAATTGCTTGAATTATCAGGAATGGGTGGATTTAGGAGGTTGTATTTTATAGTAAATATCGTTTAACTAATAAGTTTTACAATCATAGATGCTGAGAAAAGCACGAAAAACAGCATTTGTTTGCAACCGGCGTCGAGCAGTTATTCTTATGTGTTCTTTGTTTTTTTGCAATCTCCGTCTTGCGATCGCGAATTTTTCTTTATATAATTCTATTTTTCAGAATAATTATAGGATATCTAGCTCAATCATTTTGCTGGATGCCTAGAATCATTATCTACTTTCAAATGAGTAAGATATTTCTTAAAAATTCGGTAGTAAATATTTTTTCGATATCTGCAAATGGTGTATCCTACCTTTAAGCGTACGTTTAATACCGTCAAAGCACTATTTTATTCCAATTTATGAATAACCTTTCGGTCCAAAAGTCAAAACAAGTAAAACTTTTCAACTTTCCAACAATCTTGTTCATTTTCAATTTTAGTTCATGATTTCTAAAACACCTCTCTACTTGTAGCTAAATAATGGAGCATCCAGCTCGCGAGTATTGTTCTATAGACATACATGTAGGTACGTGCGCGCGTCACTCCTACTGCGCGATGTCGCACAGATATGCAGCTGTGGCAAATGTGTTTTGGACCATAAATACTGACTCACTGGAAAATATTGCGCATGCATTGTGAACGTTTAAAGGTAGGATACACCTTTTGCAGATATCGAAAATATATCGCCAAATTATTAAGAAATATCTTACTCATCTAAAAGTAAATAACGATTCTAGGCATCCAGCAAAATGATGGCGCTAGATATCCTGTAATTATTATAAAAATTCGATTTTTATGAAGATCGCGAAAAAACACAAATAACATAAGAATAACTGCTCGACACCGGTTGAAAACAAACGCTGTTTTTCGTGCTTTTCCTGGCATCCACGATTGTAAAACTTCGACAGGTCAGTTAAACGATATTTACTATAAAATACAACCCCCTAAATCTACTTACATGTAATTATGATAATTCAAGCAATTACCAATGGTGTATCCTACTTTTAACCAATAAAACGGTAAAAGGCACTAAACTTAAGAGCGCTCGTCTGTAAATATCGACCAAGTCGCGAAATCCAAATTTTTTCGAAATCCTCCAAACTTTGCCAAATTGTTACCCTAGTGGATAAATAAGCACTGTGTAAATTTAACTTCGATCCGATAAATATTTTAGGAGAACGAGGACCTAGTTGAATTATCCGAATTTTAGGCCATTCTACCACACATCAAAACTCGCTAAAAATCGCGTAGTTGCGCTTGCCATTCAAAATAAAACAGGTTTCTACTTAAAGATAAGACATTCCTTGGCAGTCCGAGTGAAGTTTCAAACACGTAGGAGCAAGATAGAATATTTGACAGATTTTTAAATATTTTCAATTTTCTAACAGTTATTTCGAAGGTCAAATTTGATGGCTAATATCTCCCCGTTCGACGCGGAAATCGGCTATTTTTAAAATCCTATACGCGAGAATAGTTCTTATAGTCGGTATTTGTGAAAAAATATTTTTGGGCCGGGCAAAATAATACCTTTGAGAAGGCTAATTACGAGCGCTGCTGGAAGTCAATTTGTGACACTTTCCAGACACCGGCGATCACGTACTCGTGACGCTGAAAAACACCAGAAAGCGAATACTTGCACCAAAAATCACAACCAAATCAATCAAAACACATTTATTGTGGCTCTGTATAACTTACAATTTGAGTAGTCCTCGTCGATATGAGTTTCCAGCTAAAAATTGTACAGGAATTTGTCCATCTAACGACTCCTATGACAGTCAATGACAGGGCAAACAACATCAAATCATGCAAACTCGGCGCGAACAGGCTGAAATTTCCATCAATACTGGCTCGTGCTTGAAATTTCTGGACCACTTTCAGTTTAAATAGTGCTTCAAAGGCAATATATTCTGTTTCCATCTTGTTTCGAGGCAGCTAAAACAGAAACTAAGGCTATACAAAACATGCGCGGCAGACCGAGCAAAACCAGGAGGTCAAATGACAATATGTGACAAGTGGAAAGCGTGACCAATCATTTGATTTTTTAAGGTGGGTGGGTGGGGGGGGGGGGGGGGTGTTTCTCTAAAAAAAGTTTTAAGATCTTTTTCGTAAAAATACAGAGGATTTTGTAGCAAATTTGCTCTGCAGGATTTTTTTTTTAAATCTTCCAACCCCCACCTCCCCCTCTCAGAAGTCAAATGGTCCTTCCCTAAGCCCAACGGTTGGACTTGTACAAACCAAGCGCACGCTGCTAGTTCACATACTCGACTCTAGATAAACTATTCATACTTATGATTGTACTCGAATAGAATTTTCCTTAGGAAATAACCATGCCGTGAGCTTCGCAACTCCTTAGACTCTTAAATATGAACAATATATTGTCTGAAAATCGAAAACCTTAGCGTATCTAATTTATCTAATCAGGAGTCCAGAACTAATCTAAAAAAGAATAACAATGCATCATTTTTGCTCTAATTGTTACCTAAATAGAATCCAATGACTTTCCAGTTTCGCCCACTTCAAAGAACTTGCACTCTTGTGATCCATATGTCGTAGTCCTCAGTGCATTGTGGGAGCAAGTGCTTTCGTTAAAATACATCCAAATTCCCGCACCTAAAAGTCTTTGGGTTCAAAGCATGCTGAAACTTGAACCTCAAAACCCCCAATGGGCTTTAGGTGCGGGCGTTCTGCTCTATAATTTAACGAACGCACTAGCTCCCATAATGCACTGCGGGCTACGACACATGGATCACCAGATTTTGACCAGAGTGCAGCCAGTTTTTGAAATAGGTGCATACAGAGATAACTAGGTTTACGCGGTGTCTGGAAAGTGTCACAAATTGACTTCCAGCAGCGCTCGTAATTAGCCTTCTCAAAGGTATTATTTTGCCCGGCCCAAAAATATTTTTTCACAAATACCGACTATAAGAACTATTCTCGCGTATAGGATTTTAAAAATAGCCGATTTCCGCGTCGAACGGGGAGATATTAGCCATCAAATTTGACCTTCGAAATAACTGTTAGAAAATTGAAAATATTTAAAAATCTGTCAAATATTCTATCTTGCTCCTACGTGTTTGAAACTTCACTCGGACTGCCAAGGAATGTCTTATCTTTAAGTAGAAACCTGTTTTATTTTGAATGGCAAGCGCAACTACGCGATTTTTAGCGAGTTTTGATGTGTGGTAGAATGGCCTAAAATTTGCCTCAGAAGCGGCAGTCAGTCGGATAATTCAACTAGGTCCTCGTTCTCCTAAAATATTTATCGGATCGAAGTTAAATTTACACAGTGCTTATTTATCCACTAGGGTAACAATTTGGCAAAGTTTGGAGGATTTCGAAAAAATTTGGATTTCGCGACTTGGTCGATATTTACAGACGAGCGCTCTTAAAAGGGGTCAAAATTTCATGTGACATTGTAAAAGTATTCAAAACTGACAACGATGTTTTATCATTCGTTTAAAAACAGCCAAGCGACGGGCTCTGAAACAATAGGAATGGCTAAACTTACAGGTATTTATGAATAATGCATAAAGGTAATGACTTACCCCCTCCGCAGGTTCGCGTGCAAGGCGCGAAATTCCCAAACAGCCAGGAGTAGGTATCGGGTTTGGCACCTTCATTGTCCAATGGAATGGAGTAGTTATAGCCGACTCCGTGATTCCGCTCTTGTGTAACCAGCTAGTAAGTCAAAGTGGCAGTAACAAAAGCTGGATGAATTTATTACTTACTTGGATAAGGCAGGGTGGAAATTGGGGGAAATTGAACAAAATCCAAAAGATAACCGGCCAAGTTGAGCATCAACAAAGGCCACAGAGCAGTAACACCTAAATCTGTATCCTAGTGGAGACATCTTTGTTCACGTGTACAAACTGGTTAAAAAGTCGGGCACCTTTTTCAAAATGCTCCTATTTCAACCACAATTAATATCCCGGGTTGAAATTTTGACCCAATATACCTATACCCTAACCCAAACACTAACCCTAACCCACATCCTAAACCTAGTTTTTGAGTAATACGAGTACAATCCAAAAAATCTATTTCGTGAAATTCCCAGTGGAGACCTATTCATCTATAGAAATTTACCCTCCGGAGACCTTTTGTCTCCATTGTACACATTGTGTTCAGGTCTCCAGAGGGTACCGAGTTTCGGATCAACATCCTGTCAAGTTTGTGGTATATCCTCACCGACACTACGTAGTAACACCTGACCGCACCCGAGTGTGCGTTACATGCACGTATTTTACAGAACTGAGTCATTTTCGTTTTCACAAACTAACACTAATCTTTGTTTTACTAGTTTAACCAGTTTGCGCCGGGACTATTTTAACATCATCGAGCCGACGCGCGGGATTATTTTTAACGAAACTCGATCCGAGGCGTCTTCAGGTACCAGGAAGCACACCCACGCATTTCCGACCTTGCTCGCTGCTGACGGACATTTTCGGCCTTGCTTGTGGCGTGTTTATGCATCATCCGTTTTGAATATATGGGGAAAACTTTGCATTTAGAAACGTCATCCGGCGCGAACTGGTTAAAGGTTTTTAATAATTTTTTTCCGGTAACCCCACAAGAATGTGGATGGAGTAAATTATACCAGTCAAACATTGTGAAGCATTTTCCTTTTATTCGTATTTTTGCAACATGCTGGAGGTATACTTTGTGAAAACAAAAATCGTCAGTGTCCGAAGTGAGCGTGCACCCATACGTGTTAGTTCGTGAAACTGAAATTGTTCATAGAGCGGTTTTCACGAAGTAGCACTCCAGAGTACTTAAGTGTTGATAGTTCGTGGTGTCGGTGACGATATGGTTATAATTGCCTGAAAGCACCACTTTACCAACAGTCCTGAATCCAACAGTTTCAATATGATTTTACACAATCTATACACTTTTACATTGTTTATACAGATACATTTTAAAGGTAAAAACCATCTGCACAAGTAGAACCACAGCATTCAAGATTTCAAATGGTGTATAACATTTCTGAAATCTGAAGAAGACAAAAACCTTACAGAATAATCCTAAAATCATGTCGGTGAATAAAACCTGAACAAAATCCTAAAATCAGAGAATAAAAATGAAAGGGAAAAAATCTCACAACCTGACGCTATTTCCTTTTTATATATCATCTCAATTAAGGTCAAATAAAAAAAAAAGTGTGAAAGGTTGGTTCACACTTCATACATCAGGGTAAAATTCACACTTAAGGTGCATTTAACTTTTTCAAAATCCACAGCATTGATTCTTGTGTCAAGGTCACAAAGCGCTTGGCTTCCTGCAGTGTATACCCAGTATGATATGGGACCGAGCGACCCCCCCTTAGTCCCCCATACCTATACACTCGCTAAACTATTGCTACCTAATGCACCCCACCCCCCTAAAAACCTCAAAAGAAACCACAACATTCCGCAATCACAATGATGGCCACAAAGGAGGGGGGGGGGGGGGGGGGGGGGGAGGGGGGTCTCTCTGTCCCATATATTGCTTCATATGCTGCAGTGAGTCGGTACTTGCATTTTTAAACATCAAACAAAATATTTCAAAATTTCACCATGTGACACGATCAAGCGGAATGAGTCGGATGTCGGCCCCGGTCAAAAAATGAGTTTTCATGTAGTTTTAAAGAGGGCATCTGTACGTTTTAAAAACTGAAAACCCCATGTTGATACGATGTTTTGTTGTCGAGTTATGTAAATTTGTTAATACCAACGAAGAACACAGTTCTGATTTAAACATTTTGGGGATTCCCCGACATCCGACTCATTCCGCTTGATCGTGTCACATATTTATTTTCTTGACCTTATAATGGCATAGTTCTTGTATTATGTCCGTTATACTGAATCTTCAGTCCCATGCCAATATTTAAATCATGAAAATAAATTTAAAATTGGAAACGATACCATGTTTCTAAGCCTCAAAGTTTTTCCCACTGTTACGATGAACAAGATCTAATAATACAAAGTTCAACAAGTTGATCTTTTGTTCCCTATAACACTACTTGGTGATTTTCATCAAGCTGTGATGATCGATGCTTTAGAATCACCTGCCATGCTGTGACAGAAATCTCAATCTAGTTTACTGAAAAGCTTTCTTGTTTAGGGTTTTGAGTGGCATTAGGGGTAGGTGATCCAGAGCCAACGATGTCAATGGGATATCACTGCCCCGGGGGCTCAATAGTAATTGAGTAGACTTTCCCAGTATCAGAAACGAGACTATTAAGATATTGAGAAAACTATCGATTCATTGGCCATATGTCTGGATTTGATGCTTAAAACATCCATCCACTCGAAAACAAACAAGTACCCTATTCTGCAGAGTCAAATTCTCATTTAAAGGTAGAATACACTATTTGCAGATATCGAAAACATTTACTACCGAGTTATTAAGAAATATCTTACTCATCTGAAAGTAAATAATGATTCTAGGCATCCAGCAAAATGATTGTGCTAGATATCCTTTAATTATTTTTAAAAAAAAATTTTTTTATAAAGACAAATTCGTGATCGCCGGACGGCGATCGCGAAAAAACACAAATAACATAAGAACAACTGCTTGATGCCTGGTTGAAAACAAACGCTGTTTGTTGTGCTTTTCTAGTAGAAGTAGAAGTAGAGCTATATTTTCAAGTAGAGCTATATTTTCAAGTAGAGCTATATTTTCAAGTAGAGCTATATTTTCAAGTAGAGCTATATTTTCAAGTAGAGCTATATTTTCAAGTAGAGCTATATTTTCAAGTAGAGCTATATTTTCAAGTAGAACTTTCTTACCAAGCCGAGAACTATCTTACCAAGTAGAACTATCTTACCAAGTAGAACTATCTTACCAAGTAGAACTATCTTACCAAGTAGAACTATCTTACCAAGTAGAACTATCTTACCAAGTAGAACTATCTTACCAAGTAGAAATATCTTACCAAGTAGAACTATCTTACCAAGTAGAACTATCTTACCAAGTAGAACTATCTTACCAAGTAGAACTATCTTACCAAGTAGAACTATCTTACCAAGTAGAACCACATGCATTCCAGATTTCAAAAGGGGTATACAAATCCTGTAATCAGCAAATAAAACCAGCCAAAAATTTCTTAAATCAAATAATTAAACCTGTCCAAAATCTTGAAATCAGGCACAAGTACCCCCCTCCCCCCAAACAGTAGGAAAGGGAAAGTTGGGGAAGACCCCTCGGGGAGAAATTCAAATGAAATGCCAATGATCACCTTAAGATGTTATGGCTTAATACGTTTTCATACACACAAGTGGTACAAAAGCCAGCTGTGTTTTTCACACGCGGAGCCCATGGGGTACACAATTATTCTAAAGGAAGGGTTTCTGCAGGAAATTCTAAAATATTTTTGTTTAATTGGCTAAATTTACGCACAAGTTACGACCATCCTATGTAATGTAGGATGTACGTGTCAGTGCCCCCAGGGAAGTTATCAATTGTTGTAAATGGAAAATGTCCGGCTCTTGTCTTGTACCACAAAACTAGTTCCTTCCTGTAGGTAGAGTCCAGCATGACAAGGCAAGACTTCTGGTCTTGGGCTTCACCTTCTACAACACTCAAGCCACTTCTTTTTGGGAAGTCATACAATATCACCCCAGCTAAAGACAGCAGCAACCATCAACAAAACCACTTGATGACCAAAGAGAGACAACAACAATGACTATCTTCTTAGTTTTTTTAATTTGTTTAAAGTAAAATGTAGGATACACCATTAGTAATTGCTTGAAAGATTACAAATGGGTGAATTTAGGGGGTTATATTTTTTAGTAAATATCAATTAACTGAACTCTCTGAAGTTTTACAATGATATCATGGTTGCTGAAAAAAGCAAGAAAAACGGCATCGGGCAGTGGTTCTTATCTTCTTAATTTGTTTTCGATATCTGCCAATGGTGTATCCTATAGTACCTTTTATAACTACATGAATAAGTGATCTTTTGGCTTATGACTTTTTATACCCAGCATGATACAAGGCAGATAAATACCCAACTCCTGTCCCTATACACAATCCACACTATTGTTACCTAACATATCCAAACTTAAAACCTAAAAAGAATTCCTGAGATTCCGGGAACACAATGGCCAACAGAAATGAGGACTGTTCCCTCTGCTACATCTTGCTTCCATCATTTTCCCCAAAATAAATGAAATAGAGAGTTTCAAGCAGACCCGGGTAAACAAGGTAGAAAAGAAGGATGAAAATCTTCAAAAAAAGTAGGACAAAAGTAGGACAGAGTAGAACTTTTGTGGGGTTTTAGGAGTAGTTTTCATCGATACTCATGGATGTCCACAGCATCATAAGCCTCACTACAGTGTAGCTATGCATGTTGAATGCATTCACAACTTGTGTGCCCCACTATACACATATGGACTGGCAATGAGGTCACTAGAGCAGGTCTATTCCCCCGGGGGACAGTGAGTGACCAGAAAGAGATCCAGAAGTCGCCATTTTTCATATTAAGATGAGCCTGGCAAACCTCTTGAGGGCGCTGTAACCAGTCAAAAATTGTAAGTCTATTGCCCGCTTCGGGTACTATTTTCCGCAAATTCACGGTGGCGCAAATCTCATGCACTAGCCTATATTAGTTAACCCCACATGACCGTGTTTCAGCTAACCAGAATACAGAACTATCAAAAGGTGTGTTATAACCACAACTAATGCACTTGGAAGTAGAGTTGCAGTACTCCTGCACCCAAACCTTCCTTGTTTTATTCAGAGACGGATCCAGGAGGGACGGTGTCGTATGAAAATCAGACTCCTGTAAAAGTCAAACTCCTTTTCCCTATTTGTGGTTTAAACTGGCCACTCGCCCAATTACCATGATCATCACTTTAGCCAGTTCGCGCCGGATGACGAATATAAACGCAAAGTTTTTCCCAGATTCAAAACGGATGAAGCATAAACACGCCACGAGCAAGGCCGGAAATGTCTGTCAGCAGCGAGCAAGGCCTGGAAATGCGTGGGTGTGCTTTCCGGCACTATCGGCATGAACACGCTTCGGATCGAGTTTTGTTAAAAATAATCCCACGCCTCGGCTCGGTAATGTTAAAATAATCCCAGCGCGAACTGGTTAAGCATACGCAATACTACCAATGAGACTATTTCACAGAGTCTGAAATTCATGCTACACTGCCTCTCCCCCCTCCCCCTCCTTTTTTGTTGGAAGATAGAGAGGGAGAGAGACTCGAAAAGAAAAATATGCTGTAGATTAGAGGAAAATGTTCCCATACCCCAGGGAAGGCAAACAGGCAGGGGTTAACTGCCAGTACATTTCAGCCCTCCCACCCTTTTTGACAATCCTAGATCCACAGCTGTTATTCACATACACACGAGAGTGCATAACATTGTCTCGACAAATATTCAATGAGACTTCATTTTTCAGAGTCGTGGGACAAAAGTATATGTGACCGGCTCTACAAAAAGGTGTATTATGTTGCAAAATAGTAAAATTTAGTTATATACATGGTTAAAAAAAGCCCACAACGTAAGCTTTCGTTTGGTATAATAATAGAGCTCCATATCCTCTCTTATTTTGGAGATATGCCGTGTTTATATATTGATTACTTCTTTGGAGTTCAAATTACATAACTGAGAAAACAGGCTTTGAAATAGCCGGCTCTGTTGTACTACAACAGAACGATGCACACAAAATGATCGTTTTAGCCACTTTATTTTTTAAAATCAACATTTCTTTGAAAGAAACCTGAAACTGTAGGTATTAAAGATGTCATTCATGACAACAAATTTAAATCACATTTTGATGAAATGTTTACCCTCTCAACGTTGAGCGGGCCATTACATGATAGTGCACAGCACGACTTTATAATACACCTTTTTGTAGAGCCGGTCACATATGTGGTTGTTATTTCATGAAGAAGAACAAAAAAGAAAAATCGATATACATGCACCTGAAAGCCTGGAATTGGAATATAAACTAAACTGAATGATCAATCACAAGCACAAATCATTAAAATTAAAAGAAACTCACAACAAAAACTCAATACCAACCACAATAAACAGCGGCTCTGTAATTGGGCCCAGGGCGTGTAGGACCTCTGCTCCGTAAAAAGGGGCGCCAAATTTTCTCTCGTAGTAAATCACTGTATCTGCCACATCAAAGGGTTGGGGGAAGTCGATGCTGAAGTTGCCGTTGATGTAGTACTGCCCGTTGGCATTGCGCAGAGCTGGAAGAAACATGTGTAATTTTGGTTCTCATCAGTGGATGAAATTGCCATCTGTTTTACAGGTCAAAAAGAGATTTGGCCCTCTTGCCGCCCCCACCCCTTAATTAACTCTAACTCCCTAGGGTGTGTGCAAAATCATATTGATTTTGGAGGATTTGGGAGCTATGGGTTAGGGTTAACAGTAGTATACACTAAGGTGGCACCTAATGTTTTGTGTGGATATTAAAGACCTACCCCAACGGTTTTAAACGTGCTTGAATTATATGTTATTGTGTTCAGTATAATACATTCATTCCAAAACAATGTTTATTTTGCGTATGAATTTTGTGTTATTTAGTGATAAATTCTGGAAGTTTTTTGTCGAGTTCATGAAAACTTTCTACAAATTGACCGCTGGCGGCGCTGTTGAGAAACTACCAATGTCTGACGTACTACCGGAAAAAACAAATAAAACTGGTACCCGTGTCATGGCTGGTTTCGGTTATGCATGTTTACAAACACATGATCTGAAATTCGGTACCCTCTGGAGACCTGAACACAATGTGTATAATGGAGACAAAAGGACGCCGGAGGGTAAATTTCTATAGATGAATATGTCGCCACAGGGAATTTCACGAATTAGATTTTTGGAGTGTGCCTCAAATTACTCAAAAACTAGGTTTAGGATGTGGGTTAGGGTTAGTGTTTGGGTTAGGGTATGATATAGGGTATATTGGGTCGAAATTTCAACCCAGGAAATTAATTGTGGTTGAAATAGGAGCATTTTTAAAAAGGTGCCCGACTTTTTAAGCAGTTCGTACACGAGAACAAAGAGATGTCTCCACTAGGATACAAATTTGAGAGTCAATGCACGCTGTGTACATACATGTGCACGCATGATCGATCGAGCTAGCTGCATTCGCGAGGTTTATTCGTTTATTCGTCAAGTTTATAATTTTGTCTCCATGGTTGCACTGCTAATATATCAAGTGAGTACCGGTATCAGTGAAAAAACTTAAAAACATTAACCTTGTCAAACAAAAATCTTTAAAAAAATATTGTAATTTGAAATTATAAATTGAAATTCACCATGGATCAAATAATGATGTAAAGACATAATGATTAGGAGGAACTCCAATTATTTGTTCCTGTGGAACAGATAGAATGCAGAGCACTTTTGTTAATTTAACCTTAACTCTCTAGGGTGTGTGCAAAATCATATCGGTTTTGGAGGATTTGGAAAAGTTAGGGTTTAGCAAGGATTTATTGTTCTTTAACAAATTTCGTCCGACATGAATTGATTTTACCAACCCTGTTAGGCCAAATAAAAAAAAAAACATTTTTAGCCACATGCCTTTTTTTTTAAGAAAGGAGGAGGCCCTTTTTTTTCTTTCTTTTTTCTTTTCTTCAAAATGGCCGCCTGACACATCTTAATTCGAGTCATGTAGTGAACATGTCACACCCTATCTTGCAATTTAAAATTAAAACATGGTTCACCCACGATTAAAAATCAAAATTCATGTGGGTTGATCATGTATGCACCGTACACGACTACACGTCACACCCTAGCCCTCCTATTAGAAACAAAATATTTCCAGAGCATGTACACACATGATTCTAAAGTCTAAAATACGATCTTCAATTTTTTTTTTACCAAAATGGTCAAATTTATCATTTTTTTCAAAAAGAAAAAAAAAAGAAAAAAGGAGGCGGCCCCCAAAAAGGAAGCGGTCGGTGACGCTAAATTTTTTAAAAATTTTTGGCCTTATACATGTATGTAAATGGGAGTTTTTATCAAAATAACAAAATTATTGTCATTTGTTTGTTCAAAAATTTAACATTTGGTACATATAAATATAACATTTAAATATACAAAATGTAAGGACATAACAATCTTGTTATTAGCTTTTTAATTTTTGACCTCTGTGATGACCACTTTTGAAACATGCCCACTGGTGAAAGGGTACATAACAGGTACGTACATGTATAGGAGGATCGAGGGTTTGTCATACCACCAGCATAGAATTCATTCATAAAGCTTACCCAAGAAGTTATTGGACGGTTTGACCTCACTGATATGAATATTCACGGCTCCAGCTGGTAGCACAAGGATATCATTGTAACCTGGGGAGAAAAATGTCATCGTAATTCAATTGTAAATACACAAATGAAATTATGCAATACAACACATAGTTAAAGATAGTACATGTATTATACACTCTTTGCAAACATCAACAAACAAAACAGGAATTTTGAATCAATTTACAACGATTGCTAGCCGGTTATCCTTGAAAAAAACCTGACTTTCCCAATTAATTAAATTTAGTTAGTCCACATTTTACTTGCAATACTGTTACACATTCATGAATGGGTGGCTAGCCAACTAGTCTGGTTTCCTAACCTGATAATTTCCCTAAAGTTTATAAATTGTTCCATTTCGTCAAAATGAAGTCAAGGAATCAGACTATAAAATCAGCATTAAATTCCTTGTTTTTTCCAGCATCTATGAACACACAACTTTAAAATAGGTTAGCGTCACAAAATGTGCTATAAAGTATGTGATGCGATCAAGCAAAATCAGTCGGAACTCGGCAATTCTTGTTTTGAGATCAAGCCAAAATCCGTTCGTAGGGGTGGAAAAATCAAAATTGACTTTTTTACAAAAACAGAAGGGGAAAATATTTTTCAATTACATGAAAATACTCTTTTAACCAAATTTAGAAGGGAAGTGATACAAAAACAGGATTTTCTCAGTTTCTTTATTTTTAACGTGCTGGTGTTCAAATGGTTGTAATTTTTTAACCAAAGGTCGTATTTACATGGGGTTTTCACTGAAATGGAGCCTGAAGTACGCTACAAAAGAATAAACCCAAAAAATGACCAGGGCCTACTTCAGACTGATTTTGCCTGATCGCATCACATATGAACCCCATATTAAACACATCCATTTTAGAAAATTACAGCAAAAGCAAAAGGTTTATACTAATTTTAAGCCACACACACATAAAACCACTAACATAACAAAGATTTACGTCATTTTATAAAGATAGACAAATCTCCGGTAAGTGTTTGTGTGGAAAACCATAGAGGAAGGAAAACAGAACGCACCAAATGGCAACATCTTGCGATTGAAGACGCCAGTGATTGTCTTGCAGGAAGAGCCATTTCCATTGCACTCTCGGCACATGTCTTCCCTGGCATCAGAACCCAGCAGGTTGTCGCATCCCACTCTCTGAAACAACAAAAACCAAGAATAAAGGATAGTTAGGGAGGAAAGAGTGTGGCTTGATCCCTGGATACACAGCGTGACTTATCTCAAGAACGAAACTTTAAAGTACTGTGGGTTATAAACCAGTTTTCGGTTATAAACCGGACCCAGGTGCATTTTTAGTTTATTTTGTTTCTAAAAACAAAATGGGGGTTTTTTTTAGTGAAATATTTCTGATTTTGATATTGCAACAAGAACAAGATGGCCGATGCCAAAACTTAGTTAGCACGGTTATTTATATGTTTTTGTCAACATTTTTTTCTTGACGCAATAAATTCGGACATGTGTTTAGACATCAGCCATGGAACTACATGTACATGTACATGTACATGTATTTATACACACAGGGCCCAGGGGACAATTTTACAGAGTAAAATGTCGATTCGGTACATGTACAAATATTTTGCAAGCCCAGCTGAAAAGCACCCTTTCAAGAATTTGAAAGGAGACTATGGTAAACAATGGTAAACACTTCACATTTGCGGCCGTGCCTAATAATAATTAAGACTAGTTCATATCAAAAGCAAAGCAAATTTTATGACGTTGACAATTTAAGTTTCGTTCCCATTGTGACATTCGTGACTCGAATGAACCAGCCTTTGGCTATGTAGGTGAAGGATGTAAAACCTGTCAGAGTTTAAGGTCGTATACACCATTGGCAAGTGCTTAAATTATCCAAAATGGGTAAATTTTAGGGGTTGTATTTTATAGTAAATATCATTTAACCAGTTCACGTCGGGATTATTGTAACATTCACCGAGCCGAAGGCGCAGGATTATTTTTTACGAAACTCGATCCGAGGCGGGTTCAGGCCGATAGTACCTGGAAGCACACCCACGCATTTCCGGTTTTGCTCACTACAGACAGACATTTTCGGCCTTGCTCGTGGCGTGTTTATGCGTCATTCGTTTTTAATCTCTGCCAGTGCGAACTGGGTAAACTGACCTCTTCAAAGTTTTACAATCATGGATGTCGAGAAAAAAAACGGCGTTTTTTAACCGCCGGGCAGTTCAAAGTTGTATTTATGTTTTTTTTCATGTTAGCAGTCAGGCTTATCATAAAAGTTTGTTATGAAATTCTAATTTTCGGAACAAAGACAGGATACCTATGACTAAATCAATTTTGCTGGATGCCTAGAATAATTATATACTTTCAAATAAGATATTTCTGAATAATTTAGTAGTAAAATTGCTCAATGTGTGCAAATGGTGTGTACGACTTGTCCATTAAAAGTAAACTTATTTCCACTTCAACTGCACCCAAGCCACCCCCCCCCCCCCCCCCCCTACCCCCTAGTGATCTTGCTAACTAAAATTTGAGGTTGGCAATTTGAATCTCCAATAACATGACCTCTGGCCGAAATCAGTCTCGGTTGTGGCTCACCATCATCTCCCAAAAACCAGGAGCTAATTATGTTTTGATTGATCCTATCAAGTGTTACCGGAACAACGACTTCGTCTCATTAAATTGTTCTTTCTCCAAACAAACAACCAACAGTATCTTCCAAAACTAAACCCCATGCCAGAAAGGTGAGTAATGGTTTTGGTGAGGTCAGACTGGACCATAAACCCTGGTTCTATTATAAGCTGCCCACAAATCAGAAAAGAAAAAAATCCTTGGCAAACAGAAGAGATAATTTGCCCAGTTTTTCATCTGAATCAATTTGCACTGCACCAAAGAGCCTTAAAGGTAGTATACACCATTTGCAAATATCGAAAATATTTTCTACCGAATTATTAAGAAATATCTTACTCATCTAAAAGTAAATAATGATTCTAGGCACCCAGCATAACGATTGCGCTAGATATCTTTTAATTATTCCGAAAAATATCCTTTAAATAATTTTTGTTGCGATCGCCGGATGGCAATTGCGAAAAAAACAAAGATAACATAAGAATAACTGCGCGACGCAAAACTTGGGAAAGATAAGTTAAACAATAATTTACCATAAAATACAACCCCCCCAAATCCACTCAATTATGATACTTCAAGCAATTACCAATGGTGTATTCCACCTTCAATACATGGTATACAGAAACTAAGAGCAACGGTCAATCATCTTTTATCGGCCTTTAGTAAATATACACGTTACCCTATTATACAACAAGCACAAATTCTTGCAGGAGTCACATCGTTGTGTATTGGTCTAGTTCAAATGCACAACAATACCACAGAAAATTATCTCTAGCATGTCCGGAACTTAGAAGGCACTGTTCGACTAACCAAAATTACAAATTGGGTATAAAATAATTGCTCAAAAACCATGATGAATCATGCAACATTAGAAATCTCAACACCTTGCTGTCCAATCAATAATACAATGTAGTTCACCTACACTGTGATATGCTCTACTAAGTGTTAACAGTGACTTTTTTGTTTTAACTCCAGATTAGACCTTAATCATCTTATAACACCCTTGGGCAAAGCATTACATTTTTCCCACACCTCACAAGGAGAACAAACAAATACCAGCATGTGGTTTCAGCTGGGAGAAAACTCACTGCATGATAAACTCACTGCAATAAACCAAACTGGAGATAATACACACTTATCATTTAATGTATCCATCTAATCAGGTAAAATCTCAATGTTATTTTCTTTCAAATTTTTATTTCTTTTCCTGACTGACCGGCCCAACTTCAAAGTTGAAACAAAAATATTAGAACCACAGAAATAAAAAAACACAAATATTTTAATGTTAAACTAATAGTTAAACAAATTGTAAAAAGCTATTTTTGTAAAAGCATAACCAACGATGACAGGGCAAATCCTTGTGTCTTCAAATTTGTGGTATCTGTATTGTACCGTACTACACGTACAGGTGTACATGTACCATCGGTACCATTTTTAAAATTTTAATGGGAATGAATAGTATTTTAACAACAAATTTCCACTTTGATATTAATAGCACATAAATCATCACATGTTTACTTCATAAATGTTTCCCGACTTTTCAAAAGTAGAGGTTTTCTCTTCCACTTCATCAAGGATAAAACAATTATTGTAATGATTCAAGAAAACACGTACCATACATTCCCCGTTCACGCACACGTCTAGCTTGTCTGCTTCGCACCTCGTTCCATCAACCACTTCCTCGGCGAGCCGATAGTAGAAATTCTTGCCTTTCGGCATGCAGTTAAGCTCACACTTGTTGTCCGCTGTGGCAATGAACAGAAGAAATACAAACTAAGTTAACTGACAAAATAAATCAGCGAGTAAACGAACTACAATAGCCCTTTGCAGCATCGTTCACATTTTGAGAAAACGCAAAACAAATTTTTGAGAAAACAACTTGCAGAAAGTCTATCGCTACATTAACCCTAACTCCCTCACCATTGTTATTGAACAATACAATTCCTTCAAAATCCTCCAACTTCCTTTGTTGTGTAGGGAGTTAGGGTTAATAGAACTCCTGTTGTAGCAATATCAAAGATTGATCCAAAAACAAACAAAAAACAGGCTCATTCCCAAATCTGAGACTTCAACAAATTTGCAGGGGCCAATTTCATAGAGCTGCTAAGCCAAACAATTTGCTTAGCACAAAAAAGTATTGCTCATTGAAAACGGGTTAACATTCAAAATTATACGTGGTTTTTTATGCTAAGCAAAAAACAGCTGATTATCAATCCAGAACAATAAAGATCAGGTGAAATTTTGGTCTGTAACCTTGTTTTTGCCAAGGACAAATTGTCATGCTAAGCAAATTTGTGTGCTTAGCAGCTCTATGAAATTGGCCCCAGATCTAATGGCTAGATGGCTAGGCGGGTAGATGGGGGGAGGGGGGGGGGGGGGGGGGGGGACTGAAAAATTGTGGTTCACCCTTCACTAATTATTAATACATGAAATTCTCAAAATTTGCCATTGAAAAATATTATGGAATCCCAAAAGTTACAATGTGGTGCTTACGTAGTATTTACCAAAAAAATGGCAAGGGGCAGAACTATCACTTTCGAACGCCCGATTCCCCCCCCCCCCCCCCCCCCCCCCCCCCACCATTAACAGCCCCAAGCATACTGGCCTAAACAAATTGACAATAAAAAAAATAAGAACCTTCACTGGAACTACATGGTTCACACCACTGTGGGGGCTGTAATGTGTTTTGTTAATGTATTCAAAAGCCTGTTGAGTTTAAGTAAATATTTTTACATTATACATCATTTTCCTTGGTTGCCTTTTAATAGCAAGCTACTCCATCTACTTCAATGTGTTTACAAAATGTGTTTACATTTTCAAGATGTTGCCATGCTACATGCATTGGTAAATAAAAACACATGTGCATGCAATAATGTGTACATTGTAAGTAGTCCATCCATCTTGGCATCTGGAATTTCTTTGGCTAGCAAATGGATGTAAAATTAGATGTATTACTCTTGACAACTTGCCCAGGGTTTTAACTCACCCCCTCCACTTTCTCAACCCCCTCCACTTTCTCAACCACCCCCCCCCCCTCCCCTTTCTCAACCTGACCAAAAAACAAAAAAAACAAAAAGGAATGAAATAAATAAACCACAGAAGAGTATTTCCTCACAATGAACTTGGAAAAACGTTTTTACAAACTTTCCACAAAAATGTTAGGAATTTTTTTTTATTTTTTATTAATTGATTAACAAGCAGTGCATGTACTGGTACGCATGAGATACTGGTAATACCTGACCTTTGGGGCCCCATAAGAATTATGGGTTACTAATTCATCAGATTTTTTAATGTCTAGAGGAAGTTGTTTAGAATGTCTGGTTCACATTGCTGGAAGGTTCAGTTGGTATCACATATATAGGTTCTAGTTTGGGGTGGTTTTGTGTGGGGGAAAGGGGAGGGGAAGTCGGATAGGTAGGTTGTTATAACTTGGTGAACCCACAGTACCGTACCTCACTGAGTTAATATCAGTTCATGTTTCCAACATTCACACTAAAAGCTGTAATGGAGTAAAGCTCGACCATCCTAAGGTTCGTCCAAAGCCCAGCAAGGCATATGGTGATCGGGCTTTTGCCATAATATGCACCTACTATGTGGAACAGACTTCCTGCTTATTTAAGAAATTTTAACGAAGTGGGAATTTTTAAATCGCATCTTAAGACCTATCTTTTTAAAAGGCATTATTGTTAACGGAACTACTTTTTAAATCTACTTTTTAACTAATTGGTTTACTTTTTATGTAATTTTTATATTTTGTAAAGCGTTTTGAGATTTTTTATGTAAAACGCTATATTCAGAATACATTATTATTATTATTATTATTTTAATTGATTTATTTTTGTGACCCTGTTTGCCAGAATTGTTTTGTTCCGTTTCTGGGGGGAAGAAATTTCTTCTTACTTTAAAAGTAGTAAACACCTTTTGATTTTGTTGTAATATTTAAAAATTGATGAGCTAGGGGGTTTATATTTCTAGTAAATATTGTGATGCTGACCTTTTTTGTGTTCATAGACTAGACCCAGAAAAAAAGGAAAAAACATTTTCTGGTAGTCTGGTTCCTTGACTTCCTTCAGACAAAACAGCTATAGAGCAATTTAAAGACGTCAGGGAATTCTCAGGTTAAGAAACCAGACTAGTTGGCTTGCAGCCATTCGTGGATGTGCTATATAGTATTGCAAACAAAATGTGGACCAAATAATAAATTGGGGGCAGTGTGTTTAAAAAATAGTCCATTTTTTCATACACATTTTTCTTCTTCAAATTGATACCAAATTTCACTTGTCTTGAAAACCACAGCATATCAGGTGTCATGATTTCAGAAGATAATTGAGACTGTTCTTCACTTACAGTCAAGTTAGGAATTTTATAAAATGTCAGTAGAACTTTTTGTTTGTTGATGTTTGCAAAAATCATTTCTTTGCAGTGTGGGGAATTTCATGAAGGTCATACAGAAACACATTAAATGTTTTATGTTAATTTGAATGCTACACAAACCTTAAAGGTAGGATACACCATTTGCAGATATCGAAAATATTTACTACCGAATTATTAAGAAATATCTTACTCATCTGAAAATAAATAATGATTCTAGGCATCCCACAAAATGTTTGCGCTAGATATCCGGTAATTATTCTGAAAAATAGAATTTTATGAAAAATATTCGCGATCGCCGGACAGCGATAAAAAACCCCACAAATAACATAAGAATAACTGCTCGACACCGGTTGAAAACAAACGCTGTTTTTCATGGGTTTTTTCGGCATCCATGATTGTAAAACTTCAGATAGGTCAGTTAAACGTTATTTACTATAAGATACAACCAAATCCACCTATTAGTAATAATTCAAGCAATTACCAATGGTGTATCCTACCTTTAAGAAGAAAACAAATACCCCAGACCAAACAACCAAAAATGTTCAACTGCAACACAAATATTGACCCATCTTACTGAATGTTACTTGTTTCAGCTGGTGGGAAAATGGCAAACTGTCATTGGCCCAGGGCAGGGGACTGGATGGGATGGGACAGACAATGGGATCAGACAAGCATGCACAGTGACTATTATACCCTAATCAAACAGAGGATGTCTGGCCGAATACTACAGTCTCCCTCAAAACAAGACAGTTGTGGTTCCTTTTGTTCCCATGTGAAAACCTCACAAGTCATGCAGGAGTATTCCCTTTGATCTGATCAGTGCGTTTCTATGACCAGGCTTGCCAACAAAACAAAAACGAACTTCTTACAAACTTACTGAAAGAATGAATTTCCCATCTGGGAAACAGGAAGTCTGGATTATGGTGTGATCAATGCGAACTGTACAGCCCAGTATAATTGGGGAGTAGGGATGGTATAGTGCGTATTGATCATTACACAAGTTGGTTATTGTAAGGGGTACTTTGCTTTGACCATCCTGTTATACATTGATATCACACAGATCTCCAATGAGTGATATATGCGAGTCATGGATCATCCGGGCATTGACACCACACATACTTGTACAATAATCTCTGCTTGTTGTTGAGCTCTTACAAAACAAAATTGTATACTTAAAAAGAACAACAGGGGACGAGATTGTCAATTTATAAGAAACAAGTCTGAAAATAGATGAAATGTTTAAAAGATGCATATCTTTCTATAAAAATAAAATGTCTTTCTCCGATCAAAAGTCTCAAAAATCTCTGATACCTGGGGTCAATTTCTTAAAACATGCAAGCACAAAAATGCGCTTAACACAAACAAATCTTGCTCATTAAAAACAGATTATCGGCCAAAACTCCACGTGCTATTTATCTAAAACAAAATCCAGCTGAATACCAGTCAAAAACAATAAACATCCACTAAACATTTGGTTTGTAAGTAACCCTGTTACGAACATTTTCATGCTAAGCAAATTTTGGTGCTTCACGTTAAATTATGAAATTGGCCCCTGATAATCTGTAATTGATTAAATCTCTGTGCCTATTATCCATATGCTTACACGACACAACAAACACCCTACATTAATCTTCAAGACGATCATCAGGCAATGGCTCCCACAATCTGAAAGTTCCTTCTTATTATCCTCAATGTTTTTGAGATTGTTTATAAAATCCAATATAGTGAAATTTAAGCCAAATTTTTACAAAATCTTTATTATAACCAGTTCGCGAAGGAATTATTTTGACATTGACCAGGCCCAGGCGCGAAATTATTTTAAGGCCAGCATCTGTGGGTAACACACCCCAAACAATTCGTTTCTGGAGAGAGTCATCTTATTTGTTGTAACAGTTCAAATTTCTTGTTACTGCAAAGTCACAGTCAACTTCAGTGACTTCCACGCGTCATCCAGAAGTGAATTTTACCAAGGAAATTGGAATGATTTTAGTTTCCTGCGGGGTGGCTACAATGTACTACATCCTTGATGAAGGACTTCACCGGTAGGATACATCATTGGTAATTGCTTGAATTATCATGAATGGTTAGATTTGGGGGGTTGCATTTTAAGTAAATATTGTTTAACTGACCTGTCCAGGGTTTTACAATCATGGATGCCGAGAAAAGCAAGAAAAACGGCGTTCATTTTCAACCGGTGTCAGGCAGTGGTTCTTATGTTGTTCTTGGTTTTTTTTGTGATCGCCGTCCGGATATAAAATAATTTGTTAGGAACTATTATTACAGGATATCTAGCGCAATCATTTCACTAGATGCCTACAATCATTATCTATTTTCAAATAAGTAAGATATTTCCTAATAATTTAGTAGTAATTTCTTTCTCGATATCTGCAAATGGTGTATCCTAAGGCATACAAAAAAGAAGGTTATGTTGGCGTAACGGGCCCAAAAAAATAGGGTAGGTAGGTAGGGATTTTTTTTATTTTTATTTCTTTATTTGTTTTCCCCTCCCAGCAATGAAAATGATGTTTTCTAATTGTTTAAGCCGGTAGTGATACACGATAGCGTGTCCAGGTTCAATATATACACAATCCACACACACAACAATGAGAAACGGTCAGAAATGGTTTCAAACGTAAGTTTATAACTAGATTTATATAGATTTTAATCATTAAATTTCGTCCCTTGAAAAAAAAATATCCAGGGTCGGCCGTATTTTTAGGGTTGGTCGGGTTACGCCAACATAATATTTTTTTTGTTATGCCTAACTAAAATAGTGGCTTGTGAAATAGATTGTGTAAAATTAATACAACTACAGTACATGTACATTTTGCAATGAGATCATTAAAACCCATTGCTATCACTACAAATTCATATCATTCAACACAGTAAAAACAAAGTTTTATGAGTGAAAGAGAAAAGCAGTTGAATGTTGAAGCACAAAAGCCGCTAAACACCGGCAAACAAATATTTGATTATTGTATACTATATGCACTGAGAGCTTTCACTTGATATTGTTAAAATCATTTGTCATGGAAGTGGCGATCAGCGGCTATTGCACCTGAACTCTTCAAATGCCAGTGATGAAATAAGTATGTCTTTTATCCGGGAAATATTTACCACTTGTTTGTTTGTTTGTTTGTTTAGGGTTTTTGTGTAAATGAATAGATTTGTTGTTTTATTTTATTTGTTTTGGGTTTTGTGTTCTTTGTACATTATTGTAATTTTGGTAAAGTAATGTTATACGAGCGAAATTATTTTAAGATAAGACATTTTCAAATTAAAAAACAATTTTTGTAAAATACAATAAGAAACATGCCCTAATCGGTTTTTTTTAATGCAATAATAGTCTAAATTCATGAAACACAACCAACTATAGTTAAAGGTAGTATACACCATTGGTAATTGCTTGAATTATCATGAATGGCTAGATTTAGGGGGTTGTATTTCATAGTAAATATCGTTTAACCGATTTTTCCGAAGTTTTACAATCTTGGATGCCGAGAAAAGCACGAAAAACAGCGTTTGTTTTCAACTGGGGTCGAGACGTTATTCTTATGTTATCTTTGTTTTTTCGCGATCGCCGTCCGGCGATCGCAAATTTTGTTTTATCAAATTCAATTTTTTGGAATAATTACGGGATATCTAGCGCAATCCTTTTGCTGAATGCCTAGAATCATTATTTACTTTCAATTAAGTAAGATATTTCTTAATAATTCGGTATTAAATATTTTCGATATCTGCAAATGGTGTATCCTACCTTTAATACTGAGCCTAACTTTTACTGTTTGCAGAGAATATGGCTCTCCTGTCTGTCAGACCATGGTCAGACCATGGAGGTGGAATTCTACCTCCATGGTCAGACTTCTTAAACATATAAATTCACCATCAAATTTCAGCAGGAAGGACATAAATCAGGGTAGAAATTGTGACCAGCTATATTATTAGAACAAACATTTAGACAACTACCGGTACTCCCTTTGGATTTACAAAATACTGTCAGCCAAATCAAGCTTGAATTTATGATAGGTAGAAACAGGAGCTCTACACAAATAAACAGTAAACAGCTTTATGGGATTTAGCCACAGAGAGAGGGAGAATATAAACCATGGCATTCCAAAGTTGTGATTGAATGACATTCTGTCATTCAAGTCAGGAACAGCTTAACAAGAGCTTTATTATTTCTTGGTACAAGGCAAGGTTTTATAATGTGATATGTGTGGTTAGGGTTTATTGGATTTTAGTGGACTTTATTTTCTTTTCCAAAGGAATTGTATTTTATTTTGGCAGATATACTCCAGGTACCACCTTGGTTGTGTTTTCTTTGTTTTTCTTTTTTCGGGTGGGTGGGGGAGACAAAAGCCCTGTTCGCACTGGACTTTTTTTGATAAAACTTAACGAGACGATGGGTACTTTTCCCATTTTAAGTTTAGTGCGGACAGCCTTAAGCCCTGTTCGCACTGGACTTATTATGATAAAACATACCGAGACGATGGGTACTTTTCCCATTTTAAGTCCAGTGCGGACAGCCTAAAGCCCTGTTCGCACTGGACTTAAAATGATAAAACATACCTAGACGATGGGTCCTTTTCCCATTTTAAGTCCAGTGCGGACAGCCTAGGACGTTTTCCTCTCAGGTACTTTTCCCGAGCCCAGTGTTTACTTTTACCGGCCAATTGCTGCCCGGGTAAACTTCCCAGGTAACTTTTCCCTAGACGATAAGTCCAGTGGGAACAGCGCGAGTCGGAAAAAGTGTCTCAGGAAAACGTACATCCGGCCCCCTACTGCGATTTCATGCTAAACAAGACACCGCGCATGCGCTCTTTGCATTGTTTACGTGCGCGCGCTGATGCATTGCACATCGCAATGTGATCACATTTGCCTTCATGAGTCATTATAATGACAGCTCGGCTACTTCTCCCGCGGTCTTGGTAAAAAAAATTTTTTTACCATCGTCTCAGTAAAACCTTCCTGAAAAAAAGTCCAGTGCGAACACGGCTTAAGAGGAGGGGAAGGGAGAGAAAGGGGAGGGGGAGGGAGGGGGGGGAAGAAGATTTTATGTATTTCAAGAAGATTGCAGCGAAACTCTTTGCCTAGGCTACTTTCTTGAATACGCGACGGGCGGTGCTAACGCGCCGATGTACTTTTTCTTTCATATTCGTCCTCCCCCCCCCCCCCCAAAAAAAAAATGTTTGGTTACAGGCCTGGCACCCCCACCCTATCTCTTTTGGGGTAAGGATTTAGTGATAAAACCCTGATAACCTAATTACGTAATAAACAGCTTTGAAGTTCAGAAAAAAACGTATTATTTCTATAAAAAATAAAACATTCTGGGTTACGGATTTTGTTCAAATTTGAGGAGATTGTACATAGGTTAATACAAGTTTAGGATTCAGGAAAACCTAAAACCTCAAAATGGTAAAATTTACCCTGAAAATCACTTCACGAGTACATGTACATTGTAATAAAACACAATGTGCGACTTTGTCCGGGTTTCGTTGGAACAGGTCACAGAATATGCACTCTACAGAGAGAGTATGTTTTGAGACCCAACAATTCTGCTGACAACAATGGTTATTTAAGGCATTTTTTCTCATGGGGGGGGGGGGGGGTCCATTGACGGGAAATAACACTTGATTCAATTTCTGGCGTGAAGTGGAAGAGTGGCGATTGTTAAATAAACAGGCCTTCCTTTTTATTTTCTCTTCTTCTCTCTCTGTGATGCCCACATCCTGGCAGTCAATGGCTGGGGTTTATTTAGAAATATCCCAACAGGAAGGAAACTATTCAGCCTGCTGTGGAATCATAACAAAATGCCAAGGATAATAATAACTCGCTAATTGTTTAAGCTAATTGTTAATTGACCACTAAATCGTTTTAGCATTTGGGAACATTGTTATTGCCTTGCTTTAGGGTCGCGTTGTCTAAGTGTACAGACCTGTACTGTACATGTAATTAAAGACAATTTGTACCTCATGCTGAAAAAAAATTGTATAAATCTTCCATTGAACCACAAGGGAAACTGATTCGGTAGACAAAATGTGACCCGCTCTGCAAAATATGTCGCAAAATGTCTGATGTCGCAAAATACATTTGTACGTAAAGGGCTGTTTATTGTCTCTAAAGTGATTTTTTTTTCAACAAATAATATTTTTGTTTTCTCCGACACCTATATTTTCAGATCTGATCGATTGAAAAGATTGTTTTGATACATAAATTAAATTTAATACAGGTTTTGTCATTCTCTTACCATAGCATCTGATGAAGCACTACAATTGTAATTCTACATTTCTTTTCAAAGATGTTTTGAATATAACTGAGAAAAAAAAAATTTCTCAAAATTGTAAAAGAACAATGCATTACACTACAGAGTTGTGCCATATATCAAATGATAGCTTATTTCCAGCTTTTTCTGACCAACTGTAAATCTGAAAAAAAAAGCATTTTTAACACATCAGACTCATTTTTGCAGAGTGGGTCACAAATACGACTGATCAATGGATTTAAAGGAATCCTCTCTTTGGACCTGATTTTATTTTAATGTGATGTCAGACTGAAACTGATAAAACAGTGACCCTCTGAGCAATAGTTTTCAGAGTGTGTGTTCTTTTTTGTATTTTATATAGAGAGATACATACTGTACATGTATTGTCATTGTCAAATTATAATTAGAAGCACAGACTAAAACTGAAGTATATTTTTAAGAAACCGTCAAAGGAACTTTGAAGATTCTCTGCAAGTGAGGAAGAGCAATCCTTTTA
This sequence comes from Crossaster papposus, assembly GCA_037893245.1. Lineage (NCBI taxonomy): Eukaryota > Metazoa > Echinodermata > Asteroidea > Velatida > Solasteridae > Crossaster > Crossaster papposus. The sequence goes on from JBAIAA010000173.1 coordinate 1,472,733, forward strand.
GTCAAGGTTGAGGAGAATATTATCACAAATCAAAAATTTCATTGAAATTATACATTTCCTTTTTGTTTTCTTTTTTGTTTTGGAGGGGTTGGGGGATTCAGACTTCATAAACTCTAAATTTCACATTTTCTACCAGCAACCCTCCTGAATTCAAAACTCTCCACTTTGATTAGCACTGTCATTTGTGACCCAGCACGAGTACATGAGACACTTTGAGGCAAAAATAAAATGAGATTTTGATTTCATCATTTAAAGCTTGTTTAGCTTTAAATGATGAAATCAAAATTTCAAATTTTATTTTTGCCGCAAAGTGTCTCATTTACTCGTGCTGAGTCAAATTTTATTAATCAAGACCGTCTTTGTATTTTTTAAGACTTTCAATGGGTTCTGGTCAGTGCATTTTGGCGGCCATAAACAGTCACAACCAAGAAACAGTGCGGTATTTTTTGTTGTCGGTTAATTTTCTTTTAGAATTTCAAACTGGGCGAGAATTACGCACAATCGTGCAATACTGCATCCCCAAAACAATTGACCAATGGGAAACAACAGAACAATTTTTTTATATTTTTTTTATGAATGTCAAAACAGTTACCTCCGAGGTATGGGACCCAGTTGTAGAAGTTTCCAAGGAATTCCTTGGTGTTGTATTTGCCACACTGCTCCTCCCTGAAATCCTGGGCATCATCTGGACAATCTTGAATGTTGCAGGAACGGTAGTTGATATCTGGTCCCACACAGTTTGGCCTTAGACCGGGCCTGCTCAATGCAAAAAACAAAACCAAAACCAGTGGTAAACATAGGTAAAGGTAGGATACACTAGTGCTGGGCAAGTAACTCGATTTAAACCAGTTCGCGCCGAATGACGAATATAAACGCAAAGTTTTCCCCAGATTCAAAACGGATGAAGCATAAACACGCCACGAGCAAGGCCGGAAATGTCTGTCAGCAGCGAGCAAGGCCGGAAATGCGTGGGTGTGCTTCCCGGTACTGGCGGCCTGAACCTGCTTCGGATTGAGTTTCGTTAAAAATAATCCTGCGCGTCGGCTCGGTGATGTTAAAATAATCCCGGCGCGAACTGGTTAAGTTACTCGTGATTAGTTTTTACTACTGGTTAAACTACTCGTTAAACTACTCGCGGTTTTCAACTATTCGAGTACTCGTGCCAGCCAGAGTAGCAATAATCACTCGCGAGTAGTGATTGTTAGCGAGCATTGATTGTTGACGAGTACAGGCGGACGTTGCAACACGGTGGGATTATTAACTTATTATGACAATTGCGATGGTTTTACGATATGATAACGATCTTTATTGATTTTAAATTCTACCACAAAAGAATAAAAACACATTTTGGATTGGAACTTGAGCGACAAAGAAAACCGAATTGCTGCCAAGCTGAGAAATTGCCGTTATGCTTTTGAATGAAAACACATTGTGATAAACACACGACTCATTATTCCCTTTTGTGAAAATTGAGACAACTACTCGCGAGTACTCGATTACTCGCGAGTAGTTTAGTGGGAAAAATCACTACTCACCCAGTAGTAGGATACACCATTGGTAATTGCTTGAATTTATATTAAGAATGGGTGGATTTGAGGGTTGTATTTTATAGTGAATATCCTTTAACTGACATTTCTGAAGTTTTACAATCATGAATGCTAATAGAAAACCAAGCAAAACGACGTTCGTTTTCACAGGCGTCGGGCAGTGGTTCTAAAAGTTGTTAATGGGGTTTTTTTTCGTTTTTTTTTTATTTAAAAAAAATATTTTTCTGAACAATTACAGGATATTTAGCGCAATCATTTTGCTGGATGCCTACAATCATTATTTCCTTTCAAATAAGTAAGATATTTCTTAATTCTTCCAAATAGGCAAATTAGCGTCAGTTTTTAGGTAATAAGGAGACAGTGGCACTTAGGGCAAAAAAGTGTCTCCCTAAGTGTCTACCCTAAAAAACAATATTTGGGAGTTATTTCTGTCCTAGAACAACATATTTTGGTCTAAATAGCATAAATCTCGAAGATCTTAGAGAAAAGGGTTAGGGTAAACAAGTTAGGACTGTTTTAAGTTTGTGTACATCTCTATGGGATTGTCTCCCCAAGTGCTTATTTGGAGGTATAATAATAATTGTGTAGTACACATTTTTGATATCTGCAAATGGTGTATCCTAAACTGTAGCATGGTCACAACTGTAAAAAGGGCAGGACATGGTATCAGTATTGTACCTAGCAGTGATGCATTTCCTCCCTTGGTAGGAGACACCCCCTCCACAGGACCGGGAACAGGGGCTCCATTCATCACTCCATGGACCCCATTGGTCTCCCCCCAGGGCCTGCCTTGTAGAACGCTGTCAAAAGACAAAGAACACAATTGAGCCGGTTTGAAAAGTAAACAAAACAAATTACAAGGTGGATGGAAGGAAACTTACAAATTACCAGTAAATGCATGCACACACTTAAGCCCTGTTCGCACTGGACTTAAAATGATAAAACGTACCTAGACGATGGGTCCTTTTCCCATTTTAAGTCCAGTGCGGACAGCCTAGGACGTTTTCCTCTCAGGTACTTCTCCCGAGTCCAGTGGGTACTTCTACCGGCCAACTGCTGCCCGGGAAAACGTCCCTGGTCGCTTTTCCCTGGACGATAAGTCCAGTGCGAACAGCGCGACTCGGTAAAAGCGTCCCAGGAAAACGTCCACCCGGCCCTCCAGTGCAAGGTCACGCTATACAAGGCACTGCACATGCGCTCTTTGCATTGTTTACATGCGGGCACGCTGATATGCAAATCGCATCGTGATCACATTCGCACGTGGTTCTGCAAAAAAGATTACGTGGGGTTCCTTTGGTCAATATTATGGCAGATATTATTATTGATACAGTCAAAAGTTTGATTGGTGATACCAGTGCATCATTTCCAAATGATAATAAAGAACATCAACGTGTCTTATGACGAAAGAAAGCACGACAACGGATGCGATGGCGTCAATGATTTGATCGGGGAAAAAAGCGCGCGCGCGCGATCGCGAATGGGTACACCGGGGTCAATGCAAAAAGGTCACGCAAAGCGCCCTCACGAGTCATTATAATGACAGCTTGGCTACTTCTCCCACGGTCTCGGTAAAATTTTCCCGTGTCGAAAGTCCAAGTGCGAACAGTGGTAGCATTTGACCATTTTTTATTTTACCATCGTCTCAGTAAAACCTTCCCAAAAAAAAGTCCAGTGCGAACACGGCTTTATACATACTGTACACAAAATGAGTTTTTTTTTTTTTTCTGTCAAAAAGTAATCACCCAAAATTCCTTGATTTCCAGGTCATTTCCCCTACGTTCCAAGTGATAACTACATGTAATTATCTGTATTGTAGATTTGGGTAGGTGGTCCTTTTTAATTAATTTTATGGACAATTAATTATCTAATGATGTTAAAATAATTTTCTCACTCAAAAGTAGTTTAATAAATGTGACCCAGCACGAGCAAATAAATGAGACACTTTGCGGCAAAATAAAAATTGAGATTTTGATTTCATCATTTAAAGCTTGTTTAGCTTTAAATGATGAAATCAAAATCTCAAATTTTATTTTTGCCTGAAAGTGTCTCATTTACTCGTGCTGGGTCACAAATGGGCTTCCACTTCATCATTTCTTTTCATGCATCATATAGTTTTTGTAGTATATTTCTTAGTTTTTTGGCCCTGTACCTTGTACAAAGACTTTAAAAAAAATCATCCTTCACATGTATACATTACTTATTTGTTAAATTGAACTCAATTCTTGAGGATTTATACCTTACACACACCTATCCCAAACTATTAGGCCAAATTTAAAAAAACATGTTTAGCGTCACCGCCCGCTTCCTTTTGTGGGGCCGCCTCCTTTTTTCTCTTTTTTTTTTTTAAATAATGAATTTGACCATTTTGGGCAAAAAAAACCACAATTTTTTTTTTTTTTTGTTTTTTTGTTTTTTTTTAAAGATAATAAAATTTTAACATGGTATTTTAGACTTTAGCATCACTGTTATGTGTACATGCTCTGAAAATATATTTTGTTTTAATAGGAAGGCTAGGGTGTGACGTGTAGTCGTGTACGGTGCATACTTGATCGACACACATGAATTTTAGTTTTTAATCGTGGGTGAACCATGTTTTAATTTTAAATTGGAAGATAGGGTGTGACATGTTAACTGCGTGACTCGAAATCGAATTAAGATGTGTCAGGCCGCCATTTTGAAGGAAAAAAAGGGCCTCCTCCTTACTTTAAAAAAAAAGGCATGACACTAAACATGTTTTTTTTTTATTTGGCCTTAAGAGCTGCACTGACAAAACAGTTTGTTTGCAACAAATTGAATCATTGCTCTAAAAACTGTCTGAGTTTGGCCCCCAAAACACATGCACCTTTGTTACATGGTAACTGTATTAATCTGGAAACACACAATCTTTGTTTATTTATATAATAAATACAGACATTCTTCTTTACCAGGCCCAACATGAACCACTGGTTTATTGACTGTGGGTGGTCAATTCAACCCTGCTGGACACTGATGATGAACACAAGCCACTGTAGTCTACATTCCAGCCCACAGTGTCACCTCACAGTATGCAACTAGCAAGTCCCAACTGGGGAATCATTGTTCATAATATGTCTAGCCAGCCATGAAATCACTGGAGTTCCCAGGGAAGACTATAAACCTGCTATAAATAGACCAGTTCGTTCATGACTTCCCCAGCCCTAGCCCTGAGTCACCCTCTAACTATTTCCTCTCCTTGGTATTGAATGATGACTAAAGCCAACATTTCAAGTACATCTATAAACAAAAGCTTGACTATTATGCAAGTATCAAACAAACAAACAAACAAGTGGTTGGTGTCTTGGGCTGCCATGTGTTTACATGGGGAGCATACCAGAGATCAGTAAAGTAGCAAATAGTGTAGTGGAAAGTAAACTAAAAACTTTGTTCAGGTGTTGACAGCTAACAGAGCAAATCCCCCAACCCTATACCTCTCCACTGTGAATTGATTCTCAGAGGAACATGCATAGAGGAATATAGAGCATATGTGACCCACTCTGCAAAAATGAGTCTGATGTGTTAAAAATGTTTTTTTTCAATTCGGGCGATTCACAATGCAGTGCGCCACCAAGCGTTTGACTCAAAAGAGCCACTTTTAAACTTTCCGGTCGACTTCTTCCGTATATCATACTGTAGTAAAATATCTATTCTTCATTGTTCACGCGCGGTACTACACAAACTTAAATGTATCCGGAAGCGTCATTGATTAAAACATTGTTATTTGCAGGAAAAAAAAATGGAACTTTAATCTTGCGCGTCCAAAAAAATGTAAAAAATTGATGAGTTCGTGTAAAATTAATACCGTTTTTCAAACTGATGCCGACTTTTTCCCAAGATGCACTGCGGATATAGCAGGATTTGCGCCTCCAACGGCAGCTTCTAGGTATTGTGAATCGCTCGAATTGTATAGTTGGTCAGGAAAAGCAGGAAATAAGCTTTCATTTGATATGGCACAACGCTGTAGTGTAATGAAATGCATTGGTCTTTTACAATTTTTCTCAGTTATACTCAAAATGTCTTTGAGAGAAATGAAGATTTACAATTGTAGTGCTTCATCAGATGCTATGGTAAGAGAATGACAAAACCTGTATTTAATTTAATTTAGGGATCAAAACAATCTTTTCAATCGATCAGATCTAAAAATATATATGTGTTGGAGAAACCAAAATGCCTTAAAACTAAAATATTATTTGTTTAAAATAAAATCACCTCCGAGACAATAAACAGCCCTTTACGTAAAAATGTATTTTCCGACATCAGACTCATTTTTGCAGAGCGGGTCACATATGTATCTCAAATGTAACCTACCCTGCCAAATTATACATGCTTAAAACTTAAGTGTTGAATCAACATTACAAGTGTTCAGTAAGTGACTACTATTTAAAACAAAAGTTGGAATTTCAACCATTAAAGGTAGGATACACCATTTGCAGACTATATCAAAAATATTTACTACCGAATTATTAAGAAATATCTTACTCATCTGAAAGTAAATAACGATTCTAGACTTCCAGCAAAATGATTGCGATAGATATCCTTTAATTATTCTGAAAAATACAATTTTATAAAGAAAAATTCGCGATCGCCGTCCGGCGTTTAGTAACGTTTAGTAACATTACAATTCGTCCGCCCATCTTTGGTTCCAGTTTAAACATATAAGAAACAAAAAAGCTCCTTCAGCACATAATTTGAACCTTATGCTATGTCTTAAAAATAATAACTCACAATAACACTCACTTTGTTAAAACTAGGTGCCACAATGAGTACCCAAAAAACATGTTTTTAGCAGAAAAAGTTGTTTGACCGCAAAATCTCTCTGTCACACCACTCAAATAAAAGATCTTGTTGTCCTCTTAAATTTGATTCCACATTTGTTGTGATGCCTGTAGTTCAACATTTTTCAAATGTGTCCAATTTATCGTGGATTCGCTCTTCTGCCAGAGAAAAAACGGTGAGAATCCCTTTTTTGCTAACCCCTTCCCACTGACTCGCCCACCTACATGTAGTCTTAACTGCATGTGGACATACCTTTCTATTTATGTAGTTAAGAAAATATTAAATAAATACTCATTTTTCTCACTTGCAGAACTTTTTTGAACCCAATTTCTGACCCTTCAAGTGTTGCCCATCATTTTCTACTGATAACCCTAACCCCATTTTCCAAAAGCTCTTTTTCAGAGAATAGGCAACGGACCACATTGTGCAATTCCACAATATGTAACCTTTTCCCACAATCCATGATAACCTCTTCCCCCATCCTGTAGACATCTTTTGTTCAGAACATAGAGAAAGGAACAGAGTTAGTATATTGGAATGTTCCTAAACCAAACTTTAACAGGTTTTTTTCCCATGGCCATAATGCCAGGACAATGGTGCCAATATTTTTATTGCAGTACAAAGCCCTGGACTCTGATCTAGTCCAGTGTGAATGGCTACTTGATAGACAAGTGGTGTAATCTTATTATCAGCTTTTACAGTCTTATAACAAGATTATAGGCTTTTCAGGACAATAAGGATGATGTTTATAACAAGCTCTACCAGTACCACTCATGGTATTTTATCAAACTGGCCATTAACAACTACATGTACATGTAAAGTTCTGCAACACTCCATACAGCTAGCTATGAGCCCTGCATTGTGCAAGTCTAAAATCTGTAACATCTTCCTGCATACATCTTTTGTTCAGAGGTCCAATATGAAAGGTACCAACACCAAACAGCCTGAGTTTTCTTTTTCAAATACAATACAATGCCAGTGTCAATGTTTTATTGCACTTCTTAGTTTATACTGCTCAATAAAAAAAACAAAAAACCAGTTGTTGAATATTCAAACTGTATACATTATCACAAGTGGCTGACAAAATGGTTCACCTTTATCCTAACCAGTTCACGCCAGAGGACGTATACACGCAAAGTTTTTCCGAGATTCAAAATGGATGACGCAGAAACACGTCACGAGCAAGGCCGGAAATGTCTGTCAGTCAGCAGCGAGCAAGGCCGGAAATGCGTGGGTGTGCTTCCCGGTACCATCGGCCTGAACCCGCCTCGGATCGAGTTTCGTTAAAAATAATCCCGCACCTTGGCTGCATGGTTAATGTTAAAATAATCCTGGCGCGAACTGGTTAAAACAAAGAGTCAGTCTTCAAATTTTTGTTTCTTTCTTGATTTTTGAGGTCGTAACTCATATCAGTAATACTGGGCAGACATACAAATAAGGCAAATAAACAGAACAAATCAATCACACCATTAAAAAATGCCTATCTTTGCCTTTTTCAACTGACAAGCATATATTTTCATCCCTCAGGGGTGACTCAACTAAACCAGGAGTCCTGAACTTCCTTGTCCCTGGTGAAATTTGTCTAGATCTTCACCGGATGTCAATGAAAAAAGATCTGTAAAGATTGCCATGATTCAGACTATAATCCCCTGACTTATTAGAAGATCTAGCAATTATCCCCTAGAGAGAGGTGCCTGCACTGTCTGCAGACAGTCTGACCTGACACATCTAATTCAACCTTCCTCGAGCTTCAGAAAAACCATCCACATTTTGTAAATCTCCTATTAAAAGGTAGGATACACCATTGGTATTAATTGCTTGAATTATCATGAATGGGTGGATTTGGGGGGTTGTATTATACAGTAAACATCGTTTAACTGACCTGACCGAAGTTTTACAATCATAGATGCCGAGAAAAGAAAGAAAAACAGTGTTCGTTTTCAACCGGCATCGGGCAGTTATTCTTATGTTGTTCTTGTTTTGTGTGCGATCGCTGTCCGGCGATCGTGATTTATTTTAAATAAAATTCAATTTTTCGTAACAATTACAGGATATCTAGCGCAATAATTTAGCTGGTTGCCTAAAATCATTATTTTTTTCAGATTTAAGTAAGATACTTCTCAATAATTCAGTAGTAAATATTTTTGATATCTGCAAATGGTGTATCCTACCTTTAAAGGTAGGATACACCATTTGCCAAAATCGACAATTTTTACTTAAGAATGATTAAGAAATATCTTACTTATTTGAAAGTAAAAAATGATTGTAGGTATTCTATAACTGTTTCAATAAATTTAATTTTATAAAAACAAATTCACAATGGCCGGACGGCGATAGCGAAAAAAATAAATATAAGAACCACACTGCCTTACACCCGTTGAAAATGAACACCGTTTTTCTTGCTTTCCTCTGCATCCATGATTGTAAAACTTCGAACAGGTCAGTTAAACGAAATACAAAACCCCAAATCCACCCATTCCTGATAATTCAAGCAATTACCAATGGTGTATCGTACCTTTAAATTATCCATGGGTTGGCTAATGAATGAGTAGTTTCTCATAATAAACGCTACATTTTATGAGCAATCTTGAGAGATACAGTTTAAATTTGAAACATTACAAGTGATTACAAAGAACGTGTCCCCTTAGTCCAGGTCCAAGGAGATATTTCTTTTGTGTGAAAATTAAACAAAACAAATGTTTGTTTTTGTCACTTACTGATCTTGTTCGCAACACATTGGCCAAGCCCATACACTCGTAAACATGGTGAAAAAGGGAAAGTTGCAATTCAGATGTATTTGTTACGACTGGATGGTTCAGTGAAGTTGTCAACCCCTTTTGCGACCAGTGGGCACACGACAGCCTGCCTGAAAGTGTTCAAGAGATAAATCCAAGATATCTCCGGTATCCTATTAGAGATACACACAGCAAACGTTTTTGCATACCCAGTACATACGCCATTACGACACTGCACGAGTGCAAAGTTGTCTAAAGCCCTGTTCGCACTGGACTTTTTTTGATAAAACTTACCGAGACGATGGGTACTTTTCCCATTTTAAGTCCAGTGCAGACAGCCTAGGACGTTTTTCTCAGTTACTTTTCCCGAGTCCAGTGGTTACTTTTACCGGCCAACTGCTGCCCGGGAAAACTTCCCAGGTAACTTTTACCTAGACGATAAGTCCAGTACGAACAGCGCGAGTCGGTAAAAGCGGCTTAGGAAAACATACATCCGGCCCCCTTGTGCGATTTCATGCTACACAAGACACCGCGCATGCGCTCTTTGCATTGTTTACGTGCGCACGCTGATGCATGCACATCGCATTGTGATCAAATTCGCCTTCATGAGTCATTATAATGACAGCTCGGCTACTTCTCCCGCGGTCTCGGTAAAATGTTCCCCTTGTCAAAGGTCCAAGTGCAAACAGTGGTAACATATTTGACCATTTTTTATTTTACCATCGTCTCAGTAAAACCTTCCCCCAAAAAAAGTCCAGTGCGAACACGGCTCAAGGGACATTGCTTATAACTCGCACAAATATGGCAATAGATTAAATTCACAATGGCTCGGGGATGCAATCCTACACTAAACAAAATCTTTGCGCTACCTCCCCTGGATGCGCAGGGAACAGAAGGCAGAAAGCAAAACAATGTTATTGTTGACATGCCTCCTCTGAGACACAGCGATTTCAGCTATCGATGACCGTGAACAAACAGCCCCCAAGTCAAGTTACTCAACTGCCACCTGAATCTTTAGAAACTAACTTTTCAAAGTCTGTACTGTACACACACCCAAATGTGGTTGCAGTAGTAGAGCTTCCTGTAGGTAGTAATTGCACACCCTCTACCCAATGTAGGTCTCACCAAATTGTCAACAACAACAAACAAAACACTGTAGTTAGACAGTCTGACCAATGTCTGGACACCAAACCACAAACTACCACCATATACCAACCCCTTCAATCACCAGGCTATTCTGGGACCAATAAATTCCTCAAAACAAAAACAAAACTCACTACCAGTAAACATTCCAATTTCTTTTTTAAATCAAGAAATAAATAAATTGCCACTTTTATGACTGACATGAATACAGAATAGGACCACCTTGAGAGTCCCCGAGGCTTCCTTCCCCCCCCCCCTCCCTCCCACAACCAACCCGCTGGATTTTTTGACACAGCAGCTAGCAGTAGTTCTTGACAATAGTCTGTAGTCAGTCTACTTCTTTGTAGTGGAGGTGTTTTTGTAAATAACCACATAATATGCTGGAAGAGGTCAATGAGTCAAGAATACCCAAAGCAAACATGGATAATGAAAAGTGTCCCAAAGAAAATAAAAATAAAACACCCAAGTTCTCAAACAGTTTTGTGGGCCTGAATGTGTACATGGTATGCAGTTATAAATTTGAATTGAAAACTCAGGAAGCTACCGGTAGCTAATATGGCATACATGTACGTGTACCGGTAACTCAAAAATCAGAGTCCAACAGTTTGCGTGTACAGTTTGCAATGGTGTTGTTGGGATAATTACTGGGGAGTTGGAGTTAATAGAAAAGTACAAAATATGTACAATACTACAATTACTACAGAACAAGTTCAGATATTTTGACATACCGGTACGTGTACATGTAGGTCAGACACTTGGCTGCTGTTGGAAAAGTGAATGTGATACCGGTACATCGCTAAAGATGTGCGCATAAATTGAACAAGTTTCTAAACTTGCAAGATTGTAGCTCGTGTATATTACAGCACATTGTAGTCACTGGACAGTATTATAGCCCCAGAGCTCCAGCTTGAAACATACATGATATGGTTATACGTTTGGTAATTACTCCAACAATTTATGGCAATAAAAACTTACTTGGTCAGAAGTACCGCAGCTTTGGTTAGTATAATGCATTTTTAGAAACTTTTTACTTCAAAGTCCTGCGGTTATGGAAAAAGATATCACTTTCTATCCCCAAAAATTTGAATCTGAGAAGCGTTACTGCAGTGACGTTTCTCATATTGTGTATTCCAATGCAGATTATTATTCCTGCGTTGACATAACCGCTCGAGATTTTTGGCAATATCTCAAAATCGCTACCACTTTTTAAATGAAATTTTTACAGGTTAGTTTTATGGTATATATAGGATTGAAACAAACAACAGTGGGTTCCAATTACCAAACGTATACGATCCCTTTAATACAAGAATAACAACCTTTTCATCCCGATAGACTGTATACATGTAACCAGACAGGTACCAGTACCAAGTTTTAATTGTTATTCAGATTTTGTGATGAAAAAATTTGGACCACTTTCTACGCGTCTAGTAGGCTAGTCACTGGAGGGTCATGAACTTGCGAGAAGGTTTTACAACCTTGATACCATTCCTACATTTCTAAATATTTACAGAACACCCAGGACCACTTTTATTGGTGACCAGCTTCTGTTTTTTACAAATATTTACTAGATTGTTTGACTGGTAAAAAAACAAACAAGTATGCCTAAACTACACAAGCTTGTTTATGGGCTTTTCTGCACTAATCCCAGACATGCCCTACTGGAACCTAATAAAGATATAATTGTATGGAATCTATGCCACAGGGCACTCAACAGATTACACAGCTGAACGGATAGGGGGTATTATTTTCACAAGTCAAGTATACAAAGTCCTGCAGCAATATAGCACCTGGCTAGAGCAAGCCTTATAGAGTAGAAAAACCATTTCTTTCCTCTAAATTATTCAGTCTGTCTCCTGACGAGGGGCAGAACATACTGTCTGAAACGTGATGAGGTTCCCTCCGGTTCTTTTTAGAACCAGACTAGACATCTCACTAAAGAGAATTACCACATGGTGTTATTACCACAAACTACTTATCCTGTGTGAAAACTGCTCTAATAAATCGTTAACCAATAATTGTGTTATTATTAAAAGATGTACATGTACTGTCCTTGCTCGGCAACACATTTGATGCATTCTCCTAATGTTTTTTTTTAACCCTAACCCTGCTAAATCCAACGGGATCCAACCAGTTGACATTTTCATTGAAACCTGTTGGATAAAGCACGCAAGTCATTTGATATATTCTGGAATGCATTCAGAATCACATTCTGTTGGGTTACCATGGTTATTGGTATAATAACACCAATTTGGACTCTGTTAGATCCAACAGATAACAGAAAAGAAAAAGACACAGTTGTATATTAGCAGGAAAGTCATTTTGGTACCCAACAACTTTGTGAGTTGGACTGTGTTGGATTGAGCAGTAAAATCATAGAAGTTAAAGGTAGTATACACCATTTGCAGATATCAAAAATATTTACTTCCGAATTATTAAGAACTATCTTACTCATCTGAAAGTAAATGTTGATTCTGGGCATCCAGCAAAATGATTGCGCTAGATATCCTGTAATTCTTCCGAAAAATATAATTTTATAATGAAAAAACAAAGATAACATAAGAATAACTGCTCGATGCCGGTTGAAAAAACCGCTGTTTTTCGTGCTTTTCTCGGCATCCATGATTCTAAAACTTCGGACAGCTCAGTTAAACGATATTTACTATAAATACAACCCCCCAAATCTACTCATTCATGATAATTCAAGCAATGACCAATGGTGTATACTACCTTTAAGTTGGTCTCTGTTGGATTTAGCGGGCAAGTCCCGAGGAACCATAAGGGGGGTTAAGGTTTTAAAGCGGGATTTAACCAGTTCGCGCCGGATGACGTATATAAACGAAAACATTTCCCCAAATTCAAAACAGATGACGCATAAACACGCCAAGTTCAAGTTCGGAAATGTCTGTCAGCAGCGAGCAAAGCCGGAAATGCGTGGGTGTGCTTCCCGGCACTATCGGCCTGAACCCGCTTCGGATCGAGTTTCGTTAAAAATAATCCCGCCCCTTGGCTCGGCGATGTTAAAATAATCCCGGCACGAACTGGTTAATAGGGTTTTAATGCAAGGTTTAGTCCTTTACTTTTCTTTTCTTCAATAGCCGCTAGCCAGCCAGAATTGATTAGTGAAACAGACCCTGAACCGTCGGCTCTTTCACTAGTCCACGTTTTAATACGTTCAATATAATTGTTGCACCAGAATGTCATTGTCATAAACAATATTGTGCATGTGTTGAACTTGTATGCTGAAGCGATGTTGTCGCGAGTCAGTATTTGACAAACAAGTCTAAAAACAGTGAATAAAACACATGTGGTGGACACGCACGTAAAAGAACCCAGTCACGCTTATCGCTAAGAGAAGGGGTTCGCCCCGGTGTTTCTGGCCTTTCGTTCATCCTCCTTCAGGTTTTCTCAGGCTTACGAGCTTACAGTGCCTTGGGTGCTTTCTGAGGAATCCTCGGTTTCATTGCCGAAAACAAAAAAATAATAATAATAATTGTATTGTGGTTTCTTACGAATTCTTTTTCGATTTTGGAGTGTATGGGGGGCTAAGGGGCGAGTCCCTATGTCTCATATTGTGTTGGGTATAGAATAAAAACAGACACATTAATATGCTTATAACATACATGTACCGGTATGTAACACACAGAATCAGGCAAAGTTCTTGTAAATTTTTGTTAACTTTCCCTATGCTATGGCGCCATGCCATATGGAAAACACATGAACAATAAGCCAAAGGCTCATCAGTATCAGATTTGTTTCCACTTACCGAAAGCCATTATTTTTCTCAAAATGCAGAAATCCACAGACCTAGATACAAAAAAAGGTTGCATGCCGGAATAATCCAATTGCCAGGCGGAAATACTGAGGGATGGTTTTGACTAGTTCACTTTTGTTTTTACTCGCTAGCGGACTACCGCTATAAAGACCTAACCCTGATTTAAAGGCACTATTTGCTTAATTTCATGCATTTTGTTCATTTTCATTTAAAGGTTTTATTTGCAGATATCAAACATTTTTACTACCAAATTATTAAGTAATATCTTAATTTTATGAAATTAAACAATGATTGTAGGCATCGAGCAAAATCATTATTTACTTTCAAATAAGTAATAATTGATACATGTATTTCTTAAACGTAAGAACATAATGTTAATTGATATAAACTGCAAATGGTATATCCTACCTTTAACCCCAATGTATTGAATTGGATTCAGCAATAATAGGGATTTAATTAATAATCCAACTTAGTTCAAACCCTATTAAAATTAAACAAGTTAATGAGTACTTTAAGTGAAATTAATAGCTGGATATTGTTGATATCTTCAAAAACTTTCACCCTGTTAAAGAATACATCATAACATGGCACACTTATGATGTGTAAAACGTTTGTAACTTGAATAAAACAATACAGGTGTGTACTAAGCTACTGTAGTACCACGCTGGGCGTTTTATTCAACCCAGATGATAGCAGATCAATGGGGTCCTTATAAGCCTGAGGGGCTGAGGCAGCCTGTTCAACTTTGTTGGCTGTTCCTTTCTCTATGGTTGGGTCAACACTTCAGAGTAATCAATTTTTGATCCAGGTCAATGACATTCAGGGCACAGCAATAATCACATGTTGTAATGCACATTTCGCATACATGTGCCTACACTACAGCTACAGATACATTTTCTATAATATGTCCGGATATTTGTTAAAAACCTCTTGTAGAAAACAATGACGAGTATTTTAAGTACACACAAAAAACTATAACAAAATTGTCTTGACAAATTTGCAAACCTTTTTTTTTGGCTAAAAAGATATTTAACGTTCATTTATAAAAGTTTGGCTTAGTTCTGCAAACAAAAACTCATTATACTAAAAAACAATGGTAAATTGTTCATGAACCCTCCCCCCCCCCCCCCACAAAAAAAAAAGAGACAAAATTTGTTATGACAGCACAACACGTACATAAAGTATGTTAAACTACAAATAAATTCCAGTAAACAAATTCTGGGTACATTCTATACGTTTGGCTCTTTGTTTTGCTTAATTTTGCATATAAAGAATATCACTTATGACTTTTCGAATAGCAATTTTGCTACCTTTTGTATTACCTTTATTTAGTCAATGAAACCACAATACAAGGCTATAGCAGTTTGAAGCACAATTACTTCATTTATTCCCATAGTCTACAGTTAAACAATATTTACTATAAAATACAACCCCCAAGGCCCCTAATCAACTCATTCCAGATAATTCAAGCAAAATTTACCAACAATGGTGTATCCTACCATAGATAAGGGAACCTTTCTCTATGATCCTATTGTTAACAATCTCCATTGAAAACTAACAAACTCCATTATTTATAGTACAATACATGTGTACCTCTCAGCATGAAGAAATCAAAACATCTTAAGGGTGAAACCTCAGAAAGACAAAGTGTTTGCAGATAGAATCATGAACATTCAAAGGGAAGGATGACACAAACAGATTTGAGGAGATAAGAAGATGGCTCAGTATCAAAACAGGCCAGGGAGTTGGAAGAGAAGAGATCCAAAAGAATTAGAGATAATTACCGGTAATGCTGTTATGCAAGCTGGAAGAAACGCAGTTGTCATCAGCAGAGCCACTACTGTCGAGTACATGGTGGATTGCAGACAAAGCCTGATCAAAGAAATAAAACCAAAGAGTGGTTGAGATTTATTTTGTGAGGGGTTCCGGCAAAATAAGACAAAACTGGTCAGAGGTTAAAACATGGGTTATCATAAGAGAACAAAATTCTCCATACAATGCTGTTTTTTGTATTTTAATCAGACATTGCATTAACAAGTTATGGCTGTTTAAAGTTTGCATTGATCAACAAGTCGCAAAAGTTAAATGTTGAGGAAAAAAACATAAGTTTCAATTTTTGTACGTATGTAATGGAAAAAGTTCCAATTGTTTTTCCTTAACCAGTTCGCGCCGGGATTATTTTAACATGCCCGAGCCGAGGAGCGGGATTATTTTTAACGAAACTCGATCCGAGGCGGGTTCAGGCCGAGAGTGCCAGGAAGCACACCCACGCATTACCGGCCTTGCTCGCTGCTGACAGACATTTCCGAACTTGAACTTGGCGTGTTTATGCGTCATCCGTTTTGAATTTGGGGAAAAACTGTGTGTTTATATGATACGTCATCCGGCGCGAACTGGTTAAAAACACTATTATTTCACTACTTTTATACTATTTCTTAACAAAATATAGTTAATAGATATAAAATATCAATGTCTGAAACTTAATTTTTTTTAAATTAATTTGCAGTTTTCTCCACTACAGTGTATGTACCCTGTGCCCATGCAGTTCCATCTCATTTTGACAGAACACCTCACAATTTAGGACTAGCAGTTCAGCAGTTTAAAGTGGTATTTTTTTTCCCTACTGTGTCAAACCTCTTGAATTAAGACATTAAACAGGTGAGATTGTCTGACCTGTCTGATGACTTGATCTGATAATACTAGTTTTGATGTCAACAAGAGACAAAAACCAAGTCAAAACACAAAACAAAGAAGACTATTAACTTGCTAGTTTCTCTTATGACTCATTGATAGGATCACCATGGAGCTCAGGGTAATTCCTGTTCCAGATTGAAGGGATTCTCTACACTGTAATTGGTTTCCCAAGGCTATCTCTAGGGGTCTTGGGGTAAGAGAAAAAAAGGGCCAATCTTTCAATAGATACTGCAAGATGAAACCTTTCAGAATAGAAAGTTCCTTTGATAACTCCGAAAGTAAAACAGTTTTACTTTCCAAAACAGTTTTACTTTCCATATGGCTAGGGGTATTTGGCATTTGAAAGCTGGATGAATTAGCGCATGAAATCCATGGGGGTTGTTGGTTCAGAGTCAACACACCAACAAGATCATTAGTTTCCGGTTCAGGACCAAAACCTACAAGACCATGAAATCTATGCCATGCTTGATTGCACTGGGTAGCTATGCTATTAATGGTACAAATATAGTTGTGGGAAATTTGTGGCAGACGAGTTTCGCTGCCATCTGCAACTCACTTCTCGGGGTAAAGCCAAATTCTTCCAAATAGGCACTTTGGGAGACAAATTAGCGATAGTTTTGATTCACTTGGGAGACAGTGGCACTTAGGGAGACATTTCAGTGTCTCCCTAAGTGTCTAGCTACCCCACAAAACGATATTTGGGAGTTATTTTTGCTCGGAGAAGACAGATTTGGGTCTAAATAGCATAAATATGAAATTTCGTGGAAAAAGCTCCAGGTAAAAACGGGTTAGGTTACAATAAAGATTGTGCACGACTCTATGGGATTGTCTCCCAAAGTGCCCATTTGGAGGTATATAAATGTCCATAATTATAATGCTCATGACAATTCGACGATTTTTCCTTTGAAACAATTTTGTCATCATAAGTGTGTGAAAGCAAATTTATCATCGTGTTCCAAAATAACATTTACAAAATAAATGTTTGGACATCAAAGTGTTTTACTTTTAAGGTGTCTTGTGTGTTTAAAGGTAGTATACACCAAGAGTTATTGCTTGAATTATCATGAATGTGTGGATTTGGGGGGTTGTATTTTATAGTAAATATCGTTTAACTGACCCATCCGAAGTTTTACAATCATTGATGCTGAGAAAAGCAAAAAAAAACGGCATTCGTTTTCAACCCTTAAAAGTGGTTCTTTACCCCCTTTTGGTATGAAGAATTTGATGAAAATATTTGTGAAAATAATTTTTAATATTTCCTTGCGGTGTTTGCATTTTACAGCCAAATGGACCTACCTATCCCCCCTAAAAATGTGTTTGTTTTTGGATACACCTGAGGAATTTAATACAAATATTTTCAAAATAGGGTATAAAAGACGGGGGATTTTTGAAATTGTGTTATTTACCGGTCATGTCTTTTCCACAGGGAAATTACCAGACGGCCAAGGTAAAAGAGCACGTACACGTTTTCCAAAATAGGAGTTTTGGGCCCTAAATTGACCAATCTTGATGCAATTTGAACAGTTTCAGGAGTTTTCTAAGAAGCTGAACTGCTTTGTTTTTGTTTGTTAACAAATCAGTTTCCTATTTCTCGCTTTTGCACTCTCTTAAAGGTAGTATACACCATTGGTAATTGCTCGAATTATCATGAATGGGTGGATTTGGGGGGTTGAATTTTATAGTAAATATCGTTTAGGTAACCTGTCCGAAGTTTTACATTCATGAATGCCGAGAAAAACACGAAAAACAGCGTTTATTTTCAACCGGCGTCGAGCAGTTATTCTTATGTTATTTGTGTTTTTTCGCGATCGCCGTCCGGCGATCGCGAAATTTTATTTATAAAATTATATTTTTCAGAATAATTCAAGGATATCTAGCGCAATCATTTTGCTGGATTCCTAGAATTATTATTTACTTTCAGTTGAGTAAGATATTTCTTAATAATTCGGTAGTAAAATTTTTCGATATCTGCAAATGGTGTATCCTACCTTTAAGCTGTGTTCGCACTGGAGTTTTTTTTGAGAAGGTTTTACTGAGACGATGGTAAAATAAAAAATGGTCAAATGTTACCACTGTTCGCACTTGGACTTTCGACACGGGAAAATTTTACCGAGGCCGCGGGAGAAGTAGCCGAGCTGTCATTATAATGACCCATGAAGGCGAATGTGATCACGATGCGATGTGCATGCATCAGCGCGCGCACGTAAACAATGCAAAGAGCGCATGCGCGGTGTCTTGTGTAGCATGAAATCGCACTAGGGGGCCGGATGTACGTTTTCCTAAGCCGCTTTTACCGACTCGCGCTGTTCGCACTGGACTTATCATCTAGGGAAAAGTTACCTGGAAAGTTTTCCAGGGGCAGCAGTTGGCCGGTAAAAGTAAACACTGGAATCGGGGGAAAAGTAACTGAGAGGAAAACGTCCTAGGCTGTCCGCACTGGACTTAAAATAGGAAAAGTACCCATCGTCTCGGTAAGTTTTATAAAAAAAAGTCCATTGCGAACAGGGCTTTAGGGTGCCACCCTATGTAAATAAAACTAGGCTTTCTACTACTACTAGTACTAGTTCTTAGGAGGCTCGGTAATACCAAACTACCCTGAAATCTATTTGAGGGTGATTATAAGATTTCCTCCTTAATTAATTTTGTCTTAAATTAAAAATTGGAACTGGCATTTCCAAGCAAAGTGGGACAAAATTGGAAAAGAGGATAATTACCTCCATTTTTTTTATAAACATAAGTGCTATGATAACAAATTTAGTATCAAATGATAGAGACTAGCCATCTCTTTAATACTAGAAACTCACACATACTTTGATGTATGATTAATATTAATTTTTCTCAGAAAACATTTTTTTGTAAATCTTGGTATTTTCCATCCATAAAACTTGTGCGTATTTTTAAAGGATGTTTCACACCCTTACTGTGGTTTATGATGTTTGTTTTTGTGTTTACCTGGTACACAAAGGATGCAAATTTGATGCAAGGGTGTATTTAATTAAAAAGCCTGGGGAATTAGATGAATGAAGATTAAAGTTTTTCACTGGGCAAATCGTAATACGACTGACCAATGTTTCTCAAGGCACATTTGAAACTTTATAGATTGACTTTCTTTATCATACTTTTTAGCACTTCTGTATGAGTTAAAGGTAGGATACACTATTGGTAATTGCTTGAAGTAGATTTGGATGGTTGTATTTCATAGTAAATATCATTTAACTGACCTGTCCAAAGTTTTACAATCATGGATGCCGAGAAAAACACGAAAAACAGCATATGTTTTTTTAACCAGCATTGGGCAGTTATTCTTATAGAATTTTTGTATACAATTAAATTTTTTGGAATAATTACAGGATATCTAGCGCAATCATTTTGCTTGATGCCTAGAATCATTATTTACTTTCAAATGAGTAAGATATTTCTTAATAATTCGGTAGTAAATATTTTCGATCTGCAAATGGTATCCTACCTTTAAGCATTACATTATACATATAATTGAATTGTTACAGGTGTTTTGGTTCGAGGTACAGTGTAGTATTCCAATTATGTACGGCAGATTTTAAACCATGTCCTTTCTTTGTAATGCGACTGACCATTTTTTACAGTGTTGCCATGTTTAAAGTGGAATACCCACAACTTCTCTAATATCATTGAAAATTCTGGAAATGTTTTTCACATTTATTTTTCTTCTCAATATATCTGCAATGACTGACATTGCAATCAGTCAATGTTAACAGAGATAGTATCCCGACGCTACTTCAGCAGTTCTGTACAAAGTCTAGATGGAGTTTCCAGAAAAAGTATTTCCTAAGTCCTGAAATTTATGTCTTTTCAACATTTTTGCACTGATGATTGACCTTCATCAAGATGATATACTTTACATGTATTTAGACGTCAGAGTGCAACATTCTTTTCATTAGGAGCGTCTTAAAAAAATTGTTACAAGTGGTGTGAGGGCATGCAGGATACATGTACCTTTTTGTTTAGGTTGGTTTAGTTTGGTTTATTTGCCACTGCACAAAATTAGAGAAATACAATTTGAACACAAAAATTCACATTGAAATTAGACCGAGTTTACTGGCCTCTAGTTGTCGCTTTTTTAACATTCGGTCTACATTGAAACAAAAAATACTTCTGCCTAAGGAAAGAATACAAAAACGATAAAGCACAAATTCAATTTAAAGGTAGTATACACCATTTGCAGATATCGAAAATATTTACTACCGAATTATTAAGAAATATCCTACTCATCTGAAAGTAAATGTTGATTCTGGGCATCCAGCCAAATGATTGCGCTAGATACCCTGTAATTATTCCGAAAAATTGAATTTTATAATGAAAAATTCACGATCGCCGGATAACATAAGAATAACTGCTCGACGCTGGTTGAAAACAAACGCTGTTTTTCGTGCTTTTCTCGGCATCAATGACTCTAAAACTTCGGACAGCTCAGTTAAACAATATTTACTAATACTATAAATTACAACCCCCCAAATCTACCCATTCATGATAATTCAAGCAATGACCAATGGTGTATACTACCTTTAACAATATTGCTACAGTTTCCAAATGACACCCCACACCCCTGTACACTGCGCCTGGTCCTTTGTAATAATTAGGCCGAGTTTGTCGGAATTATTTGCAAGAGGCGAGGCTAGTCTGTGGGCTATCAGTATCAACTGACTTTACCACTTGATTTCCACAGCGAATATCAATTAAGTACATGGACTCACCACTTGTGATACCAGCAGGGCCTAGCCCCGGACTTTCTGATTACATTTTGTATAGCAGTTGGCTCTAAATAAATTACTTAATGTTCTGGACAAATTGAAGAATTAATTGAATAAGACTGAGCTTTACCTCATTTTTGTCCTTGGAGCCGGAGTCGAGCTGCATTCACGCACGACCGATAAAGCTGATCCACTTCACAAGCCCAGATAAACCAATGCAATTACGTTTGTGTTTGTAAACATGTGCCAGATGAATAAGGCCTACAAGTGTACAGTACCTCACTGACCGCGCGCCGATCCGTTCCCCTGGAACACAAAATTATGAATGGATGCACATCACCAGTTTCAAAATACACGCCATATTCATCGTGCGCATGGTTTATGGATACACACAGCTAACTGGCGCTGTACGGGGCCGGCCAGGAGGGTTCACTGTGAGGCGAATAGGTGGAGCTATGTAAAAGAGGCCGAGTCACCGAACTTTCTAATCCAATCATCAGCGGTCTTTTTGAGGACCCCTGCAAGACGATGCTTAACCCACCGCCGCGAGAGGGCGCTATCGCGACAAACCATTCAGAGCCGTAGATAGAGACTATCTACGGCTCTGAAACCATTATCACCACACTGTACATGCATGCCACGAACCGTCCGGATTTTTCGTGGGTGACGGATGATCACATAATGTCTGTAGTGATCAACTGCCGGTTGTGGTGATAATGATTTGTCTCGATAGGGGGGGGGGGGGACACCAGCATCTCATGGAGGAGGGGGGGGGGGGGGGGGGGAGGGGAGGGGAGGGGGCAGCACGATCTGCTAAGTCTGTTTGGTTTGGGAAGAAAATGGGTATATCAAGGGTTGGAGGTGGGTTGGTGGGGGTTTTTTTTTTGGGGGGGGGCACCGAGAATTTGTGTCGATGAAAACTTGAGTAATCTCTCCAAACAATAAGGCGATAGTAATTTAAACCTGTTTGTGAAATAAAATCGTCGTTTTAAATACCAGTTTTGGGAAAAACGAGCTTCGAAAAGTGGTGTCCCGCGTTTGAATTTACCGCGAGAGTTATGGATACGTCTACATCATGTATAGCGCCCCCGGCGAAGACGTGAACCAGAAGGAATCGTTTCAAACTGTCAGGTTGGCGTAGCGGTTAAATGTTTCCTGGCCTTCCACCGAGTGATCCAGGTTCGAATCCAGCCTGGGCCAATAATGCGGTTTCGGTTTTTAGGTCTACTGCGCAGGTTTTCAACCTTTCGTTTTCAACCGGCTTCAGGCAGTGGTTCTTATTAATTATGTTGTTCATTTTTTTTCTTCCCCTAATAATTCGGTAGTAAACATGTATGATGTCTGCAAATGGTGTATTCATCTTTAGTTTTATATATTCTAATTTCTATATAACTCTATAATTTATATGCCTATTCAGGGAAAGCAATCGAATAAAAAAAAACATTTCAGCTCTATAATGCATCTTTGTCTCGTTGTTTTATATGTTTGCATGATCATCAATTAGTGGAGGAAATGCCATTCATCGAAATGTAGGGTATACTTTTGACGGTTATGTGCAACCGCCCACACATCCTATTTAGTAAGCAACTACATGTATTACACGCCGTTATTACGTGTGCCATACAAGACTTGACGAATATTGCATTGTCTTCTCAATGCCGCCTCTAAATACAGTGCTCACAAAAAAGAAGGGAAACTGAGATTTAATTAAAGAATAAAGGTAGGATACACCATTTGCAAATATCGAACATTTTTACTACTGTGCATCCTTTTGGGCGGCCGTTCAAAAATATTTGTATATATTTGTTTAAATAAAACGGACGAAAATTTTAGTCATTTTCACATTCGCACTCACAGGGTGGAATCTAATTATGACGCAACGCTATATTATTATTATTCTATAAAGTCAATAGAAATGCGTCAAGCAAAAAGGGAAAAAGAAATGCCCCCATTCTTTATTAAAACGTTCAGATGAGAATCATGTTGGCCTAATGAATGGAATATAACAATTCGGCCAACGAAGTCGGGTGGTGTCGTGTTGGTTATGTGCCGACCTGGTCAGGTGTCGACTTGGTTTTTGTGCAGGCGTCGAGTTGGCAAGGTGTCGAGTTGATGGGTGTCGAGTTGACAAGATGTCGAAGTGATGGTCGGATACCCTTAGGGGAAGGGCCAAGGGACAAGGGTGCCAATTGCTTAAAAATATATACAGTGTGGTCAAATAACAAAAACGCAACCTTTTGA
The DNA here is from genome assembly GCA_037893245.1 of Crossaster papposus. Lineage (NCBI taxonomy): Eukaryota > Metazoa > Echinodermata > Asteroidea > Velatida > Solasteridae > Crossaster > Crossaster papposus. The sequence continues at coordinate 1,496,383 of JBAIAA010000173.1, forward strand.
TATGTATAATTTTGCTAAAAAGGAAAAAAGAAAGAAAAAAATACCAAGAACTTCCGATTGCTTCAGTAGTTTTGATCCCAGCATCATGTTGTGATCTAAGGGTAAATTGGTCTTGGATGTTCACTTTGTGCGATAATTCTAATTAGAGCCCCTAACATCAGTTTAAAAAGAAATGGCGCAGACATCAAAACTAGACCGAATGTTGAGTTCTTGGTATCATTTTCCTTCCAACAATATTTCCTATCCATATAAAGTGTAGACCTCTGAATAGTGAAAGAATGAGGTTGTAGGCTTTTATTGTTCCCAATCTGTATAATTTGGCCTCCAAATGTTAATAAGGTAAACAGCTTTTGTTCCAATTTTTAGATTGTTTGATTCTTCTAAAATTGAATAATTAACTTGAAAATTCCGTTTCTGTTTTATTTTATTTTATTTCAGCCTATTTGTTGTGTCACAGTTATGAGTTGTTTGCAGTGCAATGTAAATTCATTTTAAAAATTTAAATATATATGCCTCCCGTTGCTTCTTTTGTGTCTTACATAATGTGTCTTACATAAACAATGATTACTCATGTATTTCATTAACATATTTCTTACATTGATCTTTATAATTATCTAAAGGTACATTTATTTTCAATATGGAAATAAATGTTGTGATAAATTGAATTTAACCCTGATATTATAGACATTTCATTTACTTGATTCATTGTAGAGCTAGTAAAATTGAAATGACAAAAACAGTTTAGGCAAGAAATTGAGATTAAAATTTGGTCGAGTCAAAAATATTCTGAACATGATTAAATATCTAAAATACATTATGAATAAACACTAAGAATGGCAAATTAATTACGTTAAAGTAATGAATTCATTTGAATGGAAGAAAACAGGCTTAAAATCTACATAGCAATTACAATAGAAGGGAAAAAATATAAACACCTGACTACTATAATCAATTATTAAGGTTAGAACTTAAAGGTAAGATACACCATTGGTAATTGCTTGAATTATCATAAATGGGGAGATTTGTGGGGTTGTATTTTATAGTAAATGCCGTTTAACTGAGCTGTCCGAAGTTTTACAGTAATTGTTATTTTTATTTTTTTGCGATCGCCGGACGGCGATCGCGAATTTGTCTTTATAAAATTATATTTTTCAGAATAATTACAGGATATCTAGCGCAATCATTTTGCTGGATGCCTAGAATCATTATTTACTTTCAAATGAGTAAGATATTTCTTAATAATTCGGTAGTAAATATTTTCGATATCTGCAAATAGTGTATCCTACCTTTAATTAAAACCCTTTCACAGTCACATATTTCTTTCACTACCTCTTCCATGCATTTGTATACAGACAATGACAGATTAGTAAAAACAGATCACAATGATCACACGCAGTCTTACGATCCATACAAACTGTGTACATTCCTTTGTTTTTGTGTAGCTAACTTTGGCTAAAATCCTTTTTGTTTGCATCTAGAAAATGTTTTCAACCAACATTTAGATTCTGGGCCCCTCAATTGCTCTCCTTTATTTTCCCCCACATATAACCCTATAGAACCCATTTTTTCTATAACACTCTTTTTAAGAGAAGGGGGAAAAAAGAACTGAGGTTGTGTGCAAGTCCACATCCTGTGGGCATCTTCGGTTCGCAGGTTCACAGGTTCGCAGGTCCACAGCGAGTATGAAAGGTTCACACCTTCAATCGTGGACCCCCTATTATCCCTTTTTTGTTTATACGTTATCGTTTTTTGAAGATTTCCCATATGCTTTGTACATGAATCTCAATCGTGGTTATTTGTCAAGAGAAGGTGTGGGTCCTGTGCAGTGCACAAAGTTCACAATTGAACTTCCGGGCACTTCCGAGCCGCCGGCTATTATAGGCTTTTTACGTGTGGTTGATTTTGTTTTCTATAATACTTTGTTTTTACTATAATCTGAAGCATGAAAAGGCCATAAATATGGATGATAAGTTCAACATTAATTTTACAATATAGGAAAACGTGCATGGCTGTCTAAATTATTAAAGGAAAATAGAAAGAAAATAAATTTGACCTGAACGTACAAGTTGCAACATGATTGACTCATTGTCAAGAAGAGAAAGCCCCGCCCCCAAAATGCCTGTACTGCATGCTCTGGCGCTGCATATTAAAATATATTATGGCGAAAACTACCTTATACTGCATGTAGTCTACACTTTAGAAAGACTAGCGCGAAACAAGAAAACAATGAAATGATGTACGTATGACGTAACTACACTTTCCTTTTCCCTAAATTTGATATATCGTTCACATTTTGTAAAATGTATAAAATGAAAAATATTTTTTTTAAAGGTTTGTATCTACCTTTCAGTAAAGCAAACAACGTCAATGTGTCCGGAAGTTTGGTTTCTCGTATGTTCTTAGGGTCAACTTACACGCTTTATAGTGAACCCTAACCCTCTACTGTTAAACATCCACTATTTGAATACATATACATGTACAAACTGATTCCAATGCTATGCCATATAATTGTGAGCAGTAGCATGCCATTACTTTTACTTTAGCTCTTAATTTGTTTGTTAATGCAAAAAAAAAATCAAAAAATCAACAAGAATGACAGTACTGAAACAAATGGCATAGTATTGTGTTCAAACAATCTGCTATCTTAATATAATATAATCAATAAAAACATGATCAATTAGGGTATACTATATTTCACTTTTTTCTTTCGAAAATACAATTATTTACAGGAAATTAATAGGAAAATTGTGACACTGATAAAATACTTCGTTGGTTGAATCTTTTTTTTTCTTTTTTCTTCAAGGCCGGGTGACCGTGACGGTACACAGAAGAGATGGCTATATCCACGCTATGATGAAAAAGAAGATAATTTATGGGAACATTTCATTTCAGTTATGTTATGTGGCTAATTACTGAAAACTCATAACCTGTGACTGTCTGCCTCTGGGTAGTTGGGGTGATACCTGTCGGGAACAAGTAACAACAGTTTTGGCAGCTATTTAGACATGTATGCAATGATGCAGTGGTTTCCTCTTTGCAGACACACTTCTAATTCAGTTAAATTTGACCTGGTCCCATGAAAATGGCGTAAAGTCGCGCTATGCTATATTGAGTTATGATTGAAAATAGCCGATTTGACAGTGGGGAATCGTTTTGGGGGTTTTGGCATTATACAATTCCCGTTATGTTTTCTTTCGAACTACCAAGTATTGTGTTTATTGGGAAGGGGCATAATCATACATGCAGCTTACTTTTTTAATTTGATTATTAGAACGATTCTCGGTCACATGGGAAGGACATTAAATTGAAGGACATGTAACGTAAATATTATATATTTTTTAATACGCTACCCAATAATAAATATATCATTTTAAAGCTAAGAATTCAAGGAATCTGAAAATACCAATATCTAAAAATATCAAAATGTCAACTTTACTCAGATTTCGTGGGAGCAGGTGACAAATATGGGTCCAATTACCTTTTAATACTGCTTGCTGTTGAACCATGTGAACAATTTCAGTGTCATAAAATTAAGGTCGACATTCAAAAAACGGCTCTCGCACTAGAAAGCACACCGAACCTAGAAAACAACTGCACACAGGATCAGTAATTATTGGGACTTAACCCAACAGTACTAAACCTGCCAAACTCCAACTGTTTTATTGAGTAGGTACAGATGGGTCTATATGCATTGTTAAGTGTTCAGCATCATGGCTGTGATGACTGCATGGCCATTGGTTGTGTTTGAGTGTGTTTTGATGAGTGTACATCAATTCTTTTCGTACATTATGTTATGGGGACAATCTATAGGGTTTGTGTGCTAAGGGAAATCTCTCTAATCTCAAACTCAGAACACTCTAAAATTCTAAAATGTTCAACATGACCCTAATTTGTCCTTTTCTACATTTTCGTTCAAAATACCCTAACCCAATTTTACCTTGTTCTACCTTTACTGAAGACCCAACGCGCTAAGGGGACTCGAAAATGTCCCCACTACTCGGTCTGTTTTTTTCAAACAAAAGAACCTGTCCCCACAACTAGGTGGAGGCTAAAACACACTTACACTTTAACCAGGAACTTCGCTGTGACCATGGGTGAGCTAACCCACGAAGCTTCAACATTTGTACAACTTAAAGTCTCATGCCTTTCTGCCCTGAACATGACATAATTCAACAGAGTCTCCCTGGGCCTTTGGTACTGAGTCAAACAACAAGTTGCTAATGCTTGGTACCAAAGCTGCCAAAACCTAGCAACACCTGCAGTTGGAGTTTAATGGGCTTGGGGTAGTTAAGGTTAGTCAATTGCAACTGGGCAGAAATTCATACCTGTTTATAGGAAGTGCACCCATCTTGTTCCTCAAGCACAGCTGACACTCATTTCTGACTGATCTTTTTGTGGTTGTTGACGATGACTTCGACAATTGAGGGCTCGGCCAGCGTGGTCACGTCTCCCAATTCGTCGCTCTGATCGGCGCACACCTTGCGCAGAATACGCCGCATGATCTTACCAGAGCGGGTTTTAGGCAGGCCTGGTGTGATCTGTTGGGGGAAAAAAGGAAATAAGTTCCACAAACAACGATATGTGACCTATTGTTACAAAAAGAGCTGAAAAGTCAGATCTTTTTTTAAAGATCTAAGATATTTATATTTATGTATTCTACAGAACAAGATATTTCCAATGGTACAAAACACTAAGGGTGTACTGAGAGTTCAGCAGCGGAAAAAGGGACCACCAACTTGTTTGGAAGCTTGGTAAAACAGATTTTTTTTCTTAAAGGCATTATTTTAACAATCTTGCAGTTGTGTTACATTCAATGCCCAGTTAGTCTTTGCCAAAGACTACAGTAATGGATAGTGTGCACATTGCATAAAATCTTTTCAAGCAGTTTGCCCGCAAACGACACGATTGTAGACCAGCTCCCCCACTCATACTATCGTCTTTATAAACCTTTGCCAGCGGTTTAACGTTTTCTTTATTTCTCTGCAGGCTTTCAATAGGGAGCCAATTAACGATTGCCCAACAGCGGTTGTAAACATATGCGCAACACTTACTACGCCTGCATGCACAAAATTCCTTTGTGAAGCAGTTCGCGCGAGATGATGTATATACACACAAAGTTTTCCCCAGGTTCAAAACGGATGACGCATAAACACGTCACGAGCAAGGCCGTAAATGTCTGTCAGCATCGAGCAAGGCTGGAAATGTGTGGGTGTGCTTCCCTGTACCATCAACCTGAACCCGCCTCGGATCAAGTTTTGTTAAAAATAATCCCACGCCTCGGCTCGGTAATGTTAAAATAATCCCGGGGCGAACTGGTTAAGACCAGCCAGCCTTGTCTTGTTTTAATAATATAGAACGATTTGCCCAGTCTATTTGCCCAGTTCTGATTGGTTTTTTTGTGAGTCCTGGTAAAAAATTTTCCCTGATTTTTTGTTGGGTCGGTTTCAGGTCAGATTCTGTTATATTAATACACTACCTCCGCCAAGGAGGTTATGTTTTGGCTAGCATTTGTGTGTACGTCTGTTTGTTAGCAGGATTACAGAAAAACTACAGGAGGGATTTTTAACGAAACTTTGTGGGTATATTAGATAGCTTATAGGTCAAAGACGATTATCAGGAATCTGAGTCACTTTGAATGATATTTGTTAACATTGCGAGATATGAAGTTCTGCAGTTGGGCGACATTTGCCAATTGAGGGCACTTTACTAGACAACCAGTAACGTCGGGGCGCATTTGTTAAGTTTGGGTCGAGGTCTACTCTCTCTGAGTGCCTTTGTTTCTAGTTTGTAATGTTTTCGGACGATTTGGCACATCATTTATAGGACTGACTTGTATCATATCCGGTACGGCATAAGCAGCAATCTTCTGTCGGACCATCAGCTTCAGTTCCTTGATGATGTCCTCCTCAGATTCACTGATTCCATCCTTGAGAATGATATAGGCATAGATACCTGTAAAAACCAACAGAGGCCAATTTCATAGAGCTGCTAAGCACAAAAAGAATGTCAAGCATAAAAATACTTCCTTGGCAAAAAAAGGGTTACAAACTAACATTTCAGGTGATATTGTTTGTGACTGCTATTCAGCTGATTTTTACTTAGCACGAAAAGCACATGATGTTTTGGCTGGTAACCTGTTCTTACTGAGGAAGACTTTTTTGTGCTAAGCAAATTTATGAGCTAAGCAACTCTATAAAACTGGCCCCACTGGGCAGGAGTTGCCAAATATCTTTCTTGTGACATACTCCAACCGTGTGCCAAATGTCATGCTTGTATCATCAAAGGCACAGTTCCCCCAAATATTTCCCCTATCTGCCCCACTTTATAGCCCTTTATTGAAATGATAAAACTTACATCGATTTATTTGTGTAAATGTTCTGGTGTTTGGTTCAAGTGCATGTATTAAAGGAAGGATACAACATTTGCAGATATCGGAAGTTTTTACTACCGAATTGTTAAGAAATGTCTTACTTATTTGAAAGTAAAAAATGATATACAATAATTATATGCATCATTAATGATAGGCATCCAGCAAAATGATTGCGCTAGATATCCTGTAATTGTAATTTTATTAAACAAAATTCGCGATCGCCGGATGGTGATCACAAAAAAACAAAAACATCAAAATAAGAAACACTGCCCGACGCCAGTTAAACTATAAAATACAATCCCCAAATCCACCCATTCCTAATAATTCAAGCTATTACCAATGGTGTATCCTACTTTTAATGGTTGTAATCGGTTTCACCGATGTATTTTGGGGTTGTGGATTTTACTTTGCCTAAATCTCTAATAAATATCAATAATCCATGCAGGACCCCAATGGAAACCAGTTTTTGACTGTTTGGACACACTCTAAGTCACAAATTTGTCAAAAAGTTGTCACAAATCACCATCTACTGTTCTTCCGCTTAACCAGTTCGCGCCGGAATTATTTTAACATCACCTAGCCAACACGCTGAATTATTTTTAACGAAACTCGATTCGGGGCGGGTTCAGGCCGATAGTACCAGGAGGCAGACCCACACATTTCCAGCCTTGCTCGCTGCTGACAGACATTTCCGGCCTTGCTCGTTGCGTGTTTATTCGTCATCCGTTTTGAATCTGGGGAAAACTTTGTGTTTATATACGTCATCCGGCGCGAACTGGTTAAACAAAGTATGAGTTCATACTGAGTAAAGCCTGGTTCATACTCGGCGCGAACGTCACAGCCAGTTTTCGTTCTGCGAATTCGCAAAAGTTGAGCACATTTCAACTCCTACGATTCCAGCGAATGTTCACAGCCAACGCTTTGTGACGTCAAATTCGTATCGCATTCGCGGTAAGTGTGAACCGGCCCTAATGCTTCCTTACCTTCCCCTTTGATGTCGTGAGGGAATCCTACCACCGCAGTCTCTGCTACTGCAGGATGCTCATCCTGCAATACAATCATTCATCATGAATAAAAGTCAGACAGTCGTAGGTTACATTAACACCAGGAACCCTTAAAGGTACGATACACCATTGGTACTGTAATCACTTGAATGACGAGGAAAGCAAGAAAAAACGGCATTCGTTTGTAACCGGCGTCGGGCAGTGGTTCTTATGTTGTTCTTGTTTTTTTATAATATAGTAAAAAAGACAAACTGTATCCTTCAAAATAAAAATTAACGCAAACACCACAAATACTGACACTTTGTACAGTATTTGTACAACTTATTGTTAAGTCCAGGCCCTAGAGCTGGTTTTTAAATGGTACCTGAAATTCAAAACTTTAATATGGCAAAATAAATGCTTTAATAACGCTGAATACTTAACAACTGCAAAAAACGTCATATTTGTTTATATGTTTGCTCATTAATCGTGACCCTAAAATGAAAAGCAATATGCGCCGTGCCCCGCCCACAAAAGATAACGTCACGGTAAGAACATGCACAGCCTAGCCGGTGGACGATCAATTGCGACTTCGTGCAGTGTGTACGTGTACACAATACATAGGCGGGGGCATGGGGCATATTGCTTTTCATTTTAGGGTCACGATTAATGAGCAAACATAAACAAATATTTTTTGCAGTTTTTGCAGTTGTTAAGTATTCAGTGTTATTATAGTGTATATTTCGCCATATTAAAGTTTTGAATTTCAGGTACCCTTTAAACATACATGTACTTGTTTAAAGGTTTGAAAATATAAACAAAAAATTACTACCAATTTATTGAGAAATATCTTACTTTATTGAAAGTAAATAGAGATTCTAGGCATCCAGCAAGATGATTGCGCTAGATATCCAGTAATTGTGCCGAAAAATCGAATTGAGTCAGACGGCGATCGCGGAAAAAAAACCCAGAAAAAATATAAGAACAACTGCCCGACGCCGGTTGAAAACGAACACCGTCATTCTTGCTTTTTTCAGCATCCATGATTGTAAAACTGTGGACAGGTAAGTTAATTGATATTTACTATAAAATACAACCCCCGAAATCCAAACATACATGATATTTCAAGCAATTACCAATGGTGTATCCTACCTTTAAAACAGGCCAACCCCATTTGTATTCCTTTATTAAAACGGGATCAAGCTTACCATAGCATCTTCCACCTCAGCAGTTCCTATACGATGACCACTGACATTGATGACATCATCCATGCGACCAGTGATGTGGTAATGGCCACGTCTATCCCGATGGGCCCCATCACCACTGAAATATACACCTGTATGTGCCAAAATAGTCACAAGTTGAACTACAAGGGGACCAAGCTTACACTGCCCTTAGGGACAAGTTGACTCTGTGACACGGGGCCTGGCATCATTTATGTGTATCCAACCACTGTTGACTGCTAATTACAGCTATGGTTTTGTTCAATGGGACTATAGCCGTCATTGTTAATGTTATTACAGGCCTCGAAATAGTACTAGCCCGGCTTACAAATTCTAGCGAAAACTGCTTCGGGCTACCCAGACCCACTTCCTTGGTTGCCCGTTGGGCTAGTGAACAATTCAGTAACCTACCTTTAGATCAAAATACATGTTAAAATTGTTATTGCCTTTTTGTGTATTAAATAAATATCGGATCAAAATAAACAGAGTATAAACTGTCTTTTGTTTGTGTTTTTCGGCATGATTATCGATAGCCTGGGAGCGCTCGATCCACGCGTGCATGCAGTGCACTGTGATCTCATGAACAGAGTAGACTGGTGGGCTTCAGTGAGATCAGTATAGTATAAACTACGGCGCACCACGGCGCAGGGTACCGCACATATGTGCACTATTCTCTTTCACATCGTTCAGCCTTTCTTACCATATCGGCCCACTGCGTAGCTGTATAGAGTATGAGCGTTTTGCCATGTCACTAGTAGTAGCGTCTGATACAGAGTCTGTTCAGAACAGCGCCCTCTGTGTACGTTACTACAGATGCACGTACGTACGTACGTATGTGTACGTGCGCGCACCAAACGAATAGTTTTGTACTGTGCATTGTATGTACGGGCTAGCAATAATGTAAACGGGCTAGTAAAATCTGCAGTTTGCTAGCCCGGTGGGCTACCCAGAAAAAAAAGTTAGCACAAGGCCTGCATTGTTTCGGTGTTGGTGGCTCAATCCAGCAGGTTTAACCACATTTTTCAACCCAGTCCTTATTTTGTGTATATACCACAATTTACAACTTGTGTGTACATCACAATTTTAATAAGAGACTGTGCAGAGTACTGATGGCAAATATTACCAATAATAAAATAAAGCAACAGGCACACTTTTGGCGCGCATTGTTGGCGTGCTACGTTTATGCATCACTGTACCGACCAAAGAGCACGTAAACAATTACCGCACTTGTTTACAACAAGAGAACGCCAGAAGAAGAGCTTTACGCAACACCTGGTCAACTGTGGCGGCTAAAACAGGAAGTGTTTTAGCTAAAACCGTTCAGACACCGTGATAAGAAGATAAAACGTTCAGAGTTTTAGCTATAAAACCTTCCCTCAGAGGTGTTTTAAATCACCATTTTAGCGGCGAGATAAAACCGATTCTGTTAAAACTAAAACCCTTCAGACACCGTTTTAGCTACAACTTTTAACCAATTCATGTTGAACTAGTGTTTTAAGCGAATTTGAAACGGTGTGTGAACGCACCCTATGATGACACAGATCTTTACAACATGTATGTATAGTCAATACAATATGCAGGCAGACCCAGGTGAAAAGGGATAAGAAAATTAGGATCAAAATGTCCAAAACATAACAGGACAAAAGTAGGACTTTAGAGGAGAAAAAGAAAAACTTTTGCAGGCTTTCATGTTTTCATTGATACTAATGCAAGTCCACAGCATCATAAGCCTCATTTTGCTTGTTCTGTACTCACAACACTTGTGTTCCATCAACTATGAAAGTACAGTTGCAGTACTACTACGCCGAAACCCTTCATTGTGTGATTTACATGTTTATACGACAATGTGCAACAATTTTCTTAAAATATTCTCCAAATGTTTTGAGTTGAGGGACTAAAAAGTAGGAATTTCCAGAAAGAAAGTAGGAATTTCCAGAAAGAAAGTAGGAAAAGTAGGAGCAAGGTAAGAAAAACGCTGAAACTACTTGAAAGCCTGAGGGAAAGAACGTAGTATCCTGACGCCACTTGTGTAGGAAGACTATGGAAAATCCAGACAATTTCCCAATGAAATTAGAAATGTTTCTCAGTCCCATATTCATGTCTTTTCAATATTTTTGCACTGATTGACCTTTATTAAGTTGATATGTGACCTGCTCTGTGAAAATGAGTCAGATGTCGCACAGTGCGCTTACGAGATTTGGGTGGTTGAACGCGGAAAGGGGGGTTATTCGAAAATTCGATATTCCTATTTCATGATTTTCAACTTGGTTAGGATCTATATTTTCAATGTCTACATTAAAACATGCTGAATTAAATCAGATTTAGTGAGAAAAACCGGTTTTGTATTTTATTGCATACATCTCCTAAAGGGAAATAATTCTTTTAATGCATGATTTCTCATGAATGGGGTTTTTAGATTTTGAAAAATCGTCAAAATTAAAATTGGTGTATCACAAGAACGCAACATGCTACAGACCTCCAACATTTATCAAATTAAAGAGGACAATGCACTCTTTATAATGGTATAAATAACTCTGTTTGTCAAATTTTCGAAATCTGACTCATTTTCACAGAGCAGGTCACATGTGACCTGTCACCACAAAATAAGAGTAAAGTCGCACAATGTGATTCAGAGATATGGCCATTAAAAGTCAAAATATGAAGGGGTGGTCAATTTTCAGATTTTGCGTAATTTGGAAAGAGAGTCCGGGAGCCAAAGGCGGATATTTAGCTGAACCTGGAAATGCCGGATGAACTTATTTTTTCTGCAGTTTTCAATAGTCTAGGGGGTCCTTATCAAGATTCAAGAGGGTGCCCGGTGATATCCCTTGAGCATTTCTCAAAATATGCTAATTGAGTCCGCCATTACTGAAATTCCGTTTATTGGCCATATGTCAATTAGTATGCATCCTACCATGATGAAATTGGTGTCTATACCCAGGTTATCAGGGTCTACGAACATGATAAACCCATCTTTCAGGAATTAAATGTTTTGGACATATGCAAATTATGCAAATGAGGTCGGCCATTACCGAATTTCCGTTTTTTGGTAATATCTCTTTAAGTTCATTTTATTTAAGTTCATGTGCTGCCATCTTTTATAGTTGCTTGATATACTAATATATATCTTTTATTCTTCCAGGTTGATAATCATGGAGCCTGATCCTGAAGAATGTTTCTTCAATTGGAAGTTCAATTGCCAGCACAAGAAGGAACCTTCCATTGCTGCAAAAGCTGTCCGTATAACAAACATAATACGGTGTAGCAAGTTATATGGTGATGATAAACATTTTGAGCTTCAGAATGCATTAGACAAGAACACAGAAATAACTTTAAAATGTCACAAAAGCTGTGTATCATCCTACACTTCAAAATCCCATACTGAACGCCACAAACGTCATAGCGATGATCAAACTGAATTCACTCATCATAAGGTAACTAGGCGTTCCTTGTCAACTGACACGGGCCAAACATTCCAATTTCGAGAGCACTGTGTCTTCTGTGCTGGCGAGTGCATAGTTTTGAAGGACAAGAAGAACCCTTCCAGATGGAGGGCTGCATTCTTGTTTCGAGAGATTGACAAAAAACAGTACATATTGGAATTCTGTGAAAAGAGAAACGATAATGTTGCCGAAAGTGTGCGCCGCCGTGTCTTGGCCGCGCTGAGTGACCTGCATGCTGAAGATGGCCGGTACCACCTTGACTGTCGAAAGAGATTCTTCTCCTGTAGGTCACTACCTGGGGAGACTGTGAGTCCAAAAGGTAACGCGGAAAATAGTGCTGACCCAGCCCTTGAATCTGTTGTTGATATCCTGAGTAATGACAGAGCAAGAATGTGGAATTCCGTTGAACTTTTCGAAGCCTACATAGACTTTGGTGGAGACAAGACACTTTGCCGCAAAACTCTCGTGTCCAAACTTCAGGTTAGATTCGGAAATGACCTTCTTGTGTTGTCATCGCCTGGCATTGCGAGTATAATAGCTTTGCGCAGTTCTGCCGCGCAGACACTCCGGCTTGTCAATGATGAGGAGGATGAAGTGGAAATGCTAGCAACAAGAGCTAGCAAGTAAATTGTCCAAGAGGTTACCAGTATCAACATGGACAAGAAACATTATGACATAAGCATCAATACGAACATTGTAAAAGAATCGATCAGTGAATTCCTATTACTGTTGTTATCAAAGGTGTCCCCAAAGCTTGATAATACCTTGCCTGCATTGCTCATAGGTTCAATCATTACAAGTGTTGTAAAAAATCATGCCACCAGTTTGCAGGTAGATATTGCAGGAAAGATGGGCGAATCCAAAAAGCTTATCAATAGTTTGTATTCGTACAAGGTTACGTGTTCTTACAGCGAGTTCCGACGTTTCAAAAAGTCATGTGCACGTGCAGCTGTCGAAGACATCAAGTTGTCAGGGATATCTAATGCTGATCATGGTTTAGTCCAGGTCATTGTTGACAATTTCGATGCTGACATAAGCTCACAGAATGGGAAGCAATCAACCCACTCACTGGCTGTCCTCCTGACGCAATCACAGACACTGGATGAAGAGAGTCCTGAAAATGACAAGATCCAACGAATCCACAAGGATGACATGTCCAAGGAAATCCCTTATGATGTGAACATTCATCGCTACCAAGGGGTGAAAAACCCGGCAATGCCACAGGAGGGAGCTACTAAGGCAGTCCTCTCTCTCAAAGCACTAGCACATCAGGCCATCGTAATGAAGAGAGCATCCGAGATGGATTTCGGATTTATGCAAGATGTCCTGAGGAATGAAGATTGTCCAGAGTTTCACGGCTACAACACCAAAGAAAGTAGAGACCAAGGCCACAAGGAGGCTGTCAAGACAAGGGCTGTATACGAACCACTGATTGACATGCAACCGTCGGACCCTGATACCATGATGACGGCGATGGTGAGGTCGCAAGAACTAACATTTGCTACAGGTCAAAGGTTCACAATTCTGACTTGTGACCAACAGCTCTACAGGGTAGCAGTACAAGTCCTTTGGGCGCACCCTGACAGGTTCAACGAGATGTACTTGCGACTTGGGGGCATGCATGCTCTCATGAGTTTTGTAGGAGCTATAGGCACACTAATGACTGAGAGTGGGTTGTCTGAGGTTTTGACGGAAGTGTATGGAGGTGTCAAAAAGATGCTGAGTGGAAAGAAGTTTCCACAAAACGTGCGTGCACTCCGGCTGCTTGCTGAAGAGGTTCTGCGGAGCATTATCACGGATGGTGAATTCGAGAAAGCTGATGATTTGATGAAAGCTTTGGAGGAGAGAGCAACGCAAAGCAAGACAGTGAAACTGTGGGTTGATGTCGTAATAAAGCCAGTGTTTCTTATGATGCGTTACGTTAGGGCAGAACGTGAGGGTGACTGGCTCCTCCACCTTGCCACATTCAAGCAAATGCTCCCGTACTACTTCGCTTCCAGTCATGTTCACTACGCTAGGTATGGACTATACTACCTCCGCACAATGGAGAAACTCCCGCCTCATGTTTTGAGCCATTTCATGCAAGGAGAACATGTGACTCGTCACGTTCGAGGCATTTGGAACGGGATTTGGAGTGACCAATTCATAGAGTCCACCTTTATGAGGTATGGTCATGGTTCTGGAGGAATCATAGGAATCACACTGAAGGAAGAAACTCTGAAGGTTTGGGCACTTAGCCGTCATTTATGCTGCAAGATTGAATCCGAACTGGAAGAGATGGAGGAGGGTGAGACATCACACACCAGTCACCTCTGCCATAAAGAAGAGGGCAAAGGTCGAATTCAAGCTGATGGCAAAGACAGGGCTGGGATCCGTCAGAAGTTGGAAGCGTATATCGATCCACTAAACCCAAAGGAACATCCGGATGGAATAGTGAACATTGCCAGTGGTAGGGTTACTATACCTGCAGTGAATGTGCACGATGCAGTATCCATTGGAGAAACGATGCTTGCGAGCTTTGAGAAGGACTTGCCCAGTGGCTTCTACAACACCATATCAAAAAAGGTTACAAATATGGCTGCAGTGGACACATCTCAACAGGTTGACGCAAAAGCATATGATCTCAATTCGATATTTGCTAGGGTTATTGCCTTGCTGGCAAGTGACCGCGACGTAGACATAAAGGATGTCCTTTCTTATGAACTTGCCCCAGTGCCAACCTCAATGTTCAATAAAGATGGGATGCGAATTGCAAAAGGCAAATCAGCTCTGAAGAAGTCCCTGCAAGTGGAGGTGTCCAGCAGGAATGCTGGAGATGCAGACGTAACCGTGATCGATGGCTCAGCGCTTTTATGGACAATTCATTGGCCGGCAGATGGTACTGTGGCAGATTATGTCGCCAACGTCAAGAAACGAGTTGCCTCATACCTGGTGAAAAGTGACGTCTATCTGATATTCGATAGATACAATGAGTACAGTACAAAATCTGTCACAAGGGATGGCAGGGAGAGTGGCGTCAGCCGTATACATCAATTGCTGTTGACAACAAGACTACCTGCCCAAAAGGTTGTCTTGACAAATGTTGAGAACAAAAAACAGTTGATTAGAATCATCTGTAGTGATCTAACTGTAGATAGATTGTTCCACAACCGCAGCACTGAGAAACACAAGTTAGTTGTCACTGGAGAAGACCCATGCCCCATTGAAATTAAGAATGAAGACATCAGCATCAGATATGATCTGGAGACGTATCACGAAGAAGCCGATATCATTATTGTGCAGCAAGCCTTGAAGGCTGCCAGTGAAGCCAGGAGACTTGCTGTGGTATCAGATGACACAGATGTGTTTGTCCTGTTGGTCCACCACTATGTGGAGGCAAAGCTGAACCTACCAATGACGATGGAATCACCTAGTAAAGGGAGGACAGTGATAGACATACAGCAGACCGTCAAAAAGCATAGCGACATTGTGAAGCACCTCCTTCCTGCACATGCTATTTCTGGGTGCGACACTGTGGCATGTTGCTTTGGAGTTGGAAAGGGCTCTGTTGTCAAATCGCTGAGGGCAGGATATAAGCTAAACACTGTTGGGATCGTAGATGCATCCTTCGATGACGTCATAGACCAAGCTACCGCTTTCATGTCTGCCTGTTATGGTGTGAAGGACGCAACGGACATGTCACAAACCAGGCTGTATGTATGGGGGATAAAGAATGGAAAAGGGCATACAACCACACCAAACCTGTCTGCCCTTCCACCTACGAGAGAGGCATTTGCAGAGAACGTGAAGAGGGCTCACTATCAAGCAATCCTGTGGCGTACTCTCGACACAAAAGATTTACCTGAACTGAACACGGAGGACTACGGATGGAAAAAGGATATCAGAAACAAGTCACTGACACCATCTGCCATTGCGGATGGTGTTAAGCTTGCCCCTGATTACATCATGGAGATGATCCGATGTGGCTGCAAGAGCAAGAACCCTTGCAGTTCAAAGAGATGTAGTTGCGCAGCCGGTCATGGCTCGGAGTGCACTATCTTCTGTGCATGTTACTCAATAGGATGCACTAGATTAAAGTAGTTTCACCATTTGCCATAGCAGCATTACCTCATATGGCATCTTAATCACCTTAAGAATGCAATTGATACTGTTATCGTATTCTTTGACAATCTAGGAATGGACATTTACATTATGACATTAGGTCAAATATTTCCAGCGGTATTCCAAATAAGCTAGATTTCATTAATGATATCTGACCTAATTAGCATAATTGATGTAATTAGTCGAGTGCGAGTCATTAAAATGCAAAACTGATGTGCTTATAATGTTCGTAGACCCTGAAAACATATGTGTTGACACCTTTTTTAGGAGGTTACCATGTATAATGAATGTGTTACAGCCAATAAACGGAATTTCAGTAATGGTGGACTCAATTAGCATATTTTGAGAAATGCTCAAGGGATATCACCAAGCACCCTCTTGAATCTTGATAAGGACCCCCTAGACTATTGAAAACTGCAGAAAAAAAAAGTTCATCCGGCATTTCCACGTTTGACCCCTTGGCTCCCGGACTCTCCTCTACATATTCCTAATTTTTGGGTGAGATCAGATGATCCAAAACCTCTTAAATTACGCGATTTTGCGTAGTTAGTGTTTGGATTAGAGTCCATTAGTGGTCTAATTAACACGGTAATTAAATATGCAAATCAGGTCCTCGTAAGTATCCCACGTTTTCGAAATTTTGATATTTTGTTGTTTATACAATAGTTTGTATGTGTGGAAAATTTCAAGAAGAAATAATGATTAGAACATAGCTGTTGCTATGCTCAACCGAACCTTACTTGTCCTGTTTTGTAATCTTTTGCATGTTTTTGTTTAAGACGTTTAAAGTAAGTTTTCTCACAAACACGTTTTGTGAAACCCATGACTTTCTAGAGCGCTGTAAAAAGTATTTATCGCAAAACCCCCAAGTGTTATGTATCATTGGAAAGCTCTCTTTCTAAAGAATTTGAAAATACCAATATCCTAATTTTCAATATTTCCGACTTTACTCTCATTTTGTGATGACAGGTTACATATATGAAGAAAAAAAGCAGCGTTACGCTGCAACATTTCTTTCCAGCCTGATGAGTATGACAACATGCGCACCTTTATATGGTTGGAAGTAAGTCTCCACGTATCGTTGGTGGTTGCCATAGATGGTGCGAGCGATACCCGGCCAGGGTTTCCTGACACACAAGGCTCCAGACACACTGTGCCCTGTCATCTCTACTGTCTGCAGACGCATCAAAGACAAGCAATAAACGCACATTCATAAATACCTAGGACAGTTCAGGCATTCCTATTGGTCGAGAGCCCGTCACGTGGCCGGTATCAAACGGACGATAAAGACATGGCTGGAAGTGTTTAAAACCAGCTGTCAACAAAGCGATGTCGCATTATACCCGTCCCCAGGGCTCACTTTATTTCCAACCGTACATGTACCTCGTCTCCAATAGTAAGAGCGGGTAGTGTTGGGCGCGTACAGCTCGACACCCTGGGAACGAAGTTGCCAATGGAAGTAATAGTCTGGTTCATAGTAATTACGCTTTATTGCATGTATTGTGTAGAGCGACAGAGGCGGAAACATGTCATTTGACACGCACAGAATGGCGAAACACCCAAATTTACTTGCGACAATTTTCAGGGATTTTCTGGGCTTTTTTGGCTGAATTTTACAAAAACGTATTTATGAATGGGAATAAATGTGTGTTCGGTCGGTATTAATCACTCTGTTTAACACCCCTTGGAGTCTGGACCCAGACTCCAAGCGGTATTAAACAGAGTGATTAAAACCTCTCGAACACACATTTATTCCCTTATTAACGCTCCCTCTCTCATCAGTGCCAACACGAAGCCAGTTATCATTTCTATCAAACTCATTGTAACTCATACAGTATCGGAGAGGAAGGAGGTTGGTTTTCTGACAGAGTTGTATTCAAGTCCCTTCAAGTCCATCACAAGTCCTGAGTCCTCTAGTCTCAAGTCAAGTCACTATAAAGGAACTGTTAACATAAGCACTCCTTTGTAATTGTTCAACCAGTTACTTGAGACTGGCTTTATGAAAGGACTTGTGACTGGACTTTGGGAAAGGACTCGCAGGACTTGAGTACAACTCTGTTTTTTTTGTTGATAGGTTGCGTTAGAAGGGTTAACAATTGTTGACAGCTGTGATGTGGGATATGACGTTTTAACACCGAAGGTATACAAAGCAGTTGAGGCTTAGCTGAGGGTGCTATGTAAGTTCCTTGCAGGGTGTAAAAAATGTCATATCCCACATCACATCAGTCAACTGTTGTTTTGTTAATACATCATATCAAAAGTAAAAAAGGGTTAGGTGGGTTTTCAAGTTAGACTGTTTTGACTTGACGAGATTTCACTGTAAATGAATGTGCTACTTACATTATCCTGGCAAGGTGAGATATGCAATGGGCAGCATGGAGTTTACATGTATGTAGAATTAACATGAAGGATGAGTCCACGCCAATCCAGCAAATGCATGAAATGAGTGAAAATAATTGAAACCAAGTCATAAAGATGAAAACCATGGGGAAGTCAATATTCAGAGCAATACGTAAACCCTCCCCCAAAATACCCAACCACAGATCAGTTTTAGGTGAAGGGACATGATGAAGACATCTTGGAAAAGTGGTTAACCAGTTCGCGCCGGAGGACGTATATATACACGCATAGTTTTCCCCAGATTCAAAACGGATGACGCATAAACACAAGGCCGGAAATGTCTGACAGCAGCGAGCAAGGCTGGAAATGCATGGGTGTGCTTCCCGGTACCATCGGCCTGAACCCGCCTCGGATCAAGTTTCGTTAAAAATAATCTTGCGCCTAGGCTCGGTGATGTTAAAATAATCCCGGCGCGAACTGGTTAAAAGAGGTAATATACCTGTTGCAACAATATACTATTACAATATACTGTTTTAAAATACTATTGAAAAACTGACTTGTTGTAAAGATATTAATGAAACTATTTTGTGTGACATGCTGTCATTTTGGAAGAAAATTACAAAAGAGTGTCATTTCCAAAGATTCATCTCAGAGACACACTTTGGAAATTTCACCGAATAGTGCGCGCAAGTGTATGGACGACGCACGGTACATGCGCTGGCGCTATTAATGGTCTGTTCATTGCGTGACACGCGAGTAGCTGCAAACGGCTGGATGAAAAGAATTTGGTCGCAATGCAAATTGTGACTTGGTATATTTTGAATTGAAATTGAAATCTTAGAATATTGTTTTCTCAGAATATGCAGCATTCAAACTATGAGTTATTATAAAACAATGAAAATGCAGGTTCACCCTTAACCAGTTCGCGCGGGATTATTTTAACATCACCGAGCCAAGGGGCGGGATTATTTTTAACGAAACTTGATCCGAAGCAAGTTCAGGCCGATAGTGCCAGGAAGCACACCCACGCATTTCCGGCCTTGCTCGCTGCTGACAGACATTTCCAGCCTTGCTTGTGGTGTGTTTATGCGTCATCCGTTTTAAATCTGGGAAAAACTTTGCGTTTATATACGTCATCCGGCGCGAACTGGTTAAAACACTGTAGTTTTCGAGGTGAAACTGCGATTCTAGTATCCAAGAACTCATAGTGTCAGAGAGCAAAAAACTTGATCAGGTTGTTTAACAAGCACCTTTCTTTATATTTTGAGCACTTTTGCTGCTTCAAACGATGAAAATGCGCAGCTGACAAATGGTCTATTGTCTCTTTAAACAAATACTACCGATGTCTCACCATATCATTCATGAGGACAGGCTCAATGCCAAAGAATGGCGTCATGGGTCCGTGGTGAATCACTGCCTCAGGGTTGGATGGACGGGGACTGATCATGATACCACCGGTATACTCACTGTATCACTCATGAGGACAGGCTCAATGCCAAAGAATGGCGTCATGGGTCCGTGGTGAATCACTGCCTCAGGGTTGGATGGACGGGGACTGATCATGATACCACCGGTATACTCACTGTATCACTCATGAGGACAGGCTCAATGCCAAAGAATGGCGTCATGGGTCCGTGGTGAATCACTGCCTCAGGGTTGGATGGGCGGGGACTGATCATGATACCACTGGTATACTCACCGTATCACTCATGAGGACAGGCTCAATGCCAAAGAATGGCGTCATGGGTCCGTGGTGAGTCACTGCCTCAGGATTGGATGGGCAGGGACTGATCATGATACCACCGGTATACTCACCTTATCACTCATGAGGACAGGCTCAATGCCAAAGAATGGTGTCATGGGTCCGTGGTGAATCACTGCCTCAGGGTTGGATGGGCAGGGACTGATCATGATACCACCGGTATACTCACCTTATCACTCATGAGGACAGGCTCAATGCCAAAGAATGGTGTCATGGGTCCGTGGTGAATCACTTCCTGAGGGTTGGATGGACGGGGACTGATCATGATACCACCGGTATACTCACTGTATCACTCATGAGGACAGGCTCAATGCCAAAGAATGGCGTCATGGGTCCGTGGTGAATCACTGCCTCAGGGTTGGATGGACGGGGACTGATCATGATACCACCGGTATACTCACTGTATCACTCATGAGGACAGGCTCAATGCCAAAGAATGGCGTCATGGGTCCGTGGTGAATCACTGCCTCAGGGTTGGATGGGCGGGGACTGATCATGATACCACTGGTATACTCACCGTATCACTCATGAGGACAGGCTCAATGCCAAAGAATGGCGTCATGGGTCCGTGGTGAGTCACTGCCTCAGGATTGGATGGGCAGGGACTGATCATGATACCACCGGTATACTCACCTTATCACTCATGAGGACAGGCTCAATGCCAAAGAATGGTGTCATGGGTCCGTGGTGAATCACTGCCTCAGGGTTGGATGGGCAGGGACTGATCATGATACCACCGGTATACTCACCTTATCACTCATGAGGACAGGCTCAATGCCAAAGAATGGTGTCATGGGTCCGTGGTGAATCACTTCCTGAGGGTTGGATGGGCAGGGACTGATCATGATACCACCGGTATACTCACCGTATCACTCATGAGGACAGGCTCAATGCCAAAGAATGGTGTCATGGGTCCGTGGTGAATCACTGCCTCAGGGTTGGATGGACGGGGACTGATCATGATACCACCGGTATACTCACTGTATCACTCATGAGGACAGGCTCAATGCCAAAGAATGGCGTCATGGGTCCGTGGTGAATCACTGCCTCAGGGTTGGATGGGCGGGGACTGATCATGATACCACTGGTATACTCACCGTATCACTCATGAGGACAGGCTCAATGCCAAAGAATGGCGTCATGGGTCCGTGGTGAGTCACTGCCTCAGGATTGGATGGGCAGGGACTGATCATGATACCACCGGTATACTCACCTTATCACTCATGAGGACAGGCTCAATGCCAAAGAATGGTGTCATGGGTCCGTGGTGAATCACTGCCTCAGGGTTGGATGGGCAGGGACTGATCATGATACCACCGGTATACTCACCTTATCACTCATGAGGACAGGCTCAATGCCAAAGAATGGTGTCATGGGTCCGTGGTGAATCACTTCCTGAGGGTTGGATGGGCAGGGACTGATCATGATACCACCGGTATACTCACCGTATCACTCATGAGGACAGGCTCAATGCCAAAGAATGGTGTCATGGGTCCGTGGTGAATCACTTCCTGAGGGTTGGATGGGCAGGGACTGATCATGATACCACCGGTATACTCACTGTATCACTCATGAGGACAGGCTCAATGCCAAAGAATGGCGTCATGGGTCCATGGTGAGTCACTGCCTCAGGGTTGGATGGGCGGGGACTGATCATGATACCACCGGTATACTCACCGTATCACTCATGAGGACAGGCTCAATGCCAAAGAATGGCGTCATGGGTCCGTGGTGAATCACTGCCTCAGGGTTGGATGGGCGGGGACTGATCATGATACCACCGGTATACTCACCGTATCACTCATGAGGACAGGCTCAATGCCAAAGAATGGCGTCATGGGTCCGTGGTGAATCACTGCCTCAGGATTGGATGGGCGGGGACTGATCATGATACCGCCGGTCTCTGTGGGCAGACATAACATGAAATATTTTGTTTAACAGACATGTCTGAAGTTTTACAATCATGGAAGCTAAGAAATGCCAAACAAAAACGGTATTCGTTAAGGTAAAATCTTAAATTTAGGTGAACAAAGAAAGTGAGCAAAGAAATTGGCCAGGCGGGACTTTGAACCTGCGACTTCCAGAATACCGGACCGGCGCTCTACCAACTGAGCTACATGTATCTTGCCCTATGTTGGTGGTCTCCCAAATTGTCAGTATTTTTGTTCAAGGGTGCTAGTCAAAATTCATAAACACTTGAATGCTGTGTGGCCAGGGATCACGCCCGATTTGTTTATACAACCTGGGAAGCGACATTGTGGAAATCACTCAATGAGGATACGACATTTTACTGCTGGGCGAGTAACATGAATACTCGAATACTCGTGAGTAGTTTATGCTACTCGTTCTATTACTCGTAATTTTGTATCTACTCGAGTACTTGCCTGGGTGCAATTAAAGCATGTACTCGCGAGTAACAATTTGTTTAAAGTGTTGACTACGAAAAAAGTAACTACATGCATATACTTTGTGGTTTCTACACTAAAGTTGTCTTTTGTCTGAATGTTATGCATAAAGCTAGTATGTACCTGAATGTAGCAATCAAGGAATTATCTCACTCTCCCCAGGATTTTACTCCAAACAAATAAATTCCAGGGAAATGACCCAAAAGTTTCATAGAAAGGTTATCTCACTGCTGAATCATGGGTTGTCACTTTACGTCGTACATGTACTAACATGTATAATTATTTCTGCTCTGTATGAGAAATATGTTAACTAGTCGCGAGTACCTGACTAGTCATGAGTAATTTTCTTGTCTACTCGTGAGTAATTTTCTTGTAAGTACTCTAATAGCAAATCCACTACTCAACCAGCACTCGATGAAGTTCTTTCACACAAATTGATGTTTTGCACGTTTAGGGCAAACATTATTTCCATATAACTAACAGATTGGGGTCCACCGAATTGCTGGGGCTTATTGAGTTACATGTACGTTACCTGTCTGCCACCACGTATCTGCGAGAGAACACCTTTTCTCACCGACGACATCGTTGAACCATTCCCAAGCTTCATGGTTCAGTGGCTCACCAACTGGATACAAAAACAATTGAGATTTAGAGTTGAAGATAAAGTTGTGTCTTCAAAAATATATTTTAGATTTTGGAGCATACGTAGACCATCTATGTAGAAGTGGTCGTCTTGGGCCACAAGGAAGTGGTTCAAAAACATCAATAACAGCATCATCTATGACAAAATGGCGACCACCAAGCTCCTAATAAAGGTAGGATACACCATTTGGAGATATCAAAAATATTTACTACCGAATTATTAAGAAATATCTTACTTATTTGAAAGTAAATAATGATTGTAGGCATCCAGCAAAATTTTTGCACTAGATATCCTGTAATTATGCGGAAAAATGTAATAAAAAATAAAAAATTGCGATCGCCGAAAGAAAATAATAACATAAGAATAACTGCCCGACGCAATTTAAAAACAAATGCTGTTTTTCGTGCTTTCCTCGGCATCCATGATTGTAAAACTTTGGACAGGTCAGTTAAATGATAGTTACTATAAAATACAACCCCCCCCCCCCAAATCCACCCATTCATGATAATTCAAGCAATTACCGATGCTGTATCCTACTTTATACCCTTAACTTATGGAAGAGTCAAGAGAATAGGGACGGTATTCAACAAGTTTGAATTCACATTTCTGAATGATAGCCATTATTCCACGCCGGAATGGATTCTACTCTATTGCCAAAAAGTTGTATCGTCAAAAAAAAAAAAAATCGTCAAAAAACACATTTTAAACTTTCTCATCAAAATGATCCCCAAAGCCTCAAGTTTCATTCTTGTTATAATCTTTTGAAGAGAAATCAGGATGCAATGTTACAAATAATTTCCTCCCCTTAAAGGAAAAATACTTGTAACAGTTGCAAACATAACATAACTAAACTACCAAATTATTATGAAAAAACCTTACTGGACTGTTGGTGAATGACAGTCTAAACAATCCTGTAAAATTATAACACATGGTGTCATTTTCAAGCAGAGTTGTATTCGAGTCCCTGCAAATCCTTCTGCAAATCCTTGCGCAAGTCCCTGCGCAAGTCCCTGCGCAAGTCCCTGCGCAAGTCCCTGCGCAAGTCCCTGCGCAAGTCCCTGCGCAAGTCCCTGCGCAAGTCCCTGCGCAAGTCCCTGCGCAAGTCCCTGCGCAAGTCCCTGCGCAAGTCCCTGCGCAAGTCCCTGCGCAAGTCCCTGCGCAAGTCCCTGCGCAAGTCCCTGCGCAAGTCCCTGCGCAAGTCCCTGCGCAAGTCCCTGCGCAAGTCCCTGCGCAAGTCCCTGCGCAAGTCCCTGCGCAAGTCCCTGCGCAAGTCCCTGCGCAAGTCCCTGCGCAAGTCCCTGCGCAAGTCCCTGCGCAAGTCCCTGCGCAAGTCCCTGCGCAAGTCCCTGCGCAAGTCCCTGCGCAAGTCCCTGCGCAAGTCCCTGCGCAAGTCCCTGCGCAAGTCCCTGCGCAAGTCCCTGCGCAAGTCCCTGCGCAAGTCCCTGCGCAAGTCCCTGCGCAAGTCCCTGCGCAAGTCCCTGCGCAAGTCCCTGCGCAAGTCCCTGCGCAAGTCCCTGCGCAAGTCCCTGCGCAAGTCCCTGCGCAAGTCCCTGCGCAAGTCCCTGCGCAAGTCCCTGCGCAAGTCCCTGCGCAAGTCCTTGCGAATCAACTGACTTCTTTCAAATACTACCCCCAATTTACCATATAAAGTTAGTCTGCATTTTGTTTGCAATCGGTCCCTGACTGGTTCCCTGCCTGACAATTCCCTAATTGTTCCCAAAACCAAATTGTTCGAAAACCCAAAACAAGTCAGTGTAATAAAATTTGTTATACAATACTAACCCCCAGAATACATCAATTTCTGAAAATACAGCAAAATCAAAGGTTGTATATTCCCTTAAAGGTAGGATACACAATTGGTAATTGCTTTAATTATCATGAATAGGTGAATTTGGGGGGTTGTATTTCATAGTAAATATCGTTTAACTGACCTGTCCGAAGTTTATACAATCGTGGATGCTGAGTAAAGCAAGAGAAACAGCATTCGTTTTCAACCGGCGTTGGGCAGTGGTTCGTTCTTATGTTGTTCTTGTTTTTTCGCGATCGTCGTCCGTTAGAAAATTCAATTTTTCGGAACAATTATAGGATATCTAGCAAAATCATTTTGCTGGATGTATACCATTATTATTTACTTTTAAATAAGTAAGATATTTCTTAATAATTTAGTAGTAAAAATTGTCGGTATCCCAATTTTAAGGCACTATCGTGGTGTTTCTTCATAGATTTGCTGAGATTGTAAAGTCAACAGGTCTTAAGAATCGTTGAGCGCTCTCTGTAGTCCAATCCTTCGGGAATGGAATTGACCACTTCAGGTAATCAGTTTCTCAAAAAAGTGAAAAATCGCAAGTCCGATTCCGAGTTTGGAATAGAGTAGAATCGATTCCGGCATAGAATCACCCACTCAATAATGGCTACCATCCAGAAATGTGGATTCAAACTGGTTCAATACCGTCCCTATTCTCTTGACTACTACCTCTTCCCCTAAGCTTGGTGGTCACCATTTCGCCTTGATGCTGTCATTGATGTTTTCGGACCACTTTCCAGAGGCCGAAGACAACGGCTTCTAAACAGATGGGATCCGTATGCTCCATGACCGCTAGAATAAGGGTGTTAATGTAGGAGGAGACTAAATAAAAGTGTTTTATTTTGTAAAACTAACTTCTATGTTATATAAGATGGATTTTGTGTCTGGAGATTGGCCTTTCACCGACGAGTATTTGTGACCGGCTCTACAAAAAAGGGTATTAAGTCGCGCTGTGCATTATCATGTAATGGCCTACTCAAAGTTGAGAGGGTAAACATTTCATCAAAATGTGATTTACATTTGTTGTCATGAACAGGGTTGTCACCACGCCGGGCGGCGCCGGGCGGTGCTACCCAGCTCCCAAAATTTCCGCCCGGTACTCAAGGTCAAGTTCAGCCTTACCGCCCGGCTCTTGCCGCGATGCCCCAGCCAATTGCCGTGAAGCCCCTTCAAAAAAACACGTACCTTACGGCCACTTGGCCGTCGTTCCCCTTTCCATTTTAATTATACCATGTATTCGAAAGTGTTAACGTTAACGTTGTGACCCATTATGAAAGTAAAATTGTACGTAGCGTACGCGCGCTCCCGCACACTGGTTTTCATAATGCTGCTTGCCATGGGTTGCCACGCATCGCGCACCGAAGTACATGTACTTACCTTCCTGCAGTGGAGAACCGAACGTGGCATGGCAACCATATCAAAGTAGTTGAGTTGTTTACTACTAAAAACACGGCACCAGACTACTCTCATGTATAGACTGGCTACAGGTCCCTACACTGAATAGGTCGTATTATTGAACGTTGAGGGCGCTGTGCTCGCGGTATTTGGGGGTATAATTAAAAGTGATTAGGATATAATTCACGTCAGGCCGCGGATCGATGGCACAAATTACCCGGCTCTATAAATGGTCTGGTGACAACCCTGTACTCATGAATGACATCTTTAATACCTACATTGTACAGTTTCAGGTTTCATTCACAGAAATGTTGATTTTGATGAATAAAGTAGAACAAAATACAATTTTGTGTGCATCGTTCTGTTGTACTACAATAGAGCTGGCTTTTTCAAAGCCTTTTTTCTCAGTTGTGTAATTTGGACTCCAAGGAAGTAATCAATATGCCAACATGTCATATCTCGAGAACGAGAGGGGCTATGGAGCTCTATTATATACCAAATGAAAGCTTACGCTGTGGTCTTTCCAACCATGTACAATGTATATAACTCAATTTCACCGTTTTGTGACATAATACCCATTTTTGTGGAGTGGGTCACATTTACTGTATACTCAGTGTTGTCCCGAGGGATTCTTTCGAAAGGATCACTGACTCGGGTGAGACTCGAACCAACGACCACCTGCTTTCTAGTGCAGACGTCCTGACCACCGAGCTATAAACCGGGATCGGTTGGCTCCTTCTACCTTAGGCAACGAACTTATCAACCACCCCTCGTACATTCATACATCGGATAGAAAGAATCACATACCACAGCCTAGTGTCTTCAGTGTGGAGCGGTCATATTTGGTGACGTAGGAAGTATCATACTTGAGGAGGAGTCTAATGGCTGTAGGGGCGCCGTAGAACTGGTTCAACTTTAACCTCTGCACCATCTCCCAATAGCGACCTGCACACAAAAATATAAATCATGGGTGTCTAGAGCTACGGCTACCGGTAGGTCTATTGTCTACGGCGGCCATTTTGTAGCGCTGTCCAAAATGCCACCTAGAGCTACAGCTACAACGTCACAAAAATCTAGCCGTAAAAGAAGTTGTCTAGCTCAGGCAAAACAAAATGGCGGCAGCACTAACGTTAATTTTGGAGCAAATTTTTGTTTATTTTTCAATAATAGTGCAGTGAATTGAAACTAACAGATCAACAAATACATGTACGTCAATATCATCAGGTATTCCGACCGGCTGTAAACAAACATTGCGTAACATCTAGCAGACGATAATTGTTGTAAATTCTTACATGGTAATTTTGCCAACACTAATTCAAGCATCGCTTGGGGGTGCAATAACTAGCCGTAGGCTCTACCGTAGCCGCGTCCGAATTTCATTTGCCTTAGCGCCTACGTAGACGTAGCTGTAGACGTAGACCGTAGCTCTAGACACTCGTTTCGGACACGGCCATATTTGTATTAACCCTCCTATGGTTTCACCTTTCAAAACCTTTCAAAATCTGCTTACTGGGCAAAATGGATATAAAAAAGTATGAACCTTTCAAAACGCTCCAGAATTTGTTGCTATACTGCACTACCACACCTTTCAATACCTTTTGAAAGGAATTGAAAGGTAGAAAAACTGGGCTATGGTATACCCTATGATAAAGGTATGGGAAGTCTATCAGAAAACGGCCAGACCTTCCAAAACCTTGCGAAAGAAAATGAAAGGTGGAGCTATTGCTCAACCAAATATCAGTACAGTTGCTATGCATACATGGTTTGACCTTTCAAAACCTTTTGAAATGTTTTGAAAGGTAGAATTACTCCCCAGCACATTATATAGAATATCTCTCACAGAAAACAGCTAAACATTTCAAAACATTTCAACTTTTATTTGGTATGGTATGCCCCTATGATAAAGGTATGGGAAGTTTATCAGAAAACGGCCAGACTTTCCAAAACCTCACACCAGTTTGTTCAGAGAGTTGTTTTACCTTTCAAAATCTTTCATAGGTTTCTTTTGTCAGACAGCTTTCTCACCTTTCAAAACCCTTTAGTCCAGGAAACTTGAAAGGTTTTGAAAGGTCTGACAGCTCTATGGTAACTGCACGGTATATAAGAGGGTTAAGTAGCCAAGGGTCATGCAATGCTTGATGGCCTAGAATTTTTTTTGAACTGTGTTTGTTACAGTTCAAAAATACTTGATGCTATTTGAAACAGGGATGAGTTTCCAAAAATGAAAAAGTTAGAATTGTTATTTCATATTGAAGTAATCACGCGATCAGCGCGAAAAACATGTGCGCAGCACGCGGTTGGGGGCATGGTAGAGACTATGCATTGCAAAGTATTGAAAAATGATTGACGTTTACTAAGGTAAAATGTCAATCGTAACTATTTTTACCAAGACTTATCCACAGACTTATCCACAGACTTATCCACAGACTTATCCACAGACTCATCCACAGACTCATCCACAGACTCATCCACAGACTCATCCACAGACTCATCCACAGACTCATCCACAGACTCATCCACAGACTCATCCACAGACTCATCCACAGACTCATCCACAGACTCATCCACAGACTTATCCACAGACTTATCCACAGACTTATTCACAGACTTATCCACAGACTTGTGTTTGAAAAGCACAAGGCATCACGTGCTGTAGAAGAACCGACTGTACGTCCACGAAAAAATCCTTAACCCTAACTCCCTACACAACAAAGGAAGTTGGAGGATTTTGAAGGAATTGTATTGTTTAATAACAATGGTGAGGGAGTTAGGGTTAATCAGTCTTGGGCCAAGACTAGCGAGTGTACTGTATACAGTACATGTTCATGGTAATAATGCACAACCGTGGTTATAGCTGGATTTTGCAGATATTTATCACAAAACCAAGCCGAGGCGCGGGATTATTCTTAACGAAACTCGATCCGAAGCACACCCACGCATTTCCGACCTTGCTCACTGCTGACAGACATTTCCGTCCTTGCTCGTGACGTGTCTATGCGTCATCCGTTTTTAAGGTGGGCAAAACTTTGAGTGTATCACGTCCTCCGGCGCAAACTGGTTATAGTTTTTAACCAAAATAGTTCTAGAAATAATTTAATATTTAAGTTGAGTAAACCTTGTTGTTGACTTCCCGCTGCATAAAGTGTGTCTAAAAAAAAGGCAAAATAATATAACGGAATACCACACGTAGAATGTGTAACTAACATAGATAATATAGATAGGGTTACAAAGATACTGGTTTCCAATGAGAGATCAAACATCAAAATCTGATAATGTTTGACAGAGTTATGAATCATTTTCCAAGAGTGGTCAAATTGACCATAGGGCCAAGTTTTTCGATTTTGTTTGGATACTGTGCAAGTGTAGACTTGAAATCAAGTTGTTAGACACTTTTGTCTTTGTTCGTGCAAGCACAACCGAAATGAACCAGAGCTGACGGCAGCGGGCATGGTGGCTCAACACTGGTTCATTTCGGTGGCGACTTGATTTCAAGTCTACCTTTGCACAGTATCCATACAAAATCGAAAAACTTGGTCCTATCATCAATTTGACCCCCCTTTGAAAATTTTCCTAACTCCGTCAAACATTGTCAGATGTTGACGTTTGATGTCTCATTTTAAAGTGGAAACCATAGTATCTTTGAAACCATATTATCGATGTTAGTTATACATTCTACGTGTGGTATTCCCTTATATGTTTGTAACCCGTGGTTCACATTCCAAAATAACAGGAACCAAATTTATATTGATTTAACTCCCTTTTGGTAAAAACTCTTGACTTCACACAATTCAGGATTTGCATACACAAAGAAATTGTTTTATTTCAAGAAGAAAATAATATCAGGCAATAGCAATATAAATGAAAATGCAATGGGTTAGGATAATTTACACAAAACACAGGATCCTGTATGATTTAAAATACAAAATTTGAGCTCAGATAAAAAAGGCGCCAAAACCTAAAAAGACAGTTAACGCTCGCGATTCGTCCATTCTCGGTAGATCGGAGTCATGGGGTAGAAGGAGTTGATGTAGAACAAGATGATGAAGTAGAGCGCTTGAAGAAGGGTTCTGTAGCCACTTGCTTTCCAGGAGTCGAGAGAAGTGATATAGCGCCCTCAAGCGTTCGCTAAAAACGCGCCTGCCTTCTTGCCATTGTTCACGAAGTTTTGCTTGTCGATAAAAGTTTTGTTCGACAAACTTATCCAAAATCATCATGCTGTAAAGTCGCTTTTTGAGCGAATCATCAACCTATTGTGTGCCTCAAGAAGCCGTTATTTCTGCTCATCATACTGTTGGCTCTCAGGTGTGTGATATTTCCTATATTTGAGGGGTGTGAATTAATGACTTTTTCACGCTGTGTAAAGCGCACGTTTATTTGGGAAACGCGTGTAATGCAGGGATATATAGAGAGGATTGAATCGGACATTTTGATTGCTAGCTTTTGATTAGAACATAGGTTGACGTGTAGCTTTTCACATAGGGTTATACATGTATTTCTTTGTTTGCATTTATTGTGCCTTCTTGTTATTTAGGGAAATGCAGTAACTTGCGTTGATTTGTTTTCCCAGACAAACGTTGTTGTGATTTCAAATGCAGTTGGTCAATGTAGGTTTACATGCACATTAATACACATGTGAAGTTGAAACATGTGCATGTAGAGATTGTTAATTATTGGAAATAATTAAAGTGATTGTTGCGCTGGTTAAAAGTTGTTTAGTGCTCATGATGGATTCATGATGGATTCATTATGGATGGGTTGAACATATTGCATGGGTAACTGTACATGTAAATACATGTTGCTATGGTAATTTGCATGCCCTTGCAATGAGTCTATAAACAGTGTTGTGTGTTGAAATGGACAGACATTTAAAAGTTTATAAACAAAGTGCACTTTTCACTATATTAGGTTTTGTACCTTATGTACATGTTTTGTATCGTATTTTGGCTCTCAGTTCTCAGGTTCTGAGAACTTCTTAGTCTCTCGTTGAGATTAACCGAAGGGACGCCTGATTGACGTGTGCCAGACGTGATTGACATCTGAGTTTCACCTGGAAACTACTACAGTAGGTCAGTGGTCATCAGAGGTGCTCCGTAAACCTGCTGGAGTGAGCCTACTCAAGGAGACCAACGACGACGTCTGCCTTGCAGTACCGGGCTACTTTACTGACTTTATTGGAGTCATCGGTTCAGTCAAGTCGGATGACTGGACATCATCATTTTGGAACTGAAAGCTCCAAGAGGAAAATTGACTTTCTTGCCGGCCGGCCATCTACATGCGCGCATCATTTGGGCCCTAACTTTGTGTGTTACTTGAGCATCGTTGATCCATATCCTTTTAATTAAACATTGATTGTATTTTGATTGAATTGTTTGGCCAAACGAAATTGTTGTTACACAATAAAAGCTGATTGGAAATTAATTTATTGCTATTTTCCTGTGTCCTTCCCTAAACGGTTACATATTTGGCGACCTTGCCAGGACACATTTTGTTTAGGGTTTGATAAAAAAAAGAATTATAATAATCTTGTTTGTTGTACAACTGCCTGTAAAATTTTGAATTTTAGGAGGTGATTGTTCACATGTATTGAGAGCCAACAGTTACACATTTGTGTGGTTTTTCCAATTTTTCTAGCTTCTTATCTCATCCATATAGTTAAATTTATAGAACTGAGTGAACGATGGCAAGCGAAGCTCCTTCGCAGGTTGAGATAACTGATTGGTGTAAGAAGGAAGATATCCGCCCGAGCCATGCTCTCCTCCTGAAAGCAGATGGCATTCTCACTGACACAACCGAAGACATCCTGATCGCTCTCGCTAAAACTGTACAGCACATCATAAGTGTCTCGCGGAGGGAGAGAGATGATGCTACCCAGCTGCTCTGTGAGTTTGAGAAAGATGCATCGGATGTTGTACTGCCCTCCTCAGGCGAGGTTTCACTGAAGCTTGGTGACCGACATGTCCCGCTCAAAATTAACCGGTTGGGAGTGGTAGTTAAGAATCGGGTGAGGATTCAGGATCTTGTCGAGAAAGGCTTGATGCCGACAACTCAAGTGAAGAAGAATGAGAACCAGTTGGGGGAGGCGTTGGCACGTTGCACACTTAACAGCAGCAGAAAACTTCGGCCATTCTCTGGAAGCAAAACACCAGCCAAAGATGAAGATGTTTTTGACACCTGGATTGAGCTGGCAAAGGGTCAACTTGATGAGGAGGAGAATGATCAGGAACAGAGGAAACGAATTAGGGAAGCTCTTCGCCCTCCAGCGGCGAACATAATTTCCGATCTTCGACGAGACCAACAAGCTGCAACTTCTGAAGATTACTTGGCTGCTCTTGAGTTGGCTTTTGGGGGTACAGAGTCTGCAACTGAGTTGCATGTACTATTTCATTCATCCCATCAGAAGCAAGGGGAGACACCGTCAGAGTATTTGACTCGTCTTCAGGATATTCTGCGTAGATTGATCAGGAAGGGTGGAGTGGAAAAAGAGAAGAAAGATGGCTTGCTGCTCTCTCAGTTCATTAGGGGTATTCTTTATAACGAGATTCTTTTGGTTAACTTGCAGTTGAAAGAAAAAGTGTCACAACCCCCCACCTACCTTCAACTCCTCAAAATGGTGAGACGTGAGGAGGCTGAGCAGATGGTAAAGATGTCTCATCGTAGTGTCGATGCTCCTAAAAAGGAGGCAAAGACATTCCATCAAGCTGCAGGAATCAACGAAGTTTGGGAGAAAAAGAAGACTCCTACAAACAGCCGACCCAACTTTTGTTACAGGTGTGGCTTAGAAGGGCATTATAAAGGGAAATGCCCCAATGAGCCTGATGTTGAAAAGGTTAACAGTGCATTGATCAAGTTCATCCATCAGGGAAACGGGAAAGGGCATCTGAGGGGGGCCGCCCAGAAGCCCAAAGAATAAGGCCCAATTCAAGTTGTACAATTGGAACCGATATTCCTGCAGGTTTAATTGGGGAGCAGCTGATCGTGAAAGGCTATGTTGACGAAAAGATAGCCCATTGCTTGTTAGATACAGGGTCACAAGTGACTCTCATATGTAACAGTTTCTTCCAGCAACTGCGGAGGACCCTGTATCCAATGAGTGATTTGGTTTTGTGGCATGGTGGAAGTGGCACAATGC
The DNA here is from genome assembly GCA_037893245.1 of Crossaster papposus. NCBI lineage: Eukaryota > Metazoa > Echinodermata > Asteroidea > Velatida > Solasteridae > Crossaster > Crossaster papposus. The sequence goes on from JBAIAA010000173.1 coordinate 1,529,981, forward strand.
CATATCTTGGGTGGACCCAAGTTGAAATTGGACTTGATGTCGGGTTCTCTGGCACAAAAGAGTCTTTTCGGACACTGGCTTTGGTGGTGCCGGATGGCAGAGATTTAGATAGGCACCAGTTGGTTGTTGGTACAAATTCTGGTGTACTGCGAAATTGTTACCAGGCTGTGTTTGGTGAAGATTTCCGAAGAGTAGACAAGACTGGACAAAGGGATGTACACCCAACCTGTGCCAAGATATACAAAGACTTCGAACTATCCAAAAAGGTTCGATCTGATGGACGCATTGGAGTCATAAAGTTTCATTCTCGGGGTACACTTAAAATTCCTGCAAATTCAATGAAGACTGTGGCCGGCACACTTCGTAACAAAGTTGGAGGACCAACTACTGTACTGATTGATGCTGCTGTACCACGCAAGCTGCCTGGTAGTTTGGACGTAGCTTGTTCTCTGGTAAAAGTTGGTGCAGGATTCAATAGGGTCAGCGTGTGTCTGTTGAATTCAACGGGGCAAAGTGTACAGCTGCCAAACAAGTGTGTTCTAGCAGGTGCATTCATACCTGCCTGGACAAGTGAATCTGTCTGCAGCAAGGGTGCAAATAGTGGCAAAATGTCTGCAAGTCCACCAGACTCATCAAATTCACATAGAAATGATAGACCGACGACTGGGACAGAGTTTGCTAACTTACCTTTCAAATGGGGTCCCATCAGTGAAGAGTGGCGTAATCGAATTCTAGGACTTGTTCATCAGAGGTCAGAGATCTTTTCCAAGCACGAGTGGGATGTTGGTCTCACTGATGGAATTCAACATGAAATCCGACTAAGCGACGAGCAGCCTTTCCGCGAGAGATCTCGGCGTGTGTCCCCGGCTGACTTGAAGGATCTTAGGGATCACTTGCAGCGATTGTTGGATATTGGAGTGATCACTGAATCAAAAAGTCAGTATGCGTCTCCAATTGTCATCGTCCGTAAAAAGAATGGCAAGATGAGACTCTGTGTAGATTACAGGACTTTGAACTCCCGTACTTTGCCCGATCAGTATGCAGTTCCCGTTATTCAAGATGCTCTTGACTGTCTGCATGGATGTAAATGGTTTTCAGTATTAGACCTAAAATCAGGGTATTACCAGATTCCAATGAAGTCTCAAGACAAGGAAAAGACAGCATTTGTGTGTCCAGCTGGTTTTTTCCAGTTCGAGAGAATGCCCCAAGGCATTAAGGGAGCCCCAGCAACATTCCAACGACTGATGGAACAGTGTATGTCAGGTCTGAATTTCGATGAAGTCCTGGTGTACATGGATGATATTATAGTATTCGCTCCAACCCTGGAAGAGATGGAGAAGCGACTGGGTAGGACCTTTGATCGTCTCGCTCAGTATGGCTTAAAGGTGGCACCAGAAAAGTGTCAGCTGTGCTGCACCTCAGTGAAATATCTTGGCCATGTCGTTTCAAGGGAGGGTGTCGAAACTGATCCTGCAAAGGTGGAGGCGATCAAATCCTGGCCACGTTCAGAAAACGTCAGACAGCTGCGCTCTTTCTTGGGGTTTTGTGGCTACTATCGGCGATTTATTGAGGGTTTTTCCAAAATTTCCAAACCTCTCCATCAGCTCACTGCAGGTTTCCAGCGGCCTGATCCTTCAGCAAAGTCTGCGAGCAGGACACGCATGGATGGACGGGTGTCATTCGGTCATTTGTGGACCGCAGAGTGTGACAGTGCGTTCAACACGCTCAAGGACAGGATGTGTGCTGCTCCTGTATTAGCCTTTGCGGATTTAACACGGCCATTTGTGTTACACATAGATGCCTCCCGTGATGGTCTTGGAGCAGTCTTGTGTCAGGAGTCATCAGGTAAACTGCGCCCAGTGGCTTATGCTAGCCGAGGGTTGACCTGCACTGAAAGAAACTACCCGGCACATAAGTTAGAGTTTTTGGCTCTCAAGTGGTCCGTCACCGAAAAGTTTAAGGACTACTTGTACACAGCAAAAGGGACGAAGGTGTATACAGACAACAACCCCCTTACTTACATACTCACCACAGCAAAACTTGATGCTACGGGCCACCGCTGGCTAGCTGCCCTCACCGTGTTTGACTTCACATTGCACTACAAGCCTGGACCAAGCAACAAAGATGCCGATGCATTGTCTCGACGGCCTAACGGCCAAAACTTGGATGTTGTCAATCAGAAGGAAAAGATCCACATCCTGGAAGCTCGGTTGCAGGGTGAAAGTGGCGAGACTGAAATGCACTGTGATGTTGAAGTCATCCATGCCATTTCTGCCAGCCTCTTGCCAAGCTCTGCAGGCAGTGAAGTTGATGAAACCCCAACCTATCCTTTAGTGCATTCCTTGGCTCTGGGTACTGAGGCTATTCCTGAGTTGTATTCTACGCCAGATGGGAGTGGATCCTGTGAACCAGTCGATTGGAGGAAAGAACAAGCTGGCGACGATACCTTCAAAAGAATCCTTCCAGCTGTCATGGATGGCAAGAAACCCAAAGTGGTGGCTGATATGACTCCCCAAGAGAGGATGATGTTAGCCCAGTTTGACAAGCTGGTTTTGAGAGAGGGAATTCTGTATCGTCGGGTCATCAGTCCAGCTGGCGAGAAGACGTTTCAGTTGGTGTTGCCCAAGAAGTTCAGAGAACAGGCAGTGAAGGGACTTCATGATGACCTGGGTCACATGGGAGTAGAGAGGGTGGTTGCTTTGGCTAGACAGCGTTTTTACTGGCCCAAGATGGCTTCGGAGATAGAGGATTGGGTTTCTCATTGCCTTAGGTGTGTCTCCTGGAAAACAACGCAAAAGGTCGCTGCGCCCTTGGTGAATATTTCAACCAGTTCTCCTCTTGACTTGGTGTGCATGGACTTTTTGAAGTTGGAACCTGATAGGAGTGGATACCAGTATATCTTAGTCATAACCGATCATTTCTCAAGATATGCACAAGCTGTGCCAACCAGGGATAAATCATCCAGAACTGTTGCTAGGGTGTTGTGGGAACGTTATTTCCTGCACTATGGGCTCCCAAAACGTCTTCATTCAGACCAGGGGCGAGAGTTTGACAACAAGCTTATAAAGGAGCTTGCGTCTCTTCTGGGGGTGTCTAAATCCAGGACAACTCCGTATCACCCACAGGGTGATCCACAGCCCGAGCGATTTAATCGCACATTGCTCAACATGTTGGGTACTTTGCCTGTCGACAAGAAGCATACTTGGAGCAAGTTTGTAGCACCCCTGGTTCACGCATACAATTCCACAAGAAATGATAGCACAGGGTTTTCCCCCTATCACATCATGTTTGGAAGGGAAGCTCGACTTCCCATTGATGTGTGTTTTGGCACAGCTCCAGATGGCGTGGCCCACAAAGAGCACACAAAGTATGTCCAAAATCTCCGACGTAACCTGGAGAGTGCTTATCGACGTGCGTCAGAGGAATCTGCTAAATCAGCAGCTGCCAACAAGCAACGTTATGATGTGAAAGTGCGAGGAAGTGAGTTGCAGACTGGTGACAGGGTACTCGTCAGGAACGTAGGTTTCAAAGGCCCTCATAAGATTGCAGACAAATGGAATCAAGACGTGCATGTTGTTGTTAGCCGCCCAGATGATAATATGCCGGTGTACAGGGTCAAGTCTGAGTCTCGACCTGGTGTTTTGAGAACACTGCACAGGAACATGGTCTTACCAATTGGTGGTATTGCTCCTGAAGTAGGCCCCGAGGTTACAGCCTCTAAGGTTCCAAAACCTGTTGCTCAGAAACTGCGGACGTCAAACTTAAAACCTCCACCAGTACCAGCTCCAGTCCAGAGTGAGGGGGAACATGACACTACTGACCCTGATGAAGATCAGGAAGTAGTTCTCATTTGGCCTAAAGTTGGAAATCCAAATGAGGTTACTGATCAGCCGGACCCTGTTGAGGAGACACAGGTGGACCTGAGTGAAAGTCAAGAAACCAGTATGAAACCAGGCTGTGAAAAGATGGATCCGGTCAGACTGAGAGTGGATGCTGATGTATTTGTTCCTGCAACTGTTCCCCTGACTCCATCAATGAGTTCAGTGCAGCAGGATACAAGTCCTTCCACGGCCCTGAAAGTAACTGATCAGTTGAGAGAGACGACGACTTGCGACACAGGTGTGACAGAAACTCTCACTGAAGAGGGTATTACCTCTTGTTCAGAAGTACCCACACCTATTAGCCAGTCTACATGTTCTGACAATATCCCCACAGTTCTTTCAAAAGCAGCCGGGGCTGTAGATGTATCAAGTTCTGACGAGAAAAGCTTCGGAGAAGTGGGACTTCAAATCAAAACTACTGTAGAGGTTGAACATGATGGTGGTGGTGTACATTCAGACGAAACTGATGACCTAGGAGATGGAACTGGGATGACTGTTGATGATGGTAGCCCTAACAGCTCAGTGGTTGAAGATCCTTGCCGTGAGTCTTCTTTTCTTGATTCAGTAGCTGAGTCCGAGTCTGAGGAGGGCAGTATCAGTGATCCACATCCCGAAGATTCTGAAGAGGATGAAGGGTCCTTGCAGAGTCACCCTTCACGTCCCTCTAGGAATAGGCAACCACCAAAGCGATACACTTATGATGTGTTGGGTCAACCTACTTGTAAAGCGGTACAGGCTAACGCGCAGAGTAGTTGGATTCCGGAGTTCTGTAGATCATTTTTCTCTACAGACAGATATGTTATCGGGACGATACAACATGTTTAGAAAGGGGGGAGTGTAGCCACTTGCTTTCCAGGAGTCGAGAGAAGTGATATAGCGCCCTCAAGCGTTCGCTAAAAACGCGCCTGCCTTCTTGCCATTGTTCACGAAGTTTTGCTTGTCGATAAAAGTTTTGTTCGACAAACTTATCCAAAATCATCATGCTGTAAAGTCGCTTTTTGAGCGAATCATCAACCTATTGTGTGCCTCAAGAAGCCGTTATTTCTGCTCATCATACTGTTGGCTCTCAGGTGTGTGATATTTCCTATATTTGAGGGGTGTGAATTAATGACTTTTTCACGCTGTGTAAAGCGCACGTTTATTTGGGAAACGCGTGTAATGCAGGGATATATAGAGAGGATTGAATCGGACATTTTGATTGCTAGCTTTTGATTAGAACATAGGTTGACGTGTAGCTTTTCACATAGGGTTATACATGTATTTCTTTGTTTGCATTTATTGTGCCTTCTTGTTATTTAGGGAAATGCAGTAACTTGCGTTGATTTGTTTTCCCAGACAAACGTTGTTGTGATTTCAAATGCAGTTGGTCAATGTAGGTTTACATGCACATTAATACACATGTGAAGTTGAAACATGTGCATGTAGAGATTGTTAATTATTGGAAATAATTAAAGTGATTGTTGCGCTGGTTAAAAGTTGTTTAGTGCTCATGATGGATTCATGATGGATTCATTATGGATGGGTTGAACATATTGCATGGGTAACTGTACATGTAAATACATGTTGCTATGGTAATTTGCATGCCCTTGCAATGAGTCTATAAACAGTGTTGTGTGTTGAAATGGACAGACATTTAAAAGTTTATAAACAAAGTGCACTTTTCACTATATTAGGTTTTGTACCTTATGTACATGTTTTGTATCGTATTTTGGCTCTCAGTTCTCAGGTTCTGAGAACTTCTTAGTCTCTCGTTGAGATTAACCGAAGGGACGCCTGATTGACGTGTGCCAGACGTGATTGACATCTGAGTTTCACCTGGAAACTACTACAGTAGGTCAGTGGTCATCAGAGGTGCTCCGTAAACCTGCTGGAGTGAGCCTACTCAAGGAGACCAACGACGACGTCTGCCTTGCAGTACCGGGCTACTTTACTGACTTTATTGGAGTCATCGGTTCAGTCAAGTCGGATGACTGGACATCATCATTTTGGAACTGAAAGCTCCAAGAGGAAAATTGACTTTCTTGCCGGCCGGCCATCTACATGCGCGCATCATTTGGGCCCTAACTTTGTGTGTTACTTGAGCATCGTTGATCCATATCCTTTTAATTAAACATTGATTGTATTTTGATTGAATTGTTTGGCCAAACGAAATTGTTGTTACACAATAAAAGCTGATTGGAAATTAATTTATTGCTATTTTCCTGTGTCCTTCCCTAAACGGTTACAGTTCAATTGAAGATAGAAGTAGAAATGACGACTCTCGTCATTTGTTGCTACATGTACATGTGAAAGCAAAGTATACTTGCGGGGTCTTGAACAAGACAAAAAGATGAAGTGGCTACGTCTAGGGCGATGCTGTGTTGTTCTTGTGCCTGGATCGCTCGAACGTCTTGTCGCTGGGCGTCGAGGATAGCAGTAGGCTTGGCGTACTGGACGTGCTGGAGCACAGAATGGGATGCCTGGAGGGCAGGTCGGGAACACGCAGACGGTCCGGTCTAAGTTACCCTTCAAATGGCACGATCCAGTCGTTTTAGTCTAAAACAGAGAGCCAATATTCGTGCAAGAGGAGGAAACTTGGGATCAGGGTCCTCCAATCGAAACAACAACAATTTGCTCAAAACAGCAGATGAAAATGGCAGACATGCAGTCAGCACGATGGCAGAATCGGTTATGCCAAGTCTTGCTAAAATTTGAGGCAAGCTTGCACCTAAAGCATGCGCTGACCACATGACTAACCCAGGCTCTCATTGGTCAAACTTCAAATTGTCACACATGACTCTAAACTGATTGGTCATTTAGTAACCAGGGAGATCTGAAATCAACAGAAGCTTGTTGTTTTAACAACTCCTGCAAGATGTCATAAACAAGCAGGGATTAAGAGTCCCTACATCCTGCTTAACTTCTGGAAGTTTATTGTCTGTGTACCCACTGGTGTACCAGCCACTAATAAAAGGCAGAGGACACAAAGAACATCCTCTGAAGTTCCAGGAAAGATAAAAAGATAAAAGTTCAAAGACTAGCCCTACAAAAGGGTAGGCAGAGATCAAAGGGTCTACTGGAACAAACTCACCAGTAGAAAAAGAAAAAAGATAAAGAACCATAAAAGTTGAGAAAGAGGGGAATCTTACAAATGGGAAACATAGTCATACAAAATAGAAAATATTAAATAATACTATAACCCAAGACCTGTTTTGGGGTCGGGGTTACATCCTCCCTTTACTTAACTTGCTACCGCCGGGAGCAACAAAAGAAGAAAAACAAGGAAATACAATGTATATACATATCTAAGGACCGAAAACCTTCTTCTTTATATGAAATTAAACAATGATTGTAGGCATCGAGCAAAATCATTATTTACTTTCAAATAAGTAATAATTGATACATGTATTTCTTAAACGTAAGAACATTTGTTAATTGATATCTGCAAATGGTGTATCCTACCTTTAACCCCAATGTATTGAATTGGATTCAGCAATAATAGGGATTTAATTAATAACCCAACTTAGTTCTAACCCTATTAAAATTAAACAAGTTAATGAGTACTTTGAGTGAAATTAATAGCTGGATATTGTTGATTACCTTCAAAAACTTTCACCCTGTTAAAGAATACATCATAACATGGCACACTTATGATGTGTAAAACGTTTGTAACTTGAATAAAACAATACAGGTACGGTGTGCACCATAGAAGCTTGGACCACGCTGGGCATTTTATTCAACCCAGATGATAGCAGATCAATGGGGTCCTTATAAGCCTGAGGGGCTGAGGCAGCCTGTTCAACTTTGTTGGCTGTTCCTTTCTCTATGGTTGGGTCAACACTTCAAAGTATCCAGGTCAATGACATTCAGGGCACAGCAATAATCACATGTTGTAATGCACATTTCGCATACATGTGCCTACAGGTACATATACATTTTCTATTATGTCCGGATAGTTGTTAAAAACTTCTCGTAGAAAACAATGATGAATTTTTTAAGAACACATACTAAAAAAATAAAATATCTTCTTGACAAATTTGCAAACTTTTCCTTGGCTTAAAAGAAATTTAACGTTCATTTAATAAAAGTTTGGCTTATTTCTTCAAACAAAAACTCATTATACTAAAAAAGAAGAAGATCCATTTGTCATTAAACACAACAAAAAAAACGAGACAAAATTTGTCGTGACAGCACAACAAGTATGTTAAACTACAGAAACATGTCCACTAAACAAATTCTGGGTTTCATTAATCTGTTTGGCTCTTTGTTTTGCTTAATTTTGCATTTAAAGAATATCGCTGATGACTTTTCGAATAGCACTTTTGCTACCTTTTGTATTACCTTTATTTAGTCAATGAAACCACAATACAAGGCTATAGCAGTTTGAAGCACAGTTACCTCATTTATTCCCATCTACAGTACAGTTAAACAATATTTACTATAAAATACAACCCCCCAAGGCCCCAAATCAACTCATTCCAGATAATTCAAGCAAAATTTACCAACAATGGTGTATCCTACCATAGATAAGGGAACCTTTCTCTATGATCCTATTGTTAACAATCTCCATTGAAAACTAACAAACTCCATTATTTATAGTACAATACATGTGTACCTCTCAGCATGAAGAAATCAAAACATCTTAAGGGTGAAACCTCAGAAAGACATAATGTGTTTGCAGATAGAAAAATGAACATTCAAAGGGAAGGATGACACAAAAAGATTTGAGGAGATAAGAAGATGGCTCAGTATCAAAACAGGACAGGGAGTTGGAAGTGAAGAGATCCAAGGGAATTAATGAATAATTACCGGTAATGCTGTTATGCAAGCTGGAAGAAACGCAGTTGTCATCAGCAGAGCCACTACTGTCGAGTACATGGTGGATTGCAGACAAAGCCTGATCAAAGAAATAAAACCAAAGAGTGGTTGAGATTTATTTTGTGAGGGGTTCCGGCAAAATAAGACAAAACTGGTCAGAGGTTAAAACATGGGTTATCATAAGAGAACAACATTCTCCATACAATGCTGTTTTTTGCATTTTAATCAGACATTCCATTAACAAGTTACGGCTGTTTAAAGTTTGCATTGATCAACAAGTCGCAAAAGTTAAATGTTGAGGAAAAAAACATAAGTTTCAATTTTTGTACATGTAATGGAAAAAGTTCCAATTGTTTTTCCTTAACCAGTTCGCGCCGGGATTATTTTAACATGCCCGAGCCGAGGAGCGGGATTATTTTTAACGAAACTCGATCCGAAGCGGGTTCAGGCCGAGAGTGCCAGGAAGCACACCCACGCATTTCCAGGCTTGCTCGCTGCTGACATTTCCGAACTTGAACTTGGCGTGTTTATGCGTCATCCGTTTTGAATTTGGGGAAAACTGTGTGTTTATAATATACGTCATCCGGCACGAACTGGTTAAAAACACTATTATTTCACTACTTTCATACTATTTCTTAACAAAATATAGTTAATAGATATAAAATATCAATGTCTGAAACTTAATTTTTGTTTATTAATTTGCAGTTTTCTCCACTATACCCTGTGCCCATGCAGTTCCATCTCATTTTGCCAGAACACCTTACACAAGCAGTTCAGCAGTTTAAAGTGGCAATTTTTTTTCCTACTGTGTCAAACCTCTTGAATTAAGACATTAAACAGGTGAGATTGTGTGACCTGTCTGATGACTTGATCTGATAATACTAGTTTTGATGTCAACAAGAGACAAAAACCAAGTCAAAACACAAAACAAAGAAGACTTAACTTGCTAGTTTCTCTTATGACTCATTGATAGGATCACCATGGAGCTCAGGGTAATTCCTGTTCCAGATTGAGGGGATTCTCTATTCTGTAATTGGTTTCCCAAGGCTATCCCTAGGGGTCCTGGGGTAAGGGAAAAAAAGGGCCAATCTTTCAATAGATACTGCAAGATGAAACCTTTCAGAATAGAAAGTTCCTTTGATAACTCCGAAAGTAAAACAGTTTTACTTTCCAAAACAGTTTTACTTTCCATATGGCTAGGGGTATTTGGCATTTGAAAGCTGGATGAATTTAATTCGCGCATGAAATCCATGGGGGTTGTTGGTTCAGAGTCAACACACCAACAAGATCATTAGTTTCTGGTTCAGGACCAAAACCTACAAGACCATGAAATATATGCCATGCTTGATTGCATCTACTGGGTAGCTATATAGTTGTGAGAAATTTGTGGCTGACGAGATTCGCTGCCATCTGCAACTCACTTCTCAGGCAAAAACCAAATGTCCAAAATTATGCTCGGGAAATTTCAGAATTGAAGATTTTTCCTTCAAAACAATTTTGTCTTTGTAAGTGTGTGAAAGCAAATTTATCATCGTGTTCCAAAATAACATAAATGTTTGGACATCAAAGTGTTTTAATTTTAAGGTGTCTTGTGTGTTTAAAGGTAGGATACACTATTAGTTATTGCTTGAATTATCATGAATGTGTGGATTTGAGGGGTTGTTTTTTATAGTAAATATCGTTTAAAGGTAGTATACACCATTTGCAGATATCGAAAATATTTACTACTGAATGATTAAGAAATACCGTACTCAATTGAAAGTAAATAATGATTCTAGGCATTCAGCAAAAGGATTGCGCTAGATATCCTGTAATTATTTTTAAAAAAATGAATTTTATAAAGAAAAATTTGCTCTCGCCGGACGGCGAGAGCAAAAAAAAAAAGATAACATAAGAATAACTGCTCGACCCCGGTTGAAAACAAACGCTGTTTTTTGTGCTTTTCTCGGCATCCATGATTGTAAAACTTCGGAAAAGTCAGTTAAACGATATTTACTATGAAATACAACCCCCCAAATCTACCCATTCATGATAATTCAAGCAATTACCAATGGTGTATACTACCTTTAACTGACCCATCCGAAGTTTTACAATCATTGATGCTGAGAAAAGCAAAAAAAACGGCATTCGTTTTCAACCCTTAAAAGTGGTTCTTTACCCCCTTTTGGTATGAAGAATTTGATGAAAATATTTGTGAAAATAATGGACCTACCTATCCCCCCTAAAAATGTGTTTGTTTTTGGATACACCTGAGGAATTTAATACAAATATTTTCAAAATAGGGTATAAAAGACGGGGGATTTTTTGAAATTGTGTTATTTACCGGTCATGTCTTTTCCACAGGGAAATTACCAGACGGCCAAGGTAAAAGAGCACGTACACGTTTTCCAAAATAGGAGTTTTGGGCCCTAAATTGACCAATCTTGATGCAATTTGAACAGTTTCAGGAGTTTTCTAAGAAGCTGAACTGCTTTGTTTTTGTTTGTTAACAAATCAGTTTCCTATTTCTCGCTTTTGCACTCTCTTAAAGCCGTGTTTGCACTGGACTTTTTGTTTAGGTTTTACTGAGACGATGGTAAAATAAAAAATGGTCAAATGTTACCACTGTTCGCACTTGGACTTTCGACACGGGAAAAATTTTACCGAGGCCGCGAGAGAAGTAGCCGAGCTGTCATTATAATGACCCATGAAGGCGAATGTGATCACGATGCGATGTGCATGCATCAGCGCGCGCACGTAAACAATGCAAAGAGCGCATGCGCGGTGTCTTGTGTAGCATGAAATCGCACTAGGGGGCCGGATGTACGTTTTCCTAAGCCGCTTTTACCGACTCGCGCTGTTCGCACTGGACTTATCATCTAGGGAAAAGTTACCTGGAAAGTTTTCCAGGGGCAGCAGTTGGCCGGTAAAAGTAAACACTGGAATCGGGGGAAAAGTAACTGAGAGGAAAACGTCCTAGGCTGTCCGCACTGGACTTAAAATAGGAAAAGTACCCATCGTCTCGGTAAGTTTTATAAAAAAAAGTCCATTGCGAACAGGGCTTTAGGGTGCCACCCTATGTAAATAAAACTAGGCTTTCTACTACTACTAGTACTAGTTCTTAGGAGGCTCGGTAATACCAAACTACCCTGAAATCTATTTGAGGGCGATTATAAGATTTCCTCCTTAATTAATTTTGTCTTAAATTTAAAATTGGAACTGGCATTTCCAAGCAAAGTGGGACAAAATTGGAAAAGAGGATAATTACCTCTATTTTAATAAACATAAGTGCTATGATAACAAATTTAGTATCAAATGATAGAGACTAGCCAGCTCTTTAATACTAGAAACTCACACATACTTTGATGTATGAATAATATTAATTTTTCATCCATAAAAGTGCGTATTTGAAAGGATGTTTTACACACCCTTACTATGGTTTATGATGTTTGTTTTTGTGTTTACCTGGTACACAAAGGATGCAAATTTGATGCAAGGGTGTATTTAATTAAAAAGCCTGGGGAATTAGATGAATGAAGATTGAAGTTTTTCACTGGACAAATCGTAATGCGACCGACGGTAATGTGACTCACCAATGTTTCGCAAGGAACATTTGAAACTTTATATTACTTGACTTTCTTTATCATACTTTTTAGCACTTCTGTATGAGTTAAAGGTAGGATACACCATTGGTAATTGCTTGAATTATCATGAATGAGTAGATTTGGATGGTTGTATTTCATAGTAAATATCATTTAACTGACCTGTCCAAAGTTTTACAATCATGGATGCCGAGAAAAACACGAAAAACAGCATCTGTTTTCAACCAGCATTGGGCAGTTATTCTTATAGAATTTTTTTATATACAATTTTATTTTTTGGAATAATTACAGGATATCTAGCGCAATCATTTTGCTTGATGCCTAGAATCATTATTTACTTTCAAATGAGTAAGATATTTCTTAATAATTCGGTAGTAAATATTTTCGATATCTGCAAATGGTGTATACTACCTTTAACTTTTTAAGCATTACATATAATTGAATTGTTACAGGTGTTCTGGTTTGAGGCAGTATTCCAATTATGTACGACGGATTTTTAACCATGTCCTTTCTTTGTAATGCGACTGACCATTTTTTTACAGTGTTGCCATGTTTAAAGTGGAATACCCACAACTTCTCTAATATCATTGAAAATTCTGGAAATGTTTTTCACATTTATTTTTCTTCTCAATATATCTGCAATGACTGACATTGCAATCAGTCAATGTTAACAGAGATAGTATCCCGACGCTACTTCAGCAGTTCTGTACAAAGTCTAGATGGAGTTTCCAGAAAAAGTATTTCCTAAGTCCTGAAATTTATGTCTTTTCAACATTTTTGCACTGATGATTGACCTTCATCAAGATGATATACTTTACATGTATTTAGACGTCAGAGTGCAACATTCTTTTCATTAGGAGCGTCTTAAAAAAATTGTTACAAGTGGTGTGAGGGCATGCAGGATAAATACATGTACTTTTTTTTGTTTAGGTTGGTTTAGTTTGGTTTATTTGCCACTGCACAAAATTATAGAAATACAATATTTGAACACAAAAAATTGACATTGAAACTAGACCGAGTTACTGGCCTCTAGTTATCGCTTTTTTAACATTCGGTCTACATTGAAACATAAAACATTTCTGCCTAAGGAAAGAATACAAAAACGATAAAGCACAAATTCAATTAAAACAATATTGCTACAGTTTCCAAATGACACCCCACACCCCTGTACACTGCGCCTGGTCCTTTGTAATAATTAGGCCGAGTTTGTCGGAATTATTTGCAAGAGGCGAGGCTAGTCTGTGGGCTATCAACTGACTTTACCACTTGATTTCCACAGCGAATCAATAAGTACATGGACTCACCACTATACCAGCAGGGCCTAGCCCCGGACTTTCTGATTACATTTTGTATAGCAGTTGGCTCTAAATAAATTACTTGTACTGGACAAATTGAAGAATTAATTGAATAAGACTGAGCTTTACCTCGTTTTTGTCCTTGGGGCCGGAGTCGAGCTGCATTCACGCACGACCGATAAAGCTGATCCACTTCGCAAGCCCAGATAAACCAATGCAATTACGTTTGTGTTTGTAAACATGTGCCAGATGAATAGGCCTACAAGTGTACAGTACCTCACTGACCGATCCGATCCCCTGGAACACAAAATTATGAATGGATGCACATCACCAGTTTCAAAATACACGCCATATTCATCGTGCGCATGGTTTATGGATATATGTGGTACACACAGCTAACTGGCGCTGTATACGGGGCCGGACGGCCGGGAGGCCAGGGTTCACTGTGAGGCGAATAGGTGGAGCTATGTAAAAGAGGCCGAGTCACCGAACTTTCTAATCCAATCATCAGCGGTCTTTTTGAGGACCCCTGCAAGACGATGCTTAACCCAACGCCGCGGGAGGGCGCTATCGCGACAAACCATTATCACCACACTGTACATGCATGCCACGAACCGTCCGGATTTTTCGTGGGTGACGGATGATCACATAATGTCTGTAGTGATCAACTGCCGGTTGTGGTGATAATGATTTGTCTCGATAGGGGGGGGGGGGGGGGGGACACCAGCATCTCATGGAGGAGGGGGGGGGGGGGAGGGGAGGGGGCAGCACGATCTGCTAAGTCTGTTTGGTTTGGGAAGAAAATGGGTATATCGAGGGTTGGAGGTGGGTTGGTGGGTTTTTTTTGGGGGGGGGGGGGGGGGGCACCGAGAATTTGTGTCGATGAAAACTTGAGTAATCTCTCCAAACAATAAGGCGATAGTAATTTAAACCTGTTTGTGAAATAAAATCGTCGTTTAAAAATACCAGTTTTGGGAAAAACGAGCTTCGAAATTTGGTGTCCCATCTTATGAATTTACCGCGAGAGTTATGGACAATAGCGCCACCGGCGAAGACAGGAACCAGAAGGAGTCGTTTTAAACTGTCAGGTTGGCGTAGCGGTTTCCTCGCCTTCCACCGCTGTGACCCGGGTTGGATTCCATCCTGGGCCAATAATATATGTGGCGCAGGTTTTCAACCTTTCGTTTTCAACCGGCTTTAGGCAGTGGTTCTTTGCCTTGTTTTTATACACTGAACAAAAATATAAACGCCGACAAAAATATAAACGCCCACAAAAATATAAACGCCCACAAAAAATATAAACGCCCCCAAAATGGTTATTTGTCTTGATTTGTAAACAACATTTTTGTCCATCTCTGCCAGTGAGGAATTGCTCAGTGATGCAGTGATTCCACCCACATCTGCGTTGTGGGTGGAATCACTGAGCGATTCCTCACTGGCAGAGATGGACACAAATGTTGTTTACAAATCAAGACAAATAACATTTTGGGGGCGTTTATATTTTTGTGGGCGTTTATATTTTTGTTCATTGATGTTTGCATGATCATCAAGTGGAGGAAATTTCATTCATCGAAATGTCGGGTATATTTTTGACAGTTATGTGCAACCGCCCACACATCCGATTTATAACACATTTTATCAAACAAAACTCACGGAAACAAAATAAAAACAACATAAGAATCACTGCCCGACGCCGGTTGAAAACGGTCGCCGGTTGAAAACGAACGCCGTTTTTCTTGCTTTTCTCAGCATTCACGATAATTGTAAAACTTCAGAGAGGTCAGTTAAACGAGCTTTTTGTGTGGGTATTTTATCTCGACAAGGCAATGTGCAATTCACATGGGAAATAGTGAGATGGTGTAGCCACACAAAATGGTGAAATAACTACCATTTGCCTATCGAGCCTTGCTCAGCTCCCACGGCACCATAGAAACATTAATGAGAACAATGTATGTGATTCGGTTCGGAACGTGGTGGTCTGATCTTCGCTGCAACAGTTACATGTATATGAGCACGTACGTGCATGAAACAGCATTGGTTCTGACCCGCCAAACATTCTTGGGAATTGGGAAAAGAATATAAAAGAACATATTGTATGGAAAGTATGCCTGTCGGTGTGCATCAACATTTTGTTTTTCTTTACCTAAAGTTTGTAGGCCTATGCGTGGTTTGGTGTGTTAATTTCTTTTTGTTTAAGTGATGGATAGGCCTAATGGGAATAAATTAAGGCAAACTAAAACAAATAGTAGTATTGTCTCTTCGTGTGCATCCTTTTTGGCTGGCGCTCAAAAATATTTGTATATATTTGTTTAAATAAAACGGACGAACATTTTTGTCATTTTCACATTCGCACTCACAGGGTGGAATCTAATTATGACGCGACGCTATATTATTATTATTCTATAAAGTCAATAGAAATGCGTCAAGCAAAAAGAGAAAAAGAAATACCCCCAATCTTTATTGAAACGTTCAGATGAGAATCATGTTGGCCTAATGAATGGAATATAACAATTCGGCCAACAAAGTCGGGTGGTGTCGTGTTGGTTATGTGCCGACCTGGTCAGGTGTCAACTTGGTTTTTGTGCAGGCGTCGAGTTGGCAAGGTGTCGAGTTGATGGGTGTCGAGTTGACAAGATGTCGAAGTGATGATCGGATATACCCTTAGGGGAAGGGTCAAGGGACAAGGGTGCAGATTGCTTTAAAATATATACAGGGTGGTCAAATAACAAAAACGCAACCTTTTGATATGTATAATTTTGCTATAAGAAGGAAAAAAGAACGAAAAAATACCAAGAACTTCCGATTGGTTCAGTAGTTTTGATTCCAGCACCATTTTGTGATCCAAGGGTAATTTAGTATTGGATGTTCACTTTGTACGATAATTCTAATTAGAGCCCCTAACATCGATTCACAAAAATGGCGCAGACATCAAAACAACTAGGCCGAACCAGGAGTTCTTCGTATCATTTTCCTTCGTACCAAATTTCCTATATATCCAAAGTGTAGGTCTCTGAATAGTGAAAGTACTAAGGTTGCAGGTTTTTTTTTACCAACCTGTATAATTTGCCTCTAAATGTTAATAACGTAAACAGATTTTGTTTCAATTTTTAGATTGTTTGATTCTTCTAAAATTGAATAATTAACTTGAAAATTCCGTTTCTGTTTTATTTTATTTTATTTCAGCCTATTTTTGTGTGCGACAGTTCAAGTGAGTTATTTGCAGTGCAATATACAATTATTTTAAAGATTCAAATATAAATGCCTCCATAATTGCTTCTTTTGTGTCTTACATAAAAATGTGTCTTACATAACAATGATTACTCATGTATTTCATTAAAATATTTCTTACAATGATCTTTATACTTTTCTAAATGTACATTTTGCAATATGGAAATAAATGTTGGGATAAAATCGATCTTAACCCTGATATTATATTCATTTCATTATTTGATTCATTGTAGAGCTAGTAAAATTGAATTGACACAAAAACAGTTTAGGCTAGAAATTGAGATTAAAATTTGGTCGAGTCAAAAAAATTCTGAACATGATTAAATATCTAAAATACATTTTGAATAAACACTAAGAATGGCAAATTAATTACGTCAAAATGAATTCATTTGAATGGAAGAAAACTGGCTTAAAATCTACATAGCAATTACAATAGAAGGGAAACAAATATATAAACACCTGACTACTATAATCCATTATTAAAGTTAGAACTTAATTAAAACCCATTACAGTCAAATATTTCTTTCACTACCTCTTCCATTCATTTGTGTAGACAATGACAGATTAGTAAAAACAGATCACATTGACCACACACAGTCTTAGGCCGCATCCGAATCTCTTGTCTATGGCTATTGTCTAGGTGTTCGCCCATTACAACTACGCGTGAGCAGGCTGACAATAGACGTAGCCGTAGCTCTAGAAGCCCGTTTCGGACACGGCCTTAGCTTCCACACAAACTGTGTACATGTACATTCCTTTGGTTTTTGTGTAGCTAACTTCGGCTAAAATCCTTTTTGTTTGCATCTAGAAAATGTTTTCAACCAACATTTAGATTCTGGGCCCCTCAATTGCTCTCCTTTATTTTCCCCCACATATAACCCTATAGAACCCATTTTTTCTATAACACTCTTTTTAAGAGAAGGGGAAAAAAGAACTGAGGTGGTGTGCAAGTCCACATCCTGTGGGCATCTTCGGTTCGCAGGTTCGCAGGTCCACAGTGAGTATGAAAGGTTCACACCTTCAATCGTGGACCCCCTATTATCCCTTTTTTGTTTATACGTTATCGTTTTTTGAAGATCTCCCATATGCTTTGTACATGAATCTCAATCGTGGTCATTTGTCAAGAGAAGGTGTGGGTCCTGTGCAGTGCACAAAGTTCACAATTGAACTTCCGGGCACTTCCGAGCCGCCGGCTATTATAGGCTTTTTACGTGTGGTTGATTTTGTTTTCTATAATACTTTGATTTTACTAGGATCTGAACCATGAAAAGGCCATAAATATGGATGATAAGTTCAAAATTAATTTTACAATATATGAAAACATGCATGGCTGTCTAAATTATTAAAGGAAAATAGAAAGAAAATAAATTTGACCTGAACGTATAAGTTGCAACATGATTGACTCATTGTCAAGAAGAGAAAGCCCCGCCCCCAAAATGCCTGTACTGCATGCTTTGGCGCTGCATCTTAAAATATATTATTATGGCGAAAACTACCTTATACTGCATGTAGTCTACACTTTAGAAAGATTAGCGCGAAACAAGAAAACAATGAAATGATGTACGTATGACGTAACTACACTTTCCTTTTCCCTAAATTTGATATATCGTTCACATTTTGTAAAATGTATAAAATGAAAAATATTTTTTTAAAGGTTTGTATCTACTTTTCAGTAAAGCAAACAACGTCAATGTGTCCGGAAGTTTGGTTTCTCGTATGTTCTTAGGGTCAACTTACAAGCTCTATAGTGAACCCTAACCCTCTACTGTTAAACATCCACTATTTGAATACATATACATGTACAAACTGATTCCAATGCTATGCCATATAATTGTGAGCAGTAGCATGCCATTACTTTTACTTTAGCTCTTAATTTGTTTGTTAATGCAAACAAAAAATCAAAAAATCAACAAGAATGACAGTACTGAAACAAATGGCATAGTATTGTGTTCAAACAATCTGCTATCTTAATATAATATAATCAATAAAAACATGATCAATTAGGGTATACTATATTTCACTTTTTTCTTTCGAAAATACAATTATTTACAGGAAATTAATAGGAAAATTGTGACACTGATAAAATACTTCGTTGGTTGAATCTTTTTTTTTCTTTTTTCTTCAAGGCCGGGTGACCGTGACGGTACACAGAAGAGATGGCTATATCCACGCTATGATGAAAAAGAAGATAATTTATGGGAACATTTCATTTCAGTTATGTGGCTAATTACTGAAAACTCATAACCTGTGACTGTCTGCCTCTGGGTAGTTGGGGTGATACCTGTCAGGAACAAGTAACAACAGTTTTGGCAGCTATTTAGACATGTATGCAATGATGCAGTGGTTTCCTCTTTGCAGACACACTTCTAATTCAGTTAAATTTGACCTGGTCCCATGAAAATGGCGTAAAGTCGCGCTATGCTATATTGAGTTATGATTGAAAATAGCCGATTTGACAGTGGGGAATCGTTTTGGGGGTTTTGGCATGATACAATTCCCGTTATGTTTTCTTTCGAACTACCAAGTATTGTGTTTATTGGGAAGGGGCATAATCATACATGCAGCTTACTTTTTTAATTTGATTATTAGAACGATTCTCGGTCACATGGGAAGGACATTAAATTGAAGGGCATGTAACGTAAATATTATATATTTTTTTAATACGCTACCCAATAATAAATATATCATTTTAAAGCTAAGAATTCAAGGAATCTGAAAATACCAATATCTAAAAATATCAAAATGTCAACTTTACTCAGATTTCGTGGGAGCAGGTGACAAATATGGGTCCAATTACCTTTTAATAATGCTTGCTGTTGAACCATGTGAACAATTTCAGTGTCATAAAATTAAGGTCGACATTCAAATAACGGCTCTCGCACTAGAAAGCACACCAAACCTAGAAAACAACTGCACACAGGATCAGTAATTCTTGGGACTGAACCCAACAGTACTAAACCTGCCAAACTCCAACTGTTTTATTGAGTAGGTACAGATGGGTCTATATGCATTGTTAGGTGTTCAGCATCATGGCTGTGATGGCTGCATGGCCATTGGTTGTGTTTGAGTGTGTTTTGATGAGTGTACATCAATTCTTTTCGTACATTATGTTATGGGGACAATCCATAGGGTTTGTGTGCTAAGGGAAATCTCGCTTATCTCAAACTCAGAACACTCTAAAACTCTTCTACATTTTCTTTCATAATACCCTAACCCAATTTTACCTTGTTATAGCTTTACTGAAAACCCAACGCGCTAAGGGGACTCAAAAATGTCCCCACTACTCGGTCTGTTTTTCTCCAAACAAAAGAACCTGTCCCCACAACTAGGTGGAGGCTGAAACGCACTTACACTTGACCAGGAACTTTGCTGTGACCATGGGTGAGCTAACCCACGAAGCTTCAACATTTGTACAAGTCTCATGCCTTTCTGCCCTGAACATCACATAATTCCACAGGGTCTTCCTGGGCCTTTGGCACTGAGTCAAACAACAAGTTGCTAATGCTTGGTACCAAAGCTGCCAAAACCTAGCAAAACCTGCAGTTGGAGTTTAATGGGCTTGGGGTAGTTAGGGTTAGTCAAGTGCAACTGGGCAGAAATTTATACCTGTTCATGGGAAGTGCACCCATCTTGTTCCTCGAGCACAGCTGACACTCATTTCTGACTGATCTTTTTGTGGTTGTTGACGATGACTTCGACAATTGAGGGCTCGGCCAGCGTGGTCACGTCTCCCAATTCGTCGCTCTGATCGGCACACACCTTGCGCAGAATACGCCGCATGATCTTACCGGAGCGGGTTTTAGGCAGGCCTGGTGTGATCTGTTGGGGAGAAAAGACAAAAAAATGATGTGACCTAAGTCAGATCTTTTTTTCAAGATCTAAGATATTAATATTTCTGTATTCTACAGAACAAGAGATTTCCAATGGTACAAAACACTAAGGGGGTACTGAGAGTTCAGCAGCGGAAAAAGGGACCACCAACTTGTTTGGAAGCTTGGTAAAACAGATTCTTGAGAAAAAGGCATTTACAAATCTTGCAGATGTATTTACATTCAATGCCTAGTTAGTCTTTGCCAAAGTCTACAGTAATCGATAGTGTGCACATTGCATACAATCTTTTCAAGCAGTTCGCCCGCAAACGACACGATTATAGACCAGCTCCCCCACTCATACTATCGTCTTTGTAAATCGTTACCAGCGGTTTAACGTTTTCTTTATTTCTCTGCAGGCTTTCTTAGGGAGCTATCGTGTTTCGCCACTATCGGGCTTCTGGAGACGCATCAAAGATAGTCTAAATAAAGCTAAAAACTAAAATATAAACCGCAGGATGGAGTTTTGGAATCGTTGGTAAATTCACTTGGAACTTTGTAAATGTACTGTTAGTGATAGTTTTTTTACACTTTTTTTTGTCTCGGACGTTGTGTTGAAATTTATAAATTTGGTTACGGGTATCCGACCCGATAAAATGGAACCGGTTCTTGGCCTCCGACTGGCTTATTTCAAACAGGGGCCTGTTTTGGCGAGCACAACCAACCGACAACCAGGGTTGGTTGCCCCTTAAATTAAAGATGGCGAAAATGTTGCAAAACTTTCAGAATTTTTTTTTCTTTTAGTTTTTAGTAGTTGAGTTGGCATTTGAAAAATGTGACCGGCTCTACAAGTCGCTATGCACTATCATGTAATGGCCCGCTCAATGTTGAGAGGGTAAACATTTCATCAAAATGTGATTTTTATTCGTTGTCATGAATGACATCTTTAATACCTACAGTTTCAGGTTTCATTCAAAGAAATGTTGATTCTAATGAATAAAGTGGAAAAAAATACAATTTTGTGTGCACCAATCTGTTGTAGAACAGATTCGGCTATTTCAAAGCCCGTTTTCTCAGTTGTGTAATTTGAACTCCAAGGAAGTAATCAAAATGTAAACACATCATGTCTCCCAAATTGTGGGCTTTTCAACCATGTATATAACTCAATTTCTTTTTATTGCGACATATACACCTTTTTGTAGAGCTGGTCACAAATATGCAATTGAAAATACAATCATGCTGAGCAAATAGTTAAAATAAGTCAATGTATCAACTTTAAGCTTGCTGAATCAGAAAAGATCATTGTGTCGTCTGCCAAGCGTGTCGTCTGCTACTCAAGTTGGTTGTAACGTTAGGACTACAAGAATGATAAACAATTCCCGGTCATGCGTTTTCGCACGATAAAGAATAAATGTTTCCAGTCGAAGTTATGACGTCAGAAACAGCTCTTGGTTTTATTTATTTTTATTTATGTCATATTTAATGAGGGTAAACTCCAATCAGTGCACAGCACTGCTTTCCATGGTGCTGAATTGCGAAGGACACGGCTACAACGTAGTCGAGCCATTTGCCCAGTTCTGATTGGTTTTTGTGGGTATGGATCAATTTTTCCCAGATGTTTTGTCGGGTCAGTTCAGGTCAGATTCCGTTATATTAATACACTACCCCCGCCAAGGAGGTTATGTTTTGGCCAGCATTTGTGTGTACGTCTGTTTGTTAGCAGGATTACAGAAAAACTACAGGAGGGATTTTTAACGAAACATTGTGGGTATATTAGATAGCTTATAGGTCAAAGACGATTATTGTGGATACAGATCAGGAATCTGAGTCACTTTGAATGATATTTGTTAACATTGCGAGATATGAAGTTCTGCAGTTGGGCGACATTTGCCAATTGAGGGCACTTTACTAGACAACCAGTAACGTCGGGGCGCATTTGTTAAGTTTGGGTCGAGGTCTACTCTCTCTGAGTGCCTTTGTTTCTAGTTTGTAATGTTTTCGGACGATTTGGCACATCATTTATAGGACTGACTTGTATCATATCCGGTACGGCATAAGCAGCAATCTTCTGTCGGACCATCAGCTTCAGTTCCTTGATGATGTCCTCCTCAGATTCACTGATTCCATCCTTGAGAATGATATAGGCATAGATACCTGTAAAAACCAACAGAGGCCAATTTCATGGAGCTGCTAAGCACAAAAAGAATGTCAAGCATAAAAATACTTTCTTGGCAAAAAAAGGGTTACAAACTAACATTTCAGGTGATATTGTTTGTGACTGCTATTCAGCTGATTTTTACTTAGCACGAAAAGCACATGATGTTTTGGCTGGTAACCTGTTCTTACTGAGGAAGACTTTTTTTGTGCTAAGCAAATTTATGAGCTAAGCAACTCTATAAAACTGGCCCCACTGGGCAGGAGTTGCCAAATATCTTTCTTGTGACATACTCCAACCGTGTGCCAAATGTCATGCTTGTATCATCAAAGGCACAGTTCCCCCAAATATTTCCCCTATCTGCCCCACTTTATAGCCCTTTATTGAAATGATAAAACTTACATCGATTTATTTGTGTAAATGTTCTGGTGTTTGGTTCAAGTGCATGTATTAAAGGAAGGATACAACATTTGCAGATATTGGAAGTTTTTACTACCGAATTGTTAAGAAATGTCTTACTTATTTGAAAGTAAAAAATGATATACAATAATTATATGCATCATTAATGATAGGCATCCAGCAAAATGATTGCGCTAGATATCCTGTAATTGTAATTTTATTAAACAAAATTCGCGATCGCCGGATGGTGATCGCAAAAAAACAAAAACATCAAAATAAGAAACACTGCCCGACGCCAGTTAAACTATAAAATACAATCCCCAAATCCACCCATTCCTAATAATTCAAGCTATTACCAATGGTGTATCCTACTTTTAATGGTTGTAATCGGTTTCACCGATGTATTTTGAGGTTGTGGATTTTACTTTGCCTAAATCTCTAATAAATATCAATAATCCATGCAGGACCCCAATGGAAACCAGTTTTTGACTGTTTGGACACACTCTAAGTCACAAATTTGTCAAAAAGTTGTCACAAATCACCATCTACTGTTCTTCCGCTTAACCAGTTCGCGCCGGAATTATTTTAACATCACCTAGCCAACACGCTGAATT
Organism: Crossaster papposus; assembly: GCA_037893245.1. Lineage (NCBI taxonomy): Eukaryota > Metazoa > Echinodermata > Asteroidea > Velatida > Solasteridae > Crossaster > Crossaster papposus. Next base: position 1,553,740 of record JBAIAA010000173.1, read on the forward strand.
ATTTTTAACGAAACTAGATTCGGGGCGGGTTCAGGCCGATAGTACCAGGAGGCAGACCCACACATTTCCAGCCTTGCTCGCTGCTGACAGACATTTCCGGCCTTGCTCGTTGCGTGTTTATTCGTCATCCGTTTTGAATCTGGGGAAAACTTTGTGTTTATATACGTCATCCGGCGCGAACTGGTTAAACAAAGTACGAGTTCATACTGAGTAAAGCCTGGTTCATACTCGGCGCGAACGTCACAGCCAGTTTTCGTTCTGCGAATTCGCAAAAGTTGAGCACATTTCAACTCCTACGATTCCAGCGAATGTTCACAGCCAACGCTTTGTGACGTCAAATTCGTATCGCATTCGCGGTATTGTGAACCGGCCCTAATGCTTCCTTACCTTCCCCTTTGATGTCGTGAGGGAATCCTACCACTGCAGTCTCTGCTACTGCAGGATGCTCATCCTGCAATACAATCATTCATCATGAGTAAAAGTCTGACAGTCATGGGTTACATTAACACTAAGAACCCTTAAAGGTAGGCTACACCATTGGTACTGTAATCACTTGAATGACGAGGAAAGCAAGAAAAAACGGCATTTCGTTTGTAACCGGCGTCGGGCAGTGGTTCTTATGTTGTTCTTGTTTTTTTATAATATAGTAAAAAAGACAAACTGTATCCTTCAAAATAAAAATTAACGCAAACACCACAAATACTGACACTTATTGTTAAGTCCAGGCCCTAGAGCTGGTTTTTAAATGGTACCTGAAATTCAAAACTTTAATATGGCAAAATAAATGCTTTAATAACGCTGAATACTTAACAACTGCAAAAAACGTCATATTTGTTTATATGTTTGCTCATTAATCGTGACCCTAAAATGAAAGGCAATATGCGCCGTGCCCCGCCCACAAAAGATAACGTCATGGTAAGAACATGCACAGCCTAGCCGGTGGACGATCAATTGTGACTTCGTGCACGAGTGTGTGTACGTGTACACAATACATAGGCGGGGGCATGGGGCATATTGCTTTTCATTTTAGGGTCACGATTAATGAGCAAACATAAACAAATATTTTTTGCAGTTTTTGCAGTTGTTAAGTATTCAGTGTTATTATAGTGTATATTTCGCCATATTAAAGTTTTGAATTTCAGGTACCCTTTAAACATACATGTACTAAAGGTTTGAAAATATCAACAACAAAAAATTACTACCAATTTATTGAGAAATATCTTACTTATTTGAAAGTAAATAGAGATTCTAGGCATCCAGCAAGATGATTGCGCTAGATATCCAGTAATTGTGCCGAAAAATCGAATTGAGCCAGACAACGATTGAAAACGAACACCGTTATTCTTGCTTTTTCCAGCATCCATGATTGAAAAACTTCGGACAGGTCAGTTAAACGATATTTACTATAAAATACAACACCCCAAATCCACCCATTCATGATAACTCAAACAATTACCAATGGTGTATCCTACCTTTAAAACCGGCCAACCACCTTTATATTCCTTTATTAAAACAGGATCAAGCTTACCATAGCATCTTCCACCTCAGCAGTTCCTATACGATGACCACTGACATTGATGACATCATCCATGCGACCAGTGATGTGATAATGGCCCCGTCTATCCCGATGGGCCCCATCACCACTGAAATATACACCTGTATATGCCAAAATAGTCACAAGTTGAACTACAAGGGGACCAAGCTTACTGCCCTTAGGGACAAGTTGATTCTGTGACACTATGGAGCAACAAACTAGGAGTTAGAACAACCTAAGATAAAAGGAAACAAAGAAGTCCACCAACATGAGCTTTACGACCACAAGACTCGCTCAGTAAACAAAGCGAAATAACTAAATCAGATTACGCGCCACCGTGGCCTCGCCGGGGAAGTCGGGAAATTTCAGTCAGGTTGGATTGTTTTTTAGAACGCACATTTCACCAATTGTCTCTACCTGGCTCGCAGTGCAACATGTATCACCAATTTCCTCATGTCGACATTGTCTGCTTCGGTTATTTTTAAGCCCTTGAAAATCTTTGAAAAATGTATTATTATACAAAAATTAACATTACAATTTCAGCTTTATGTCCTTACAGTAACGAGCAGTTCGCTGGTTCAGCTTTTGGAGAGTCGTTAGGTTACCAGTGAAAAACACAGTGGCCATCTCTGTGCACAAAGGCCGGCTGGCCGGCCTTTGTTGGTTGTAAATGCCGCAGGTGAGCGCAGTGCATTCTCTATGGTGGAGAGCCTGGGCGCTAATCGGATTAAGATAAAAGAGGTCTTCGTTCTAACTCCTTCTAGTTTATTGCTCAATGGTGACACGGGACATGGTGTCATCCATGTGTATCTTACCACTGTTGACTGCTAAATACAGCTATGGTTTTGTTCAATGGGACTATAGCTGTCATTGTTAATGTCATTGTTTAGGTGTTGGTGGCTCAGTCCAGCAGGTTTAAACACCCTTTTTAACCCAGTCTCCTCCCTATTGTAATAAGAGACTGTGCAGAGTACTGCTGGCAAATATTACCAATAATAAAAAAAAGCAACAGGCACACTTTTGTTGGCGTGCATTGTTGGCGTGCTACGTGTACACATCACTGTACCGGATCGGGGCAGGTAAACAATTACCGCACTTGTTTACAACAAGAGAACGCCAGAAAAAGAGCTTTACGCAACACTGGGTCAGCTGTGGCGGCTAAAACAGGAAGTGTTTCAGCTAAAACCGTTCAGACACCGTGTTAAGAAGATAGAATAGTCAGAATTTCTAAACCTTCCCTACGAGGTGTTCTAAATCACCATTTTAGCGGCGAGATAAAACCGATTCTGTTAAAAACTAAAACCGTTCAGACACCGTTTTAGCTACAACTTTTAACCAATTCATGTTGAACTAGTGTTTTAAGCAAATTTTAAACGTTGTATGAACGCACCGCACCCTATGATGACACAGATCTTTACAACATGTATGTATATTCAAAACAATATGCAGGCAGAAGCAGGTGAAAATGTACATGTAGAAGAAAAGTAGGATCAAAATGTCCAAAACATAACAGGACAAAAGTAGGACTTTAGAGGACAAAAAGAGGAGAAAAAGTAGGGCTTTTGCAGGCTTTCATGTTTTTATTGATACTGATTCATGTCCACAGCATCATAAGCCTCATTTTGCATGTTCTGTACTCACAACGCTTGTGTTCCATCAACTATGAAAGTACAGTTGCAGTACTACTACGCCGAAGCCCTTCTTTGTGTGATTTACACGTTTATACGACAATGTGCAACAATTTTCTTAACATACATGTATTCTCCAAATGTTTTGAGTAGAGGGACTAAAAAGTAGGAATTTCGAGAAAGAAAGTAGGAAAAGTAGGAGCAAGGTAAGAACAACTGTGAAACTACTTGAAAGCCCGAGGGAAAGAACACAGTATCCAGACGCCACTTGTGTACGAACACTATGGAGAGTCCAGACAATTTCTAAGTATTTCCCAATAAAATTAGAAATGTTTCTCAGTCCCAAATGTATGTCTTTTCAATATTTTTGCACTGATTAACCTTCATTGAGTTGATATATGAAGAAAAAAAGCAGCGTTAGGCTGCAACATTTCTTTCCAGCCCGAGTATGACAACATGCGCACCTTTATATGGTTGGAAGTAAGTCTCCACGTATCGTTGGTGGTTGCCATAGATGGTGCGAGCGATACCCGGCCAAGGTTTCCTGACACACAAGGCTCCAGACACACTGTGCCCTGTCATCTCTACTGTCTGCAGATGCATCAAAGACAAGCAATAAGTGCACATTAACCCTCCCTCTCTCATCAGTGCCAACACAGAGCCAGTGCCATTACCACTTCTATCAAAACTTATCGTAACTCATACTGTATGAGAGAGGAAGACGGTTGTTTTTTTGAAAGAGTTGTATTCAAGTCGCTGCTAGTCCATCACAAGTCCTCCAGTCTCAAGACAAGTCACTAGCTGTTTAAATGAGCTGTTAACAAAATCATTCCTTTGTCATTGTTTAAACCAGCTACTTGCGATTGGCTTTATGAAAGGACTTGCGATTGGCTTTATGAAAGGACTTGTGACTGGACTTGGGAAAGGACTTGTGACTGGACTTGGGAAAGGACTTGTGACTGGACTTGGGAAAGGACTTGTGACTGGACTTGGGAAAGGACTTGGGAAAGGACTTGGGAAAGGACTTGTGACTGGACTTGGGAAGGGACTTGTGACTGGACTTGGGAAAGGACTTGTGACTGGACTTGGAAAAGGACTTGTGACTTGACTTGGGAAAGGACTTGTGACTGGACTTGGAAAAGGACTTGTGACTGGACTTGGGAAAGGACTTGTGACTGGACTTGGGAAAGGACTTGTGACTGAACTTGGAAAAGGACTTGTGACTGGACTTGGGAAAGGACTTGTGACTGGACTTGGGAAAGGACTTGTGACTGGACTTGGGAAAGGACTTGTGACTGGACTTGGGAAAGGACTTGTGACTGGACTTGGGAAAGGACTTGTGACTGGACTTGGAAAAGGACTTGTGACTGGACTTGGGAAAGGACTTGTGACTGGACTTGGGAAAGGACTTGTGACTGGACTTGGAAAAGGACTTGTGACTGGACTTGGGAAAGGACTTGTGACTGGACTTGGGAAAGGACTTGTGACTGGACTTGGAAAAGGACTTGTGACTGGACTTGGGAAAGGACTTGGGAAAGGACTTGGGAAAGGACTCGTGACTGGACTTGGGAAAGGACTTGTGACTGGACTTTGGAAAGGACTTGTGACTGGACTTGGAAAAGGACTTGTGACTGGACTTGGGAAAGGACTTGGGAAAGGACTTGGGAAAGGACTCGTGACTGGACTTGGGAAAGGACTTGTGACTGGACTTTGGAAAGGACTGGACTTGGGAAAGGACTTGTGACTGGACTTCACTTGGGAAAGGACTTGTGAATGGACTTGGGAAAGAACTTGTGACTGGACTTGGGAATGAACTTGGGAAAGAACTTGCAGGAACTCGAATACAACTCTGTTTTTTTGATAGGTTGTGTTAGAAGAATTAACAAATTTTTGACAGCTGTGATGTGGGATATGACGTTTTATTACACCGAAGGGGTACATAGCATTTGAGGCTTAGCTGAGGGTGCTATAAAGGTTTCTTGCAGGGTGTTAGAAACATCATATCCCACATCACATCAGTCAATTGTTGTTTTGTTACATCATATCAAACGTCAAAAAGAGTTAGATGGGTTTTTAAGTAAGCCGGTTTCGACTTATCAAGATTTCACTGTAAATGTATGTGCTACTTACATTATCCTGGCGAGGTGAGATATGCAATGGACAGCATGGAGGTTACATGGATGTAGAATTAAACATGAAGGATGAGTCCACGCCAATCCAGCAAATGCATGAAATGAGTGAAAATAATTGAAACCAAGTCATAAAGATGAAAACCATGGGAAAGTCAATATTCAGAGCAATACGTAAACCCTCCCCCAAAATACCCAACCACAGATCAGTTTTAGGTGAAGGGACATGATGAAGACATCTGGGAAAAGTGGTTAACCAGTTCGCGCCGGAGGACGTATATATACACGCACAGTTTTCCCCAGATTCAAAACGGATGACGCATAAACACAAGGCCAGAAACATCTGTCAGCAGCGAGCAAGGCCGAAAATGCGTGGGTGTGCTTCCCAGTACCATCGACCCGAACCCGCCTCGGATTGAGTTCCGTTAAAAATAATCCCGCGCCTAGGCTTATTGATGTTAAAATAGTCCCGGCGCGAACTGGTTAAAAGGGGTAAGATATCTTTTGCAGCAATCCAAAGAGTTACCAACCAAAATACTATTGGAAAAAATGACTTGTTGTAAAGATATTAATGAAACTCCATGTGAAATTGTTTTGTGTGGCATGCTGTCATTTTGGAAGAAAATTACAAAAGAGTGTCATTTCCAAAGATTCATCGCAGAGACACACTTTGGAAATTTTACCAAATAGTGCGCGCAAGTGTTTGGACGACGCACGGTGCATGCGCTGGCTATTAATGGTCTGTTCAGTGCATGACACGCGAGTAGCTGCAATCGGATGGATGAGAACAAGCCCTGAACGCAAAATTGTGACTTGGCGTATTTTTAATTAAAATTGAAATCTTACAATATTGTTTTCTCAGAATATGCAGCATTCAAACTATGAGTTATTATAAAACAATGAAAATGCAGTTTCACCCTTAAAGGTAGGATACACCATACACCGAATTACTAAGAAATATATTACTCATTTAAAAGTAAATAATGATTCTAGGTATCCAGCAACACGATTGCGCTAGATATCCTGTAAGTATTCCGAAAAATATAATTTTATACAGAAACGGCAATCGCGAAAAAACAAAGATAACATAAGAATAACTGCTCGAGGAGGGTTGAAAACAAACACTTTTCTTCATCCATGATTGTAAAACTTTGACAGATCAGTTAAACAATATTTACTATAAAATACAACACCCAAAATCCACTCATTCATGATAATTTAAGCAATTACCAATGGTGTATCCTACCTTTAAAACACTGTGAAATTTCACGGAGATTTCAAGGTGAAACTGCATTTCTAGTATTCAAGAACTCGTAGTGTCAGAGAGTGAACAACTTTATCAGGTTGTTTGACAAGCACTTTTCTTTATATTTTGAGCTCTTTGGCTGCTTCCAAAATGCACAACCGACAAATGGTATATTGTCTCTTTATAAACAAAAACTACCGATGTCTCACCGTATCACTCATGAGGACAGGCTCAATGCCAAAGAATGGCGTCATGGGTCCGTGGTGAATCACTGCCTCAGGGTTGGATGGGCAGGGACTGATCATGATACCACCGGTATACTCACCGTATCACTCATGAGGACAGGCTCAATGCCAAAGAATGGCGTCATGGGTCCGTGGTGAATCACTGCCTCAGGGTTGGATGGGCGAGGACTGATCATGATACCACCGCTATACTCACTGTATCACTCAGGAGGACAGGCTCAATGCCAAAGAATGGTGTCACGGGTCCTTGATGAATCACTGCCTCAGGGTTGGATGGGCGGGGACTGATCATGATACCACCGGTATACTCACTGTATCACTCATGAGGACAGGCTCAATGCCAAAGAATGGCATCATGGGTCCGTGGTGAATCACTGCCTCAGGGTTGGATGGGCGAGGACTGATCATGATACCACCGCTATACTCACTGTATCACTCAGGAGGACAGGCTCAATGCCAAAGAATGGTGTCACGGGTCCTTGATGAATCACTGCCTCAGGGTTGGATGGGCAGGGACTGATCATGATACCACCGGTATACTCACTGTATCACTCATGAGGACAGGCTCAATGCCAAAGAATGGCGTCGTGGGTCCGTGGTGAATCACTGCCTCAGGATTGGATGGGCAGGGACTGATCATGATACCGCCGGTATACTCACCTTATCACTCATGAGGACAGGCTCAATGCCAAAGAATGGCGTCATGGGTCCGTGGTGAATCACTGCCTTAGGGTTGGATGGGCAGGGACTGATCATGATACCACCGGTATACTCACCGTATCACTCATGAGGACAGGCTCAATGCCAAAGAATGGCGTCATGGGTCCGTGGTGAATCACTGCCTCAGGATTGGATGGGCGGGGACTGATCATGATACCGCCGGTCTCTGTGGGTGGACATAAAATGAAATATTTGAATGTATAGTCAAACAATCCTTTTTGTAACAGACCCTTCCGTTATACTAGGTCCTGCACAGAGTACATGTACGTATTTATGCTGTGTTCCAATCACATTGTGTTTTTTGTGTTTACAAGTTAAAGGTAGGATACACCATCGGTAATTGATTGAATTACCATGAATGGTTGGATTTGGCAGGTTAGTACATATCGTTTAACAGACATGTCTGAAGTTTTACAATCATGGAAGCTGGGAAAAGCAAAAAAACGGCATTCGTTTTCAACTGGCGTCGGGCAGTGCTTCTTTCATGTTCTATTTTTTTCGCGATTTTTCAAAACAATTACAGGATATCTAGCACAATCCTTTTGCTAGATGCCCACAATAATTTGTTACTTTCAAATAATAATTTCCTAATAATTCGGTAGTAAACATTTTCGATATCTGCAAATGGTGTATCCTACCTTTAACTAGTTATATTATAGCGTTCTTATCACCTAGTAACTCGTATTCACCAGTCGGGAACTGGAAGCGGAATTTTCTTCTCGAGTTCACAACTTATAGCTGGTATGGGTCAAGTGGCATGAAGGCCTGAGCCTGTTGGTGGGTAGCATTAGAATGTAACCCATTTGTGAACTAGGAGTAATTATTTGCAGTGAACACAAGAAACACGACGTGATCAAAATGCAGTACTGTTCACGGATCGGCCATCTTAAATTGAAAGTGAGGTAAAATCTTAAATTTTGGTGAACAAAGTAAGTAAGGTAAGGTAAGGTAAGGTAAGGTAAGGTAAGGTAAGGTAAGGTAAGGTAAGGTAAGGTAAGGTAAGGTAAGGTAAGGTAAGGTAAGGTAAGGTAAGGTAAGGTAAGGTAAGGTAAGGTAAGGTAAGGTAAGGTAAGGTAAGGTAAGGTAAGGTAAGGTAAGGTAAGGTAAGGTAAGGTAAGGTAAGGTAAGGTAAGGTAAGGTAAGGTAAGGTAAGGTAAGGTAAGGTAAGGTAAGGTAAGGTAAGGTAAGGTAAGGTAAGGTAAGGTAAGGTAAGGTAAGGTAAGGTAAGGTAAGGTAAGGTAAGGTAAGGTAAGGTAAGGTAAGGTAAGGTAAGGTAAGGTAAGGTAAGGTAAGGTAAGGTAAGGTAAGGTAAGGTAAGGTAAGGTAAGGTAAGGTAAGGTAAGGTAAGGTAAGGTAAGGTAAGGTAAGGTAAGGTAAGGTAAGGTAAGGTAAGGTAAGGTAAGGTAAGGTAAGGTAAGGTAAGGTAAGGTAAGGTAAGGTAAGGTAAGGTAAGGTAAGGTAAGGTAAGGTAAGGTAAGGTAAGGTAAGGTAAGGTAAGGTAAGGTAAGGTAAGGTAAGGTAAGGTAAGGTAAGGTAAGGTAAGGTAAGGTAAGGTAAGGTAAGGTAAGGTAAGGTAAGGTAAGGTAAGGTAAAAGTAAAGTTGTACAGGTAGTGAATTACTGCTTGGCGAGTAACATGAATACTCGAATACTCGTGAGTAGTTTATGCTACTCGTTCTATTACTCGTAATTTTGTATCTACTCGAGTACTTACCTGGGTGCAATTGAAGCATGTACTCGCGAGTAACAATTTGTTTTACAGTGTTGACTACGAAAAAAGTAACTACATGCATATACTTTGTGGTTTCTACACTAAAGTTGCCTTTTGTCTGAATGTTATAAATAAAGCTAGTATGTACCCTACACACGTACGTAGCAATCAAGGAATTATCTTACTCTTCCGAGGATTTCACTCCCAACAAATATATTTCAGGGAAATGACCCAAAAGTTTCCTCTAAAGGTTATCTCACTGCTGAATCATGGGTTGTAACTTTACGTCGTACATGTACTAACATGTATAATTATTTCTGCTCTGTATGAGAAATCTGTTAACTACCCGCGAGTACTTGACTAGCCGTGAGTAATTTCCTTGTCTACTCGTGAGTAATTTCCTTGTGAGTATTCTAATAGCAAAATCCACTACTCGTCTTGCATCTTGCATATGATACTCCCCTAAAAGCATTGCTGCTATCCTGGAGAGGGTGGGTTTCAAGAATGCTCGGTTTGTGCCTGCATGCCTACTTCTGATGCTGGTTTCTGCATGGGTGGTGATGGTGATGGTGATGATGGTGTGGTGGTGGTGATGGTGCGTTGGTGGTGTTAATTTGTCCTGATATAAATTGGTGGCTCCATCCCTCTAATAGCTGGCAGTGCTTCTCTCTGAAACCCTTTCAGACTGGTCGCGGTGACAGCAGCCAGCGGTAGCCTGTTCCAGATCCGAACAGCTCTTGGGAAAGGGCTATAGAGATAGCAATCGACCATGGTGTACGGTTGCCTGTAGATGAGGCTATGTTGATGGGTCCGGTGGTGTCGGCTTGATCTTGTGGCGAAGTTCTTTCACACAAATAGATTTTTTGCACGTTTAGGGCCAACATTTTTTCCTTATAACTAACAGATTGGGGTCCACTAAATTGCTGGGGCTAATTGAGTTACCTGTCTGCCACCACGTATCTGCGAGGGAACACCTTTTCTCACCGACGACATCGTTGTACCATTCCCAAGCTTCATGGTTCAGTGGTTCACCGACTGGATACAAAAACAATTGAGATTTAGAGTTACTGATAAAGTTGTGTCTTCAAAAATATATGTACGTAGACCATCTATGTAGAAGCTGTCGTCTTGGGCCACAAGTGGTTCAAAAACATCAATAACAGCATCATCTAAGACAAAACGGCGACCACCAAAGCTCCTTTAAAGGTAGGATACACCATTTGCAGATATCAAAGATATTTACTACCGAATTATTAAGAAATATCTTACTTATTTGAAAGTAAATAATGATTGTAGGCATCCAGCAACATTTTTGCACTAGATATCCTGTAATTATGCGGAAAAATGTAATAAAAAAAAAAAAATTGCGATCGTCGGATGACGATCGCGGAAAGAAAATAATAACATAAGAATAACTGCCCGACGCAATTTGAAAACAAATGCTGTTTTTCGTGCTTTCCTCGGCATCCATGATTGTAAAACTTTGGACAGGTCAGTTAAATGATAGTTACTATAAAATACAACCCCCCCAAATCTACCCATCCATGATAATTCAAGCAATTACCGATGGTGTATCCTACCTTTAACTTATGGAAGAGTCAAGAGAATAGGAACGGTATTCAACCAGTTTGAATTATTCCACGCAAGAATTGATTCTACTCTATTCCCAAAGAGTATTATTTTAAACTTTCTCATCAAAATGATCCCCAAAGCCTCAAGGTTCATTCTTGTTATAATCTTTTGAAGAGGAAGTGGACGCAATGTTACAAATAATCTCCTCCCCTTAAAGGAAATATACTTGTAACAGTTGCAAAGATAACATAACTAAACTACCACATTATTATGAAATACCTTCCTGGACTGTTGGTGAATGACAGTCTAAACAATCCTGTAAAATTATGACACGTGGTGTGCCGTCATTTTCAAGCAGAGTTGTATTCGAGTTCCTGCAAGTCCCTGCAAGTCCTTGCACAAGTCCTTTCATAAAGTAGCTGGTTGAACAATGACAAAGGAATGCTTTTGTCAAAGCTCATTTGAATAGCTTGTAATTTGAATTATAACTGGAGAACTTGTGATGGACTTGTAGGGACTTGTGTTGGACTTGCAGCGACTTGACTACATTCCTGTTTTCAAGAAAAATGGTCAGCCGCCCAGCGTTTGAAACAACTGGCTTCTTTAAAATACTACCCCCAATTTTCCATATTAAGTTAGTCCGCATTTTGTTTGCAATCGGTTCATTGACTGGTTCCCCGACTGACAATTCCCTAATTATTCCGTGGGGTCAAGGACCCAGAATACAAAAACATGATTGTTTTTTTTTATTTGTTTCCAAACTGAAAATCTAGCAAAATCAAAGGTTGTATTCCCTTAAGGGTAGGATACACCACTAGTAATTGCTTTAATTATGATGAATGGATAGATTTGGGGGGTTGTATTTCATAGTAAATATCGTTTAACTGACCTGTCCAAAGTTTATACAATCGTGGATGCTGAAAAAAAGCAAGAAAAACAGCATTCGTTTTCAACCGGCGTCGGGCAGTGGTTCTTATGTTGTTCTTGTTTTTTCGCAATCGCCGTCCGAAGATTAAGATTAATTACAGGATATCTAGCGCAATCATTTTGCTGGATGCTTACAATCATTATTTACTTTCAAATAAGTAAGATATTTCTTAATAATTTAGTAGAAAAATTTGTTGATATCTGAAAATGGTGTATCCTACATGTACATGTACCTTAAAGTCACTGTCATGGTGTTTCTTCAAAGATTTGCTGAGATTGCAAAGTCAACAGGTCTTCAGAATCGTTGAGCGCTCTCTGTAATCTAATCTTCCGGAAATGGAATTGACCACTTCAGGGAATTAATTTCTCAAAAAAGTGGAATCGCGATTCCGATTGCGAGTTTGGAATAGAGTAGAATCGATTCCGTCGTGGAATCGCCCACCCAATAATGGCTACCATCTAGAAATGTGGATTCAAACTGGTTCAATACCGTCCCTATTCTCTTGAGTTACTACCTCTTCCCTAAAGGAGCTAAAGAAGCTTGGTGGTTGCCATTTCGCCTTGATGCTGTCATTGATGTTTTCGGACTACTTCCTAAAGGCCCAAGACAACGGCTTCTAAACAGATGGGATCCGTATGCTCCATGAACGCTAGAATAAGGGTGTTAATGTAGGAGGAGACTAAATATATGTGTTTGATTTTGTAAAACTAACTTCTATGTTATATAAGATGGATTTTGTGTCGGGAGATTGGCCTTTCACTGACGTGAAATGTGATTTACATTTGTTGTCATGAATGACATCTTTAATACCTACAGTTTCAGGTTTCATTCACAGAAATGTTGATTTTGATGAATAAAGTAGAAAAAAATACAATTTTGTGTGCATCATTCTGTTGTACTACAATAGAGCTGGCTTTTTCAAAGCCTTTTTTCTCAGTTGTGTAATTTGGACTTCAAGGAATTAATCAATATGCCAACATGTCATATCTTCAGAACGAGAGGGGCTATGGAGCTCTATTATATACCAAATGAAAGCTTACGCTGTAGACTTTCCAACCATGTACATGTATATAACTCAATTTCACTGTTTTGTGACATAATACCCATTTTTGTGGAGTGGGTCACATTTACTGTATACTCAGTGTTGTCCCGAGAGATTCTTTCGAAGAGATCACTGACTCGGGTGGAAGCTTACGTTGTGGGCTTTCCAACCATGTATATAACTCAATTTCACTGTTTTGTGACATAATACCCATTTTTGTGGAGTGGGCCACATTTACTGTATACTCGGTGTTGTCCCGAGGGATTCTTTCGAAGAGATCACTGACTCGGGTGAGACTCGAACCAACGACCACCTGGTTTCTAGTGCAGACGTCTCGACCACCGAGCTATAAACCGGTATCGGCTGGCTCCTTCTACCATAGCCCAACGAACTTATCAACCACCCCTCGTAAATTCATACATGCAGATAAAAAATCACATACCACAGCCTAGTGTCTTCAGTGTGGAGCGGTCATATTTTGTGACGTAGGAAGTATCATACTTGAGGAGGAGTCTAATGGCTGTAGGGGCGCCGTAGAACTGGTTCAACTTTAACCTCTGCACCATCTCCCAATAGCGACCTGCACACAAAAATATGAAAGTAAGGTCGTGTCCGAAATGGGTGTCTAGAGCTACGGCTAGGTCTATTGTCTACGGCGGCCATTTTGTAGCGCTGTCCGAAATGCCGCCTAGAGCTACAGCTACGGCTACAACGTCACAAAAATCTAGCCGTAAAAGAAGTTGTCTAGCTCAGGCAAAACAAAATGGCGGCAGCACTAACGTTAATTTTGGAGCAAATTTTTTATTTTTTTCCAATAATAGTGCATTGTACTATTGCAACAAATACATGTACGTCAATATCATCAGGTATTCCGAACGGCTGTAAACAAACATTGCGTAACATCTAGCAGACGATAATTGTTGTAAATTCTTACATCGTAATTTTGCCAACACTAATTCAAGCATCGCTTGGGGGCGCAATAACTAGCCGTAGGCTCTACCGTAGCTGTGTCCAAATTTCATTTGCCTTAGCGCCTACGTAGACGTAGCTGTAGCTGTAGACGTAGACCGTAGCTCTAGACACTCGTTTCGGACACGGCCATATTTGTATTAAGTAGCCAAGGGTCATTCAATGCTGGATGGCTTTAGAATTATTTATAAACTGTGTTTGTTACTGTTCGAAAATACTTGATGCTATTTGAAACAGGGATGAGTTTCAAAAAATGAAAAAGTCAGAATTGTTATTTCATATTGAAGTATTCATGAGCAGCGCGAAAAACATGTGCGCAGCACGCGGTTAGGGGCATGGTAAAGTCAATGCATTGCAAAATATTGAAAAATGATTGACGTTTACTAAGGTAAAATGTCAATCGTAACTATTTTTACCTAGACTGGATTTTGATTTTTTTTTAGTGGACATAGACATTTAGTCCCACAAACGTGCAAAGCATCTAGCGTAAACGTGTGTTGACTTATCCACAGACTTATTAACAGACTTGTGTTTGGAAAGCACGAGGTACCGATATGCATTACGCGCTGAAGAGGAGACGACTGTACGTCCACGAAAAAATCCTTAATCAGTCTTGGGCCAAGAATAGCGAGTGTACTGTATACAGTACATGTGCATGGTAATAATGCACAACCATGGATAGCTGTGTTTTGCAGATATTCAAAAGTAAGACATTTCAAATTGTCATTTTCAAACTATCGGTTTTTTTTTACCAAAATATAAATAATTTAATACTTAAAGGTAGTATACACCATTGGTCATTGCTTGAATTATTATGAATGAGTAGATTTTTGGGGTTGTATTCATAGTAAATATCCTTTAACTGAGCTGTCCGAAGTTTTAGAATCATGGATGCCGAGAAAAGCACGAAAAACAGCGGGTTTTTTCAACCGGCGTCGAGCAGTTATTCTTATGTTATCTTTGTTTTTTCGCAATCGCCGAAATTTGTCATTATAAAATTCTATTTTTCGGATTAATTACAGGATATCTGGCGCAATCATTTTGCTGGATGCCCAGAATCAACATTTACTTTCAGATGAGTAGGATATTTCTTAATAATTCGGTAGTAAATATTTTCAATATCTGCAAATGGTGTATACTACCTTTAAGTTGAGTTAACCTTGTTTTTGACTTTCCGCTGCATAAAGTGTGTCTAATACTCTTTAAAAAAAAAGGCAAACAAATATAACGGAATACCACACGTAGAATGTATAATGAACATCGATAATATAGATATGGTTTCAAAGATACTAGTTTCCACATAGACATCAAACGTCCAAATCTGATAATGTTTGGTGGGGTCAAATTGACCATAGGACCAGGTTTTTCGATTTTGTTTGGATACTGTGCAAGTGTAGACTTGTAATCAAGTTGTTAGACACTTTTGTCTTTGTCCGTGCAGGCGCCACCGAAATGAACCAGAGCTGACGGCAGCGGGCATGGTGGCTCAGCGCTGGTTTATTTCGGTGGCGACTTGATTTCAAGTCTACATTTGCATAGTACCCAAACAAAATTGAAAAACTTGGTCCTATCATCAATTTGACCCGTCTTGGAAAATTATTCATAACTCTGTCAAACATTGTCATAGATTTGGACGTTTGATGTCTCATTTTAAAGTGGAAACCATTATCTTTGAAACCATATTATCGATGTTAGTTATACATTCTACGTGTGGTATTCCCTTATAGACTAGGCACACAAAGGTGAAAAGTCATCTGGAAAGCAATGTAAGCAGCAAATCATGCTCAAAGTGGGCAACACTTATTTTAATGGTAATTTGACCCTGCTGATTATGAAAATGCCTGTTGCCAAAAAAACAAATCAACCGAAAGCCCAAATTCAAGATGGCGGCTAAAATGGCTGCTAAAACAGGAAAAACCATGACGCATGTCCTATTACTAGCGCAAAAGATAGTTATTCGGATAGCCAACAAAATAAAAACGTGCTTGGGACAACATAATTATTATAACGAGCAGCTAAATGTATTTGTAAGTCAATGTTGAGGCCAAATTTGTTTTATTTTGTAGAGTTTGTATTTAGCGCCCTCTATTCCAGTAGCAGACGTATAACTGTGGTAGCCATCTTGCTCGGTAGCAGTCCTATGTGCAGTTTGTAATTAGGTGTTTTTGGGGCCATGTTTGAACTTGAAGGCCAAATAAGAATTGTTTAGCAGTCTGGGTTAGAAGATAGTACAGATTATTTCGATTTCTTCCAGGTATGTTTATATTACGTATTTATGAAGTTGAAATGGTTGAAGTTTGTTGGGTCGAGGAGAGGAGTTAGGCTACCTTTACTGTGCAGCGGGCAATTGGCCGTAGCTTACGGTTCTACTGTAACTTAGAAGCCGTGTCGCCATGAAAGCACACCTTAACTGCGCCAGAGCAAATGCAACCACGATAAAGTACAGCTATGCCTATTTGAGATGCAGGAAATGAACAGAATTGTATCCAGGTGTAAAACCTTTCCCAGTTGACCCGTTATTTTTGTCTTTATACTTGATCTCGTTATCCCAGACTAGTAGTTCACCTGCACGAATCTTTAGAACTTGATGCACAGGCCTGCTACGGCATTGGTAGCAGATGTATCCGGTATTGGACCGATAGCATATTGTAACGTTGATCGTTTGCTGGGGTCGACACACACAGACAGGTATTCACTGGTTTCGGTGGTTCTTAGGCCGTTTATTCCAACTACTTCTGGGTCAAACAAATGACATGAAGTTACCGTTCCAACGTGGCACTAAAAACAGTCCGGCGAATGCGCTATCCGGAACGGGTTGTCTAGGCATACTGGCAGGGCTCCACTAGCCGATTCCACCGTGGAATCGCTCTGGTGCTCTCTATCGGCCAACCGGCACAGACGCTACACAGCCCCCCTCGAGGACCTTTTTTGTCCCCAAACAGGACGGCGGACATCTGATGATGAGATGTCTGCCGCGCACCCGGAAGACCCGGACCGGAAGGCGCACGACGCCAACAACAATACAACAAAAGGAAAATGAGTTCTCGTCTAGTAGGTGGGAGGTGGCCGGCGCTGGAACTATGTCCGCCTAAACAGCTGCTTCCAGAACTCCGGTGGGACGTCGTCGGTGTAGCGCGGGGGAAAAATCCCTGCTTACTATAGGGTGAACGCCTTCCCACAGTGGGGGTACATCACGGGAACCCTCCTCCGGGGGGAAGAAGATGATGAGATGTCTGCCGCGCATCTGATGATGAGATGTCTGCCGCGCATCTGATGATGAGATGTCTGCCGCGCACCCGGAAGACCCGGACCGGAAGGCGCACGACGCCAACAACAATACAACAAAAGGAAAATGAGAGTCAAAGTTCTCGTCTAGTAGGTGGGAGGTGGCCGGCGCTGGAACTATGTCCGCCTAAACAGCTGCTTCCAGAACTCCGGTGGGACGTCGTCGGGGTAGCGCGGGGGAAAAATCCCTGCTTACTATAGCAGAAAATTCGGTGCTTACGGTAAACGTATTTCACGCGTTAGCAAGGAATTTTGGTCTCTGAGCATGCGTACATCCCGTAACTAAGGATTCTGTGCTTACCGGGTGAGCAAATAATTTTTCTGCTAGCGCGGTTAGCGGAAAATGGTGACTGTAAGCGAGGAATTCTGTGGTTAGCAGAGCCAAGAAATTGGGCCCAGGTCCCGTCCGGCAGCTCCACCTGGGACCCGGCCGGCAATTAGACCCTGGGCTGTCCACGCCACCGAAGCGTCGGCGTCCGGGGGGGCGTCGGGGGCTCCGTCTGAGTCCCGCTTTCCGCCCGAGCTGGCGGGGATGGGTTGGCCGGGCTGTCTTCCTTCGGCCGGCTGGAGCAGCGTCCGCGGCCGTATCCCTGGCGCCCCGGTAGGCGGGGCGGATCCGCCCTTTCTGGCCTTGGCTTGGCTGGCTGGCCGACTCGTCCCGCTCCGAACGGGGAGGCCGGGAGGACCGCTCGAAGTGGGGGTGGTCCGCCGGGTCCCCCGCCGAAACTGGGCCTAGTCATCTCTTGGGCGGGGGCGGCAACAAAGGCCGGGCCGCTGCAGGGTGGTCCCGTCCGCCGTGGGGGAGGTCTGGGCTCCTTTGCCGGAAGAGGCGAGGCGGAGAAGGCCCTCGGTCGGCGGGATTGACGAACTCCCTCTCGTCGCCGCTGGGGTGGATCTCCAGCGCATCCATCTCTGCCATCACTTCGGTCACCAAACCTTCCTGGCAGAACCGATAGTGACGGCTCCTAATATCCTCCCGGTAGAACTCCCGCGCAGCCCGCAGCCCCTTTCGCATACGTACGGGCGCTCCGGGTGGAGCTGCTCGCACGCGGTGCGCACGTGCCTACGGCGGTGGGTGCTACGGGTGAACGCCTTCCCACAGTGGGGGTACATCACGGGAACCCTCCTCCGGGGGGAAGAAGAGGAAGGTTTGGTTATTGCAAGACAATACCGGCTAGCTTCTGGCCGGCGCAAATGTACCTCTCGGGGCCTGGCTCCGTCATTGGAGAGAGTGGCCGATCGCACCCCGGATCGGGCTCGCCAAGCCCCAGACCCGGTTCCGCGCCCGCCTCACCCTGCCCGTCAGGGGCGGCCTTACGCTTCCGGCGAGGGCAGTCTCTCCTGGTGTGTCCCAACCATGACACCAGTAGCACTCCACTTGAGTCAGCGCGCCTGTTGTATACTTCACCCTTGGAAATGGCTTATACTGGAATACTTGGAATTGATGTCATCCCCCCACGCAATGCGCAAAACTAAAAAAAATTGGTGTGATGTTTCCTATGGATGCTTTGCCGACTATATGATACAGATACAGATACTCTCTAGCAGGAATTGGCGTAAACTGGTCTACCGACATTACGCCGCTGGCTCTGGCCTTCCCTTTCCGTTTGTACTCCTGGGACTCAATGAATGCCTCCATCTCCGTCGCCAGCGTGATGGCTTCGGTCAGGGTCGCCGCCTTCTTGGAAAAAAGGTGACGCTACAGCTGCTCCTCCCACAAGGCCTTCCGGAAAGCCTCCACTCCCAAGTCATCCCGGGCCTGCACAGGCAATCTTGGGTAGCTTTTCAACACCAGCCACCGAATGGATTGTCCCAGGCTGCTGAGGGAATCGTCGCGGCCCCTCGTCCGCATAGACAACTGGGCCCGATGTAGTGGAACCTGTGCCGCCCCGCCGAATCGTTGCTCAAAGTTCTCCATGATAGAGGAGTATTCCCTCCGTGCCTCGGGCGCCATGTCCGCCAGTGCTTCCAGACCTGTGCCCTTCAGGTGAGCCGCCAGGTACATTGCCTTCTCGGACTCACTCCAAATGGATCAAGTAGTCCGACCAGGACGCAACCCCATCAAACTTATCCGGGAGCATCAACTACTAACACCATAATTGATGCATTTGAATTGTATATTTAGCCTAAATAGTTCTTCGAATGTGATTTTACCAGTTTTTGGTAGCCATTTTTTGGCAACAGCAATTTTCGTAATCAGCAGGGTGGAATTACCATAAAAATGTGTGTTGCCAACTTTGAGCATAATTTGCCGCTTACATTATGATTTATCATTTTTGTGCCTAGTCTATTATAAGTTTGTTGCATTTATTTGTATACACCCTGTATTGGTTTACTCTATTGCGCACACCCATGCATTGAATGGAATTTTTACTACATGTACATGTACCTGGATCAGGGTATGTGGGCGTACTCTCAAACAGCACCGTAGTAGCACCATTGCTGAGTGGACCATAGATTACATAGGTGTGGCCTGTGATCCAACCAATGTCTGCTACACAAGCATACACATCACCAGGCTGGTAGTCAAACACCATCTGAAATTAATGTTACAGTATACCATTTATCAGCAGGGTTCTAGCTAGGACCTTTTTAGTGCCGGGTAAATTATCAGATTGCGAAGAAGCGTTGCGAGTGCAGCGAGCGGAGCTCTCGCGCCTCACGGCCGGGGGTCCAGTTCATTTTTGCATGTTTCTGTGAAAGTCTAGCTAAGTTAATAAAATAAATTACTACATGAATATGATTAACGTGACTATGTATCTCCTCTCTCTCTTTTGTGCCCATAATTTGATTTAAAAAAAAATATATATAACAAAATATAACAAAATATAAAAAAATATAAAAAAATTGTGCCGGGCGGCACAGCCAATTTGAACACAAGTGCCGGGCAGAAATTTGCAGCACCGCCCGGTGCCGCCCACCGTGGCTAGAACCCTGTTTATCAGTTTATTTCCAAAAAATGTGTCTCTGAGATACTTTTTGGACTATTATTATTTTCTTTACAGCCAACAGAAACAATTTCAAAGGGAGTTTATACTTGGAAGCAAATAAAATATGGAACAAACATATCTTGGTTCTTTGCTGCAGCCAAAAGCAGCTCTTTATTTGACCAAAAACTTCTTCAAACAAATTCAAACATATATATTTATGATGAAGGTTCATCTCAGTGACCCCACCATGGTAGCTGCGAGCGGCTCACCAGCGTGATGCCCGACTTTTACTTGGACCGACAGGGTCTCCTTTTTGGGTTCATCTCATCGACCCCACTATGGTATACATGCGGGCTACTCACCAGCGTGATGCCCAACTTTTAAATGGACCGACAGGGTCTCTTTTTTGGGTTCATCTCAGTGACCCCACTTGGACCGACAGGGTCTCTTTTTTGGGTTCATCTCAGTGACCCCACTTGGACCGACAGGGTCTCCTTTTTGGGTTCATCTCAGTGACCCCACTTGGACCGACAGGGTCTCTTTTTTGGGTTCATCTCAGTGACCCCACTTGGACCGACAGGGTCTCTTTTTTGGGTTCATCCCAGTGACCCCACTTGGACCGACAGGGTCTCTTTTTTGGGTTCATCTCAGTGACCCCACTTGGACCGACAGGGTCTCTTTTTTGGGTTCATCTCAGTGACCCCACTTGGACCGACAGGGTCTCTTTTTAAATTTAACTGTTATTATTTAACTTCAATGTGATCTTAACACAGATGTGCTGTTCAATCGTCGTACGGCTAGATCGAACAATATAATCTCTCGGGGAACAGCAAGAGAGATTGCAAGTCTGTGTAATTTAATATACATACTACCTTTGACTACAAAAGTTTTACAAAAACAAACTTCTGGCTGTCTGAATCCCGCAATTTAGTTTAGGCAGACAGCCACTCAGGCCATTTAAGGCGGAATGAAGGGGAGGAGGTGGGATAACAAAAATTTAAGAAGTTTTGGTCAACAATTTTTTCTGAGTTGCTGATAGCTGCAACCAAATTGGCGGCCCGAATGCCTCGTGTTCTGGGTTAAATACCCAAACTCTTCGGACTGTCTTTTCTTCTCATTGGTCAAGGTAGGATATCTTAAGTTCTCCATTGGTCAATCTTACCTATTAATTTGCATATCTACCAGATATAACCTTATATGGTAAGGAATTTATTTTCCCCCTTTTTCTTGCGCAACTTTCTAAACGACCACGCCACGTTTCTTAAAAGTTAAATATATGGAGTTTAGGCTTTATGTGCCCCAAGTATAACGTATTTTATCTTTTATGGATAAAATTAATTATACTTGGAAGCAAATAAAATATGGAACAAACATATCTTGGTTCTTTGCTGCAGCCAAAAGCAGCTCTTTATTTGACCAAAAACTTCTTCAAACAAATTCAAACATATATATTTATGATGAAGGTTCATCTCAGTGACCCCACCATGGTAGCTGCGAGCGGCTCACCAGCGTGATGCCCGACTTTTACTTGGACCGACAGGGTCTCCTTTTTGGGTTCATCTCAGTGACCCCACTATGGTATACATGCGGGCTACTCACCAGCGTGATGCCCGACTTTTAAATGGACCGACAGGGTCTCTTTTTTGGGTTCATCTCAGTGACCCCACTTGGACCGACAGGGTCTCTTTTTTGGGTTCATCTCAGTGACCCCACTTGGACCGACAGGGTCTCCTTTTTGGGTTCATCTCAGTGACCCCACTTGGACCGACAGGGTCTCTTTTTTGGGTTCATCTCAGTGACCCCACTTGGACCGACAGGGTCTCTTTTTTGGGTTCATCCCAGTGACCCCACTTGGACCGACAGGGTCTCTTTTTTGGGTTCATCTCAGTGACCCCACTTGGACCGACAGGGTCTCTTTTTTGGGTTCATCTCAGTGACCCCACTTGGACCGACAGGGTCTCTTTTTAAATTTAACTGTTATTATTTAACTTCAATGTGATCTTAACACAGATGTGCTGTTCAATCGTCGTACGGCTAGATCGAACAATATAATCTCTCGGGGAACAGCAAGAGAGATTGCAAGTCTGTGTAATTTAATATACATACTACCTTTGACTACAAAAGTTTTACAAAAACAAACTTCTGGCTGTCTGAATCCCGCAATTTAGGCCAAACGCATAGCGTCCCAAGGGAAAGACAGCCCCTAAAAAACATCACACAACACTCCATATTTAGTAGATGTGCGATTTCGCTAGGCGCTATTGTAACTAATTAAGTTAGAACATTATGTACATTATAAAAAGGCCGAAATGGCTTGGCACAGGTTATCACGGAATATGCGATTGCCCACAGGTGACGAATGTATAGCATCAAACCTATACAACGCGGCCTCAGTCCACTTAAACTGTGGATGGTGTAAATTACTACCCAGCCCCCAGCCAACTACATGTACCTTAAGACCGCGCCCATCGATTGAGCGTGCGCCGCTTCTTTTTCATCCCGCTTTGCGACCGAGCCCCCCAAAAGTACAGACGTGGTAATAAATCTGACCATATCAATGTGGTATGCGGGAATTGCTCGGCACATGTGCGCATTGATAGGACTAGTCGTTGTCTGAAAGAAAATTCGTCGACCTCAACCAGGTCGTTAGTTCCCAGATGAATAACTGTCAACAGCTTTGGTAAATCACTTAGGTGGGCGCCGCTTAGGCCTATACCACGCAACATCACTTTTATTTGAAGATTTTTAAAGGACCTTCGGCCCCAAGCACAATGGAATCTCCCACTATCCATACTGGACCTATTAGGTAAATGACAGCAAGTAACCGGGACTATAAATGTTGAACTGTGATTAATTAAGTGTTGTAGACGCCTGGTCAGGGAGAAATGGACAGAGGACGGATATATGTATTGACCGCGTCCGAGCGCCAGCGACCCATAGCACGAATGTTTGTTTGAGCATAGGGACCCCCATTTTGATATGCCGCTGAGGCCGCCCCTATGCGCAAGGAATGACCTTTAATGTGGTCAGCCGGTATGTTATTAAATGCCAGTGCTTTCTTCAATACCCCGTTAAACTGATAGCGAGTAAGGGGGGGGGGGGGGGGGGGGTACAGTTAAAATGACACAAATATGAACCTGCATGATTGGGGCGTACCCGAGCATATGTGAGCAGTGCTGACACGGGACAGAGGAAAACATTATCGGACGGCTTTAGACATACGATTTGCGGATCACCATGTTGATTATTCTTACTTTGCTTGAATGAAATGGTAACATGACATTGGGTATCACGGTAAGAAAATTCGGCAATTTCATTGTGTACCCCCGGCACGTGCACGGCTGTAAACACAATATTATATCTATGACATTCAAGTATAAGTAGGCGCACCAGACGCATTATTCTTGGGCAGGGAGATGTTTGCTTGTTTATAATATGGACAACAGCCATGTTGTCAGTGTTAAACTGCAGTTGTTGGTTTTGGAAACTAGACGCCCAGCCAAGAATAGCAACAACTAAGGGAAATAGTTCCAGGAATGCAATGGATGGCGGGTTTGTTAATAAATCACCCGACCACCGACCTTGCATCTATTGGCCGTCAAATACACCCCAAAACCTAATGCTACCGGACGCGTCCGTGTACAAAGCAAGTGTTTCATTATCTACCCAGTGCCTGCTAGAAAATGCCGATACGCCATAAAAATGCACAAGAAATTCTAACCACATGAGTAAATCAAGACGCGCCCCTTGAGAGATACGACGAACTTTGTGATGTGGCCGTTTCAAGCCTTTAGTGAGGTTGGTTAAACGCCGCAAAAAGGCACGACCCATGGCAATAGCCCTGCACAAACAATTCAGTGACTGCATTGACACAAGCGTGGCCTTTGTCTTACTCAAGAAAGCATGAATTTTTGACCACATGTTTTGGTAACTTTCTCCTGTGGGACTTTAACTTGGGCGCGAACAGTATCGATTTCCAAACCCAGATATTTAATTGTTTGCACTGGTCCTTCAGTTTTCTCGTGCGCTAAAAGGAAACGTTTAGCTTGGTACACATAGTTCGGAAAACATATAATAACTCTGCACCCGAGGAGGCCGAGTTGCCCACAAATAAAAAATCATGGAGATAGTGAGTGACTACAGATACATTAGCCATACGCTTAACTTGACATTCCACAAAGGAACTAAACTTCTCGAAAGCGAACAAGAAATGGCACAGCCCATTGGCATACCTTTGTCAAAGTAAAATTGTTGTCAAAGAAAAAACCCAGCAATTCATAATCAGCAGGTGAAACTGGCAACAAACGAAATGCACCATTTGCAGATATCGAAACAATTTACTACCGAGCTACTAAGAAACATCCCACATATTCGAAAGTAAATAACGATTGTAGGCATCCAGCAAAACGAGGGCTCTAGCTATCCTGTAATTGTTCCAAAAAAATGAATTGTACAAACCAAAATTCATTCTCGCCGGACGGCGATCGCGAAAAACAAAACAAAAACAACATAAGAAAAACTGCCCGACTCCGGTTAAAAACGAACGTCGTTTTTCTTGCGTTTCTCAGCAACCATGACTGCAAAACTTCGGACAGGTCAGTTAAACGATATTTAATATGAAATACAACCCCCAAATCCACCCATTCCTGATAATTCAAAAAATTACCAATGGTGTATACTACCTTTACATGTCGGCTTTCGCTAACCAAGCCGATTCCCCTACGGCCGGTCATAACCAAATCCACAGCCTCGTCAAACGAGGCATAGTGAACTAAATTCATTGATTGAGTTACCGGCAGGGTAAGACAGGTGATGAATGAGTCGAAAGGTATTAGGCATACTCTTGGGGACTAAACATATGGGGGAACATTGTAGATAAGAAAAGGGGCGATTTGATAGTGGCCTGCAATCCCAACTAAACTGATTTCCTTGGCGATTTCCTTGGCGTTCTGACGCCGTAGCTAAACAATTGGAATCACGGGGCATACCGGGACCTTCATAACCCAACGAGAAACCATATTTAAAGCCATTACTTAGTATGCGACAATCATCTGCAATTGCCAGGGTATTTTGTCAGCCAGTTATCTAACACTGTTAGGTTAATGGGCGTGGGGGTAACAAACGGGGTTTGGGGTTTGCTCAAATCGAGTCATGGACGAGGGTTGACTTGTGCAGTATGGGCAGCGTTAGCACCCGTAGAATTGGTATGCGGTGTACTAGTAAAATGCGTTACGCGGTGCAGTGGAAGTTGAACCCACTGATGAGCATTGAGATGCTCCGTGGCCAGAGCGCATACATTTACTACATGTATGCGCGTATCTACATCGAGAAAATGCACAACCCTGGTTATTGTTAAAATTAAAGCAATGGCCGGTTCCGCGGCCGGTTTTGTACGCCGGGGCCCAGCCTTGTGTGTTACCTAACCGAAAAAATATTGATTTTCCAGGTTTTTGTTACTTCGTGAAAACACTCACACCAAAAACAAATACGAAATCAAAAATCGTTCAAAAATGTTACTGTGCAAAACAACGTTATCTCTTACCAGTGAGCTCCTGCCATCTATCCTCTTTTTTAAGGGAATATTGTTGGAGATATTTTCCAACTGTTCGCACCGAAATGCCTAGAATACTTGCAGTTTCCGACCTGGTAAAAACCTAATTCACAAAAGTACTGAAGTTGTTCCCGGGGAATGCAGGCTAGCGGTCGACCATTGGGGCGGGCAGCTGCCATATTTATACCCCACCCCTTACTCCGCTAGTGCTAGTACTACTACTAGGACCCGCGAACGGATCAGTGTTATTGTTCATGTGGTTGTCATTGTGTCGCAGTTCATTTTCATCATAATGGCTGCGAGGAGGATGCACATCCGCGACGGAGGTTGACGGCTGGGTCTCTTGGTGCAGAACATCCGGATCTGAGACCGAGCTTGGGTGTCCTCGGGGTCGACCGCGGCCACGATGGGTTGGCGGCCTATAGGCTCCTGGTGCCCCTCACAAACGGTTGGCCCTTCCGGGACTTCTTTGGCGGGGCCACGCCGTCTTCAACTGTAGGTGGCAGAGCTGTGCGACCGGGTCGGCGGCTAGCTACGGCGTCCTTTCGGTACGGCATGTCCGAAAAGGTGGCCAGCAAATTTTCCACTCCAAACTAAACGGGAAGTTGTCGGGTTGGACGTATAGGAGGAGTTGTCTGATTATAGACAAGTGTTTCGTCCACAAGTGGTTTCGTCCGGTTGGACGAACGGAGAGTTGTCCGGTTGACAGGGCCTCGAAGCGTCGCAGGAGTTGGAAGTGCAGATAATAACAAAAATTTAAGAAGTTTTGGTCAACAATTTTTTCTGAGTTGCTGATAGCTGCAACCAAATTGGCGGCCCGAATGCCTCGTGTTCTGGGTTAAATACCCAAACTCTTCGGACTGTCTTTTCTTCTCATTGGTCAAGGTAGGATATCTTAAGTTCTCCATTGGTCAATCTTACCTATTAATTTGCATATCTACCAGATATAACCTTATATGGTAAGGAATTTATTTTCCCCCTTTTTCTTGCGCAACTTTCTAAACGACCACGCCACGTTTCTTAAAAGTTAAATATATGGAGTTTAGGCTTTATGTGCCCCAAGTATAACGTATTTTATCTTTTATGGATAAAATTAATTATAGTCATTAAAGGTAGGATACACCATTTGCAGATATCGACATTTTGTACTACCAAATTATTAGGAAATATCTTACTTATTTTAAAGTAAATAATGATTGTATGCATCCAGCAAAAGGACATCCTATAATTTATAAAAGCGTGTAAAAACAAATTCACCAGGAACCAGAGTAAAGGAACTACTAGAGTACATGTAGCTGGCATGCAATAGTTTACATGATGTGAAACTGATTTGATAAACTGATTTGATAAATTGATTTGATAAATTGATTTGATAAATTGATTTGATAAATTGATTTGATAAATTGATTTGATAAATTGATTTGATAAATTGATTTGATAAATTGATTTGATAAATGAATTTGATAAATGAATTTGATAAATGAATTTGATAAATGAATTTGATAAATGAATTTGATAAATGAATTTGATAAATGAATTTGATAAATGAATTTGATAAATGAATTTGATAAATGAATTTGATAAATGAATTTGATAAATGAATTTGATAAATGAATTTGATAAATGAATTTGATAAATGAATTTGATAAATGAATTTGATAAATGAATTTGATAAATGAATTTGATAAATGAATTTGATAAATGAATTTGATAAATGAATTTGATAAATGAATTTGATAAATGAATTTGATAAATGAATTTGATAAATGAATTTGATAAATGAATTTGATAATTGAAATTGATAAAAGAATTTGATAAATGAATTTGATAAATGAATTTGATAAATGAATTTGATAAATGAATTTGATAAATGAATTTGATAAATGAATTTGATAAATGAATTTGATAAAAGAATTTGATAAAATGAATTTGATAAAATGAATTTGATAAAATGAATTTGATAAAATGAATTTGATAAAATGAATTTGATAAAATGAATTTGATAAAATTAATTTGATAAAATTAATTTGATAAAATTAATTTGATAAAATTAATTTGATAAAATTAATTTTATTAAATTAATTTTATTAAATTAATTTTATTAAATTAATTTTATTAAATTAATTTTATTAAATTAATTTGATAAAATTAATTTGATAAAATTAATTTGATAAAATTAATTTGATAAAGTAATTTGATAAAATTAATTTGATAAAGTAATTTGATAAAGTAATTTGATAAAATAATTTGATAAATTAAGTTGATGAATTAAGTTGATGAATTGGCAACTTTTTCAGGTTTTTACAATGATGGTTCAATCGACCATCGTTGGAAATTTGATACAAAAACTATCCATTTCTTAAAAAAACGACGGCCCACCAGGGGCCAATTTCACGGAGCTGCTAAGCACAAAAATTTGTTTAGCATGAAAATTTGTTCTTGGTAAAAACAAGGTTACAGACCAAATGTTCCCGTGATCTTTATTGTTTTTGATTGATAATCAGCTGGATTTTTGCTTAGCATGAAAAACACGTAGAATTTTGGCTGATAACTTGTGTTTAATGAGCAAGACTTTTTTGTGCTAAGCAAATTTTTGTGCTTAGTAGCTTCGTGAAATTGGCCCCAGGTGATATGAATTTACAGGAAGCCGCCTTTACACTGTTATTCACTTACAGTTATGGAATAAAGGTTTTCCATAATAATTCAGTAGTTTTGCTTTTTGATGTTTGAAAATGCTGTATATTACATGTAGTAACATGTACATGTAGTAACCTTTACAAATATACCGTGCATGTAAACTATTAACACTGACACCGTCATAGTACAGTACAGTACAGTACAGTACAGTACAATGACATAATGAACATGATTTTTACACAGTGTTGAAGTAGGGTTTTGTGATGGATGCTTTGTTCGGTTTTTTGGCGGGGCAACCCTGTATATGACCTTGGAGTTCATCGATTAGTGCATTCTGTCCCAGTTGGTAAATACAAGTCATTTCAGGTTAAAACTGTTTGTCTGGGGCCAAATTCATAGAGCTGTTAAGCACACAAAATTGCTTAGCACCAAAAAGTCTTGCTCAAAAACAACGGGTTACCAGCCAGAACACCATGTGCATTTCATGCTAAGCAAAAACCAACTGAATATAAGTCAAGAAACAATATTTGTTACCTAAAAATTTGGTTTGAATTTTCATGCTAAACAAATTGTTGTGCATAACAGCTCTATGAAATTAACCCAAGTCTGTTGTCAGTCTTTCTTGTTTTTGCATAAACGTCATTATACCGGAATAAACACGAACGTAGTCGAGGCCTAATCAATTTCCTGCTTCAAAGATTATTTCAGGCATGCAGAAAAGTCTTGCTCAAAAAGAACGGGTTACCAGCATAAAACTCCATGTGCATTTCATGCTAAGCAAAAACCAACTGAATATAAGTCAAGAAACAATATATGTTACCTAAAAATTTGGTTTGAATTTTCATGCTAAGAAAATTGTTGTGCATAACAGCTCTATGAAATTGCCCCAAGTCTTTTGTCAGTCTTTCTTGTTTTTCTTGCCATTATACCGGAATAAACACGAACGTACATGTAGTCCAGGCTTATTCAATTTCCTGCTTCAAAGATTATTTCGGGCATGCGGAACAAAATTGAGGTCTTTAACAATGTGATATATCCAAGGACAATAGTACTCAGAGAGGGCTTTGTTGGTGCCTACATGTACCTAGGTGGGGCGAGGGTGTTTTGAACAAAATATTTACACCTTGAGTGGGTGGACACAAACAACATGTGAACTGATGCAATCCCAATCACTTCCGCAATCACAATCTGTCACTTTAACATTGAAAATCTCTGATCATGCATAATTTCTCCAATCATACACGCATTGCCAGATATTTGTGGGGGTGTTTAAGGGAACGGCCTAATAAACCAAATATTATTCATTGTATTTCATTTTAACAAGGCACTATTGCAAGGAATCTCTTAATTCCAAAATTCTAGGACTGTTGTAGAACTTTACCTACTTTATCTGTTGGTTGGTTTGATTAAATGTTTAAAAAGGTAGGATACACCATTGGTAATTGCTTTAATTATCATCAATGGGTGGATTTGAGGGGTTGTATTTTATAGTAAATATCGTTTAACTGAACTGTCCGAAGTTTTACAATCATGGATGCTGAGAAAAGCAAGAAAAATGGCAATTGTTTTCAACCGGTGTCAGGCAGTGGTTCTTAACCAAAATGATACATACAGCAGTCCTTCTAATTTGAAAATCACAGTCGTGTGAAAAAAGGATTTGTGTGACGTGGGATTTTGTATACATGTGTCTGTGGTTCAAGCTGGGACTAAACAATATACCGGTAGCTTTTTTATGTGCATTTGGTTTTTACAGTAAATCCATACATACACAAATTATGAAGTTTAATAATGTT
Organism: Crossaster papposus; assembly: GCA_037893245.1. Lineage (NCBI taxonomy): Eukaryota > Metazoa > Echinodermata > Asteroidea > Velatida > Solasteridae > Crossaster > Crossaster papposus. The sequence continues at coordinate 1,583,659 of JBAIAA010000173.1, forward strand.
GTAAATGTCCCATAATGATGCCGAGGTGTGCGGCACAGTGGGATTCAGGCGTGTGATTATTCACACTTCTAGGCAGGCCTCGAAAAAGTACTAGCCAGGTGTACAAAGTCTAGCAAAAACTGCTCCGGGCTACCCGGACCCACTTCCTTGGTTGCCCGGTGGGCTAGTGAAAAATTCAGTAACCTACCTGTAAAGGTTCAAAACACAAGTTAAAATTGTTATTGTCTTTTTGTGTATTAAATAAATATCGGATCAAAATAAACTGAGTATAAACTGTCTTTTGTTTGTGTTTTTCGGAATGATTATCGATAGCCTGGGAGCGCTCGATCCACGCGTGCATGCAGTGCATTGCGATCTCACGAATAGAGTAGACTGGTGGGATTCAGTGAGATTAGTATAGTATAAACTACGGCGCAGGGTACCGCACATATGTGCACTATTCTCTTTCACAGATACCCTGCACGATTTGGGGGGAAGAATTTGCCCATATGTGTTGAGTAGTATACAAGCCCTACACCTACTATTTCAATTTCCGACATCTTACAAGGGAATAAAATCGCTACTCCATAAAATCACTATTCTGTAGAACCGTATACAAACTTTAAAGTTCCGTTTAGATGGAAAGTGAATTTCCTACTCACTACTCCATAGACCCGTGCACAAAAAAATCACTACACAAATCCTACACGAGAATAAAATCACTACTCCATAGAACCGTGTACAAATTAAAAAGTTATTTTTCGAGGGAAAATGAAATTCCTACTCACTACTCCATAGACTCGTAAACAAAAAATCACTACACAAATCCTACACGAGAATAAAATCACTACTCCATAGAACCGTGTACAAACTAAAAAGTTATTTTTCGAGAGAAAATGAAATTCCTACTCACTACTTCATAGACCCGTGCACAAAAAATCACTACACAAATCCTACACGGGAATAAAATCACTACTCCATAGAACCAACCGTGTACAAACTAAAAAGTTATTTTTCGAGGGAAAATGAAATTCCTACTCACTACTCCATAGACCCGTGCACACAAAAATCACTACACAAATTCTACACGGGAATAAAATCACTACTCCATAGAACCGTGTACAAACTAAAAAGTTATTTTTCGAGAGAAAATGAAATTCCTACTCACTACTCCATAGACCCGTGCACAAAAAAGCACTACACAAATCCTACACGGGAATGAAATCACTACTCCATAGAACCGTGTACAAACTAAAAAGTTACTTTTTTTGAGGAAAAATAAAATGGATACAGTCCCTAGTTAATTGTATACAGTCCCTAGTTTTTCGTATACACGACTTTTATACCCTTTTCTATAAGACCCTATCTAGATGAGATTATTTAGGTGCATAATTAACCAATAAAAATGGATACAGTCCCTAGTTAATTGTATACAGTCCCTAGTTTTTCGTATACACCTTACACGACTTTTATACCTTTTTCTATAAGACCCTATCTAAATGAAATTATTTAGGTGCATAACTAACCAATAATTAGAAAAAGGTATAAAAGTCGTGTGTACACCACTAGGGACTGTATACAATTAAAATGGGTCACAGACTATTCGATGGTAAGCGTTGGGCGCCCAGCATTAATACATAGCAGTCAGGTTACCAACCGTGTAGTACGTGTAGTGACCAGTATTACTACTCAGCACGACCGTCCAAATTATTCCCCCCAAATGATGCACCATATGCTTTCACATCGTTAAGCCTTTCTTACCATAACGGCCCACTGCGTAGCTGTATAGTACATGAGCGTTCTGCCGTGTCACTAGTAGTAGCGTCTGATAAAGAGTCTGTTCAGAACAGCGCCCTCTGTGTACGTGACTACGAATGTACGTACGTGTACGTACCACTGACCTCTAGAGATCAGTGGTACGTACATGTACATGCGCACGGGCGCCAAACGAATAGTTTTGTGCATTGTGCATACGGGCTAGCAAAAATGTAAACGGGCTAGTAAAATCTGCAGTTTGCTAGCCCGGTGGGCTACCCAGGAAAAAAGTTAGCGCAAGGCCTGCTAGGGTAGCTTTTAGGCGTGCGATGGCGTGGGGGTGCGATCGCATGCCTCAAATCAGAAGGACTGCAGATACATGTAATTTTCCTTTTGTATCCTTGTGGACACATCGCTTTGTTCTCGTGTACAAAATGCTAAATAAATCCACAACTTTTTTCAAAATGTTCCTATATCAACCACAATTAATTTTGACCCATACCCTATACACTAACGCTAACGCTAACCCACATCCTAACCCTAGTTGTCGAGTGATTTTGATATTCAATTGAATTCATATAGCTATTTCATGAAAAACCTTGTTGAGACCTTTACACCTATAGATAGAAATTACCTTGTGGAAACGTATTCATTCCCACTGTCCCCATTGTGTTCACGTCACCACAGGGTACCGTATTTCTCGCCACACACACGCATACATGTACATGTACTGGTACATATGTAAACATAGGCAATCGTCGACCCCCTGAAGTCTCTTTTTTGTTTATACTAAAGGCAACATGTAATAAGGATTTTTTTTGCTTAAATCAATAAAGTATGATGTTGACAACAACATTATGTGTGTGGTTGTGTTTATTTTCTGTGATAAATGGGAGAAAATAATTGTTGAAAATTTTGGTCAAACCACTTCGCCCCTCGAAGGGAAGCCTCATCAACATAAAACTTTGTGTGGGGTATGACGAAAATCGAGGCAGAGACTCGCCGCGCTGCTACCTGGCCTATCGTATACTGTGTCCGTCTTTACATGTTTTTTTATTCTGAATCAGGGTAAAAATACAACAGTTTTCGGTCATGCCGGCTAGGTGTGTAGCTGCTAGGTGTAGCAAAACTAGTAAGGATGAAGTAAGGCTTCATTTGTGTCCGGCTTATCCTAAATATCGGAGGATTTGGACAGCCAAAGTAAAGCTTACCAGAGCGAAGTGGTCCGGGCCTAGTAATTTAAGGCCCTCTGCAGCGATCATTTTGAGCGGTCGTGCTTCGACCTATAGAGTGCCTAGAGGGACCCCATCTTTATCCTTGCTCGAGTCCGTGTCTGAATAAGAAATACTGGATTCGAATCAGACGAATCAGTACAGTTTCGTCGGATTCACCAAAAACCGAGGAAGAACTTCACAATCGTCCATGTGAAATTTGATTACCGTGCACAAAGCGTACGCAATTCGTACAATGTGGGTGCATCAACACACAACAATGTGCGTATGTGGCCACGCGAACCCGTCTCGTACCTGGCCACGCGAACCCGTCTCGTACCTAGACGTCGCATACCGACTATCGAGAATTTCTCCGGGTCCTGCCTCGGTTTACGTCACTCATTTTTAGTGGCCGCGAAATTTTAAAAGGGGGGTCAATTTTTTGATGGCAAATTACCACCCTAAACGTACAATAGAACCAGTTTTGCTTTTTATTCACATTTAATACACATAAGTCTATTAAATTAAAACAAAAAATGCGTAATGAAAATGTTAGACTGCATGTTTCCTTTAATTTAAACGTCACACACTAAGCCTGCAAGTTTGCGGTTAACCGTAACCACCATTAAAATATATATATGTGACCTGTTACCACAAAATGAGAGTAAAGTCGGAAATATTGAAAATTGAGATATTGGTATTTTCAAATTCTTGAGTAAGAGAGCTTTCCAATGGTATATAACACTTGGGGGTTTTGCGAGAAATACTTTTTACAGCGCTCTAAATAGTCATGGGTTTCACAAAACATGTTTGTGAGAAAACTTACTTTAAACATCTTGAACAAAAACACGCAAAAGATTACAAAACAGGACAAGTAAGGTTCGGTTTAGTATAGCAACGGCTACGTTCATTATTTCTTCTTGAAATTTACCACACATACAAACTATTGTATAAACAACAAAATATTAAAATTTTGAAAACGTGGGATACTTACGAGGACCTAATTTGCATATTTAATTACCGTGTTAATTAGACCACTAGTGGACTTTAATCCAAACACTAACTACAAAAAATTGCGTAATTTAAGAGGTTTTCGATCACCTGATCTCACCCAAAAAATGGGAATATGTAAAGTAGAACTTGGGCTTTCCAAATTACACAAAATCCTAAAATTGACCACCCCTTCATATTTTGACTTTGGATGGCCATATCTCTGAATCACATTCTGCGACTTTACTCTCATTTTGTGGTGACAGGTCATATAACAAAAAAAGCGCTGCTTCATCGGGGAATTTAGTGTGTATGCATAGTACGTGTTGATAATCGCAGTTTTGCGATTGCTTATTGTCGGCATCAAATTTTGTAGGCCGACTGGCTATATGTTAGATAAGCTATCAGAAATGTCCATACAAAATTTAATCAATTGTACTATTTGTGACCTGCTCCAACAAAACCCGGACCAAGTTGACAATTGGTGGAGGTTTTTTTAATTAAAAAACAAAGAAAAAAGAAAAAAGGTTAACCGAACAGGAAAAATGTAACTGTGTAACCGTTTGAACGGTCGGTTACCCGTGTAACCGTTTAAACGGTCGGTTACCCTTGTAACTGTTTAACCGCTGCAGGCTTATCACACACCCTAGGGGTTAGGGTTTCACTGTGCAAAGAGTCAGGAACTTATTTCCCTTTTAACCAGTTCGCGCCGGATGACGTATATACACGCAGAAATTTTCCCAAATTCAAAACGGATGACGCATAAACACGCCAAGTTCAAGTTCGGAAATGTATGTCAGCAGCGAGCAAGGCCGGAAATGCGTGGGTGTGCTTCCCGGCACTATCAGCCTGAACACGCTTCGGGTCGAGTTTCGTTAAAAATAATCCCGCCCGTGGGCTCGGCGATGTTAAAATAATCCCGGCGCGAACTGGTTAAAGGGAATATTATACTTATCAACATTTGCAAACATAAAAAAAATGACCAAATTATCACAAAATACACTTTACTGGACTGTTAGGGAATGGCAGTCTGAAGCATCCTGTCAAATAATGGCTCCTGGTGTGCTGAAATTTTCAAGTGAAATGATATTTTTGTTTTAATTTCCAACGCTGGTCAGCCTGCATACATTTACCTACCTGATGTGTGAGTGTTGCATAGAGCAGATAGCCCGCCTGTGAATGCGATAGGCCCTTTGGTGTACCCGTTGATCCTGATGTGTACAACATGAAGAGAAGGTCCTCAGAGTCTAAGATCTCTGGCTGGCATTCCATGGATTCATTGGCCATGGCCTGCAATGAAACATTCGAAGACACAAGAAATATTGATCTGCTTCCAGTGTTATCTACAGTATAGTCAAACTAAATTTCTGGGGTGACTCTCTGAGTAGAATATTTTTGTTTTTAACCGGTGTCGGGCAGTGGTTCTTATTTTTTTATATATTTTTCTCGGAACAATTACAGGATATGTAGCGCAATCATTTAGCTGGATGACTACAATCAAGTAAGTAAGATATTTCGTAATAATTTGGTAGTAACATTTTTTGATATCTGTGGTGTATCCTACCTTTAAAGGGACAATATACCATTTGTCAGTTGTGCATTTTTATCATTTGAAGCAGCAAAAGTGCTCAAAAGATAAAGAAATTTGCTTGACAAACAATCTGATGAATTTTTTTAGCTTTGTGAATGCTGCATATTTTGATAAAAAACAATATTCTGAGATTTTAATTTTCATTCAAAATTTGCTGAGTCACAATTTGAATTGGGGCTTCTCATCCAGCCGAATGCAGCTAATTGCGTGTAACGCACTGAACAGACCCGTCGTGAGTCGTTTAAATGCTTGTGCGCGTTATTGCGGACATTTTTTCAAAAGTGTGTCTCTGAGACACATCTTTTGAAATAACATTCTTTTATTATTTTCTTTAACCAGTTCGCACCGGGATTATTTTAACATCACCGAGCCGAGGCGCGAGATTATTTTTAACGAAACTCGATACGAGGCATGTTCAGGCCGATAGTACCGGGAAGCACACCCACGCATTTCCGTCCTTGCTTGCTGCTGACAGACATTTCCGGCCTTGCTCGTGACGTGCTTATGCGTCATCAGTTTTGAATCTGGAGAAAACTTTGCGTGTATACGTCCTCCGGCGCGGACTGGTTAACTTAGTTCAGTGGATCTTAATAAGTGTAAAACCAACCTCTTCCAGTGGAATATCAATCTTTGCCATAGGCACAGGGTTGCCAGTCCTCTTAGCTACAAAGACACGTTGTATGTTTGGGCACTGACTGACTGCATTATCCACCGTCTTCTTGAGATCAATCAGCTTGCCTCCCCTTACTGCCTGGTCAGAGGTGATGATTGTCTGGGCATCACCTGCACAGAACAATTAACATCACCGTTTTCACAAGGAGAGTCGAATGGGTCATTCTGTGTCAATTTAACACACTTTTAGACCTTAACCAGTTCGCGTCGGGATTATTGTAACATTCACCGAGCCGAGGCGCGGAAATATTTTTTTTAAGAAACTCGATCTGATTGTACCGGGAGGCACACCCATTACATTTCCGGCCTTGCTCGCTGCCGAGAGACAATTTCGGCCTTGCTCGTGACGTGTTTATGCGTCATCCGTTTTTGAATCTCGGAAAAACTTTCCGTGTATATATTGGCCTTCGGTGCGAACTGGTTAAAAACCGGCCAACCACACTTTTATTCCCTTTCATAAACACCTTTCGTTCAAAAAGTCAAAACAAGTCAAACATTTAACATTTTAAAATAAATTTACCTCATTTTTTTGGGGGAACACCCCTCCAACTATTTTAATGGTATGTGCCCCACGCACTTGTCCTTATACAGAGATTTACGCGTGCGTCCACCTGCTGTATGATGATGACGTTACATGCATGTTCCAGAGCACATTTGGGCTATTAACATAATGAAATGATTAGCAGTATTGCGCATGCCGTGTGAGGTTTCAACCAATGGACCAGACTTCATAGAAGTCTAAATTGAATGCTACACCGAAAGAAAAAAAACGTTTAAAACCGACTGGGCCATGTTTTATCGGTCAGGCTCTCAACCAAATGTGACCCAGCACGAGTAAATGAGACACTTTGCGGCAAAAATAAAAATTGAGATTTTGATTTCATCATTTAAAGCTTGTTTAGCTTTACATGATGAAATCAAAATCTCAATTTTCATTTTTGCCGCAAAGTGTCTCATTTACTCGTGCTGGGTCACAAATAGGAATGGCTATCTGGGGTAAAAAATGCTGGTTAGTGTTAACATTAAGACCAGACTTAAAAGTTATTTGCAGAAAATATGCACATTTCATGACAGGAATATTACCTTACCATCTCTAATCCTGCTTGCTAATGCATCAGCACTAAATCCAGCAAACACAACACTGCAATATAGAAGGAAAAAACACTGCGGTTAGGCTTACAGATTCAAGTCTCCAGGGGCCAATTTCATAGAGCAGGGCCCAATTTCTTGGCTCTGCTAACCACAGAATTCCACGCTTACGGTCACTATTTTCTGCTAACCGCGCTAGCAGAAAAATTACATGTGTTTACCATGTAAGCACAGAATCCTTAGTTATGGGATGTAGGCATGCTCAGAGACCAAAATTCCTCGCTAACGCGTGAAATACGTTTACCGTAAGCACCAAATTTCCTGCTATAGTAAGCAGAGATTTTTCGCTAACGGTAAGCAGAGCCAAGAATTTGGGCCCTGCTAAGCACAAAAATGTGCTTAGCATGAAAATTCTTCCTTGGCAAAAACAGGGTTACGAACCAACTTTTCAGGTGATGTATATTGTTTGTGACTGGTATTCAGCTGGTTCTTGCTTAGCATGAAAAGCACATGGAGTTTTGGCTGGTAACCTGCTTTTACTGAACAAGACTTTTTTTCTGCTAAGCAAATTTTTGTGCTGAGCAGCTCCATGAAATTGGCCCCACTATAGCCTTGGTCAAGGCGTTCATCGTTACCCGTCCGTATACGTACAGCGCAGCGGTAATCTGAGCTCAAACAACGACCTCACGCGGCCACTATTATATGCAAACTAACTGAGGCTACTTGAACGCCTTGGATCATTAGGTTTTGGGGGCGGTGCTCATTATGCTAATAGATTAAGCTGACCTTTATAGTCGTTTTCTTATTGGTCGATCGTTGCGTAGAAACTGCATAATTTGAGCTAGCGGTGAAAGGTCATAGCTAGCTCGCAAGTGTTTACGAACACCGCCATCGTTGACATATTTTATCGGAGAAAGTTGAGTGATTTTTACGAAGGCTTGTAGGAATTACACATGAAGATTTGAACTGTCTTGCTTGATTGGTGAGGGTCGCAGTTATTTTCGCTCGTTTTGCTGGGTATTTTCTTGAATGTTGACAATGTTATGGTCAAAACTAGTTGTGTTTAGCTGCTTAGTTTTGAGTTTTCAACCGCGGTGACTGGAGAAGGCCGCGACTCTATTGAAACGTGTCGAACTCGGCCCTACATTATGTCGCACACATCTAATCCAGCTGATCTGAAAACCGTGGCTCGGTAAAACGCGGAACTCTGATAATTAAATGCCTTGCCGGCTGAATTTTGCCAAGAAAATAATCTGAGGAGTTATTGGGGATATAAGACACTTGTCCCTGTTTAAATTACGATATTGCGATCACTTTGAAGGTTGGTTCTGCAGCCGTAAACATGCCCCCTCCCCACAGCGTTGGACCATGCTTGAACCACAATGTGGCGATACCGCACAGACCAGCATGCCTGGGTTAATGCCGATTATGCGGCGATAAGAAACTGACCGAACACGCTGAAAACTGACGCTGAGTACCTGGTCGTACGTGCGAGCTCCGAGCAAAATGGGGCTCAGGCTGCCTGAAAAATGACGGATTTCCCATAACCTGTCGGCCAATTCACAAAGACCACGAAGAAAGGATTTTAATGGCCTTTCGCTGCTCGGGTCTAAAATCTTCGAGGGATAATATTTTCGCTGTAAAATTCAAACAACACGACAGATCTTCGGACGAAAGACGACGCTGAATATCTGCCATTTTGTCTTAAATGTCATGCTGCATCAAATTTGATGACGTCGGGTTTCAACCGCGTTGTGATTGGACACTTCACATCTTAGCCCCGCCTATACTTATCTGTATTCGCATACGAGGTCATGCGCCACAAATGTGGCGCAAAATATAGGAAAAACATAAGATTTCAAAAACCCAATGATCCAAGCGAAAAAGTAGCCTCAGTTGATTTGCATAAATAGTGGCCGTATGAGGTCGCTGTTCGCGCTGTATCTTTGCACGGGGCGCAAGCTAGCATGCAGCATATGCGGGGCGCGCGTATAGTGTATTTCTGGACGGATAACGACGGACGGATAACGACGAACTCACCTTGACCAAGGCTAGCCCCACTAGTGCAAATGTGAGGCATTCTGGCAATATTCTAAACTTCAAAGGCTTTTTTCTGAACAATTTACTTTTGTGAAATAACTGCGAAATTTAAACAGCCAAACCTTTTTAGCGGAATGTCTGATGAAAGTGCGAGAATTGTATCCTCTTTTCTGATAGCCGAGAATCCTCATTTCAACCTCTACCCGTCTCATTTTGCTAGAATCCCTAACAAATGGCAAAATGGCAAAATGAGACGGAACTGGGCACAGGGTATAGTGGAGAAAACTGAACAATAGTGAATAATAGAAGATTTTGTTTTATTTTTTGAAATTTATTGATATTTGTAATCTTTTGTATGCTTAATACTCACTTTCCGTATTTTGGCGTCGGGCAGTTATTCTTATGTTATTTTTGGTTTTGTTGCGATTGCCGGACGGCGATCGCGAATATTGTTTTATAAAATTATATTTTTCGGAATAATTACAGGATATCTAGCGCAATCATTTTGCTGGATGCCTAGAATCATTGTTTACTTTCAAATAAGTAAGATATTTCTTAATAGTTTGGTAGTAAATATTTTCGATATCGGCAAATGGTGTATCCAACCTTTAAGGGATGAGATGATCAGCAGTAACGGCTATGTAATTTACCTGTGGATAGCACCGATCCGTGCACATGCCATCATAGAAGCCACAGCTATAGGAGAGACAGGCATGTAGATGGCTACACGGTCTCCCTTCCTCACCCCGTGAGTCTTCAAGGTATTGGCAATCTGATTTGTCATCTCATACAGCTGTCTGCATTTGAATAAATCGGACAAGTTCTCTGATTGGTCAGGGTGTTATGTTTTAATACTAATACGGGAACCCTTATTTAACCTCTTCACTATTAATAATAGTGAAGAGGTTAAATAAGGTTCTTCCATTTTTCAGTGGGGAAGTAAGGATAAGAGGGGTCATGGGAATAATTGTTTATACAATTTAATCAAGGCAGTACTACGATAGTTTTTGCATTCCTGATCAACATACAGTAAATGTATACCATAACATTAAAGTTTTGTCCGCTAGTAATACATACAGATCAACAAATCTAAGTGGCTATTACACACAAAACTGTCAAATATTTTGAGAATCTAATTTATTTATTTATTTATTTATTATTTACCCTGGGGTAACCTCTCAATGAAACACTCTTTTTCGGAGGGGCCCAGCAGTTATACAATTTGAATTGCGAAGGACGCGGCTACAACGTAGTCGAGCCGCTGGCACGTAAAGGCGCCTCTGGCAGCCGGCCACATCGACTCATATGACTACGGAGCACAGCCTGAGATCGTGAATAAAGTGAATTTAGATATATTTTTTTTTTATTTTTTTTTTTATTTATCCAATTGAGCCAGGAACACCGGGGCAAACCCATTCTCTTAGCGATAAGTGTTACTGGGTTCTTTTACGTGCATTATACATGTAATGGTTATTATTATACAATACACGGGACCTACAGCTTTACGTCCCATCCGAAAGACGAATCAATACTGGTTTCAGTGCCTTGCTTAAGGACACAGGTGTCGAGACCGAGATTCAAACTCACGCTCTGCGTAACAGAAAACCGGGTTCTTAACCTCTCGGCCACTTAACCGGTTCTTAACCGGTTCTTAACCGCTCGGCCACGACACTACACAATTTCCCCTTTGGCAAAAATATGCATAATGAAAATAAGCAAAATCCCAGACTTTAGACCAGTACCAACTGATCACAGCTTTTCTCTACCCATAAATTTTAAATACACATTCAATCTTCCTACTGTTTGAATGCAAATCTCCTGCAATGCATTTCTACAATTACAGAATATCTGGCATAATAATTTTGCTGGATGCCTATAATCAATATTTACTTTCAAATAAGTGAGATATTTCTTAATAATTCGGTAGTAATTTTGTTTCGATATCTGCATATGGTGTATCCTGCCTTTAACTATCATCTATCATCTACATGTACATTAGAGAAAAAGAAATCTTGATGTGATGATTTACTTGTATGTAATCCTTTCTTCTCGTCCTGGTTCATCCTTCTCCCATATAAGCGCAACACGGTCTGGATTGGCCTCCTTGTGACGATCAATACAGTTCACTGTCAGGAGAGAAAAAAACAAACATTGGTGTTATGATCCGCCTTAGCCTTGGTCAAGGCGTTATCATTACCGGTCGGTACGTACGGAGAGGCAGTAATCGGAGCTCAAACAACGACCTCCCGCAGCCATAACGTCCGTCGATGTCATTTTTTTTATAATAATCGATATATCGGAAATTCAATATCAAGTATACTCGATATATCGATTATTTCCCGTGTGCAAGATGAAGCCTACAAACAGCGCTCAATATACTGAAGACTGACAGTTTAATAGGGTTGCATATATACCGGTTTTCGGCTTGATCCTCCACGCATGTTGTCGGTCCGAACAATATCAAATTGCGCCAGCCCGCATGTTTATGGTTTTACAACGACGATAAGAAATGATTACGGTTGCCGCTTCCGCTTGCTAGGCGAATAGCAGGGTGTAGAGAACGCTCCCAAACGACCGATAGGCTGGGGCGGCATGGCCGGTTCCTTTCGAGATTTTACTGTGCACAATTAAACACAAAGAACAACTTCACTATTATATGCAAATCAACTAAAAGTAGCTTCAGTTGATTTGCATAAATAGTGGCCGTGTGAGGTCGCTGTTCGCGCTGTATCTTTGCACACACTGCGCTATTAGCACAAGCTAACATACATGCAGCGCGCGCGTGGTGTGTATTTCTGGACGGATAACGATAGGCGGATAACGACGAACGCTTTGACCTAGATCCGCCTATGAGAATCCTATAGTTTGGTTTGTTAGTTTTTGAGATGGGGATCAGCAAACTTTAGACTAATTAGCATGACGTCCAAACTTTAAATACAAGTATAGCACCTAGAAGGCCCAGCTGTACATTATTTTAAATCTTTTTTAATGGTCCCAATTTCAACAAATAAAATCAAAATCATAGCGTAAAGCATAGAGAAAATATGTTGCAAAATGGCATTTGACCTTCAAATTGCGAAAACAATTACCAAAACATAATTTATGATTTTAGCAACAATCTTCGAATAACTTTAAGCTATTAATTTTTTGAAAGATAATTTTGACAGGAAACACCTTATTTGCATACATACGTACTGTACATAGTATGTATACCTTCTGCAACCTTCATATAAAATCAATAGAGCTCTTGTGACATTATAGATATTGTACAACTTGGCCTTCTATACTTTTACATATATTTAAAGGGATCGTATACGTTTGGTAATTGGAACCCACTGTTTGTTTCAATCCTATATAGTTATAGATATATACCATAAAACTAACCTGTAAAAAGTTCTTTTCAAAAGGTGGTAGCGATTTTGAGATATTACCGAAAATCTAGAGCGGTTATGTGCACGCAGGAAGAATAATCTGCATTGGAATACACAATCTGAGAAACGTCACTGCAGTAACGCTTTTCAGATTCAAATTTTTGGGGATAAAAAGTGATATATCTTTTCATAACCGAAGTACTTCGAAGTGAAAAATTTCTAAAAATGCATTATACTATCCAAAGCTGCTGTACTTCTTACCAAGTAAGTTTTTATTGCCATAAATGTTTGGAATAATTACCAAACATATACGATCCCTTTAAGTATTTAAAATTTAGAGGTAATGCTAACCCACATCTAAAGAGTCCCCCCCTCCAAAAAAGCATCAGTTCTGGAGTTTCTCCTAAACAACAACAAAGCACGTTTTCAAAACGTAAATGAAAGGATTCCAATTTTCTTTTTATTTTGTATGCCTGGTTAGTTGAATGCAACAAGATCCCTAAAGCACAATGCCAGGTCACAGTACTAAGCCTCAGAAATGTAATGTAAAGCGATGGTGTAAATTGTATGCTATCTAAAAAATGAGATTTTCAGTTTTGCCCATAAAGTAAATCAGTGTGACCGAAGTCACATGTAGTCTACTGGTATCTTAACCTATATCATTTCCTTACCCCCCCCACCCCCCCCCCCCCCCCCCCCCCCCCCTCCTACACACACACACACCAGAAGAAAACAACTATTTTCAGGGCGTTTTCAGGTAACGTAACTAAAGTTCAGGGTCCCCAAGGCCCAAAGAAGAAAAAATGTTTTGATTGTTCGCTGTAGCATAGTGTCCATAAGTGGTTACAATGCATTGCATTCCAAACCCCTGCAGAAGGAACACAATAGAACACAAAAACAGGGAACTCCCTAGAATACAGTATATGACGTCTGTTTACGACTCAGTTGGCAAAGGTGTCGATATCAACAGATCGTTTGATTGGGTCACATGCAAAACAAGTCAAAGAAGGAATATGAAAAAAAATAAAAACTAGTCAGCCCTTTTTTAATTCAGTGAGTTTTGATTCAGCCGGTACAGTCAACGTTGCTTGATTTGGCAGATTAAGAAATACACGTACTGTACACTACTACGGTACATGTAGTTCAGAAGAGTGACAATGTGAGGGAGTTCCATTTCTTTAGTAGCACAAGGCAAGGGTGAGTACATTCTTTTCGTACATTGCGTTATGGGGACAATCCATAGGGTTTGTGTGCTATGGGAAATCTCTCTAAACTCAAACTCAGAACATTCTAAAATTCAAAAATATTCAACATCACTCTAATTTGTCTTCTTCTACATTTTCCCTATATATACCCTAACCCAATTTTACCTCTAAACCCCTTTACTGAAGACCCAACGCGCAATAGGGACTCGAAAATGTCCCCACTACTCGGTCTGTTTTTTCCAAACAGAAGAACTTGTCCCCACAACTAGGTGGAGGCTAGAACACTAACTCATTCAGTGGCAAATCTGGGGGGGGGGGGGGGGGGGGGTTGTGTTTGGGGTTGGGAGAAAGTGGGTGGTCATCACCACAGCTCGTGTATACAAACGCTCATTTTTGGTTCCCGAGGAAAATTCCCTGCCTATTAATCATCTTTCCCAGTCTACTAACGTGTTATCTGAAGTTGAACAAACAGACAGAGCTAAAACTGCACATTTCACTGCCTTTCGGTCAGAAAGTCGATCGTATGTCGGCATTTTGCAAGTAAAATATTGCGAGCGGGGACCAAACAAAAAACTGCAATGTCATGTGGTAAACATGGAGTGACGTAATATACATGGGTTTTATTCCTTTTCGCAGCGTGCCCTAACGACTATTTTGTTTAGATAAACAATTATGTCAGCCTGAGTGATAACAACGCATACATTACATGTACAATTTCGTACAAACACTTTTTCAATTTTAGCCAGTATTTCTTCACATTTCATGGCACTATTTTTAGGCCTATAATAGAAACATAACATTAAACTTACTGTAGTACAGGCCCGTACACAGGATTTGTTATGGGGTGGTGCGAATTTGTACTGATGGGACCAAAAATGGAACCAAAAATGTCCTGGCCAGTACCGTTATTTCTACATCAAAATACCTTTATTTACCACGAAAAATGTGGACCTTTTGGTAATTTGGGGGGCAAATTTGTACTGATGGGACCAAAAATGGGACCAACATTTTTCGTGTGCCTGCAGTACAGTTATTTCTACATCAAAATACCATTATTTACCCCAGAAAATGTGGACCTTTTGGTAATTTGGGGGATGCGTACGCAGCCGTCGCACCCCCCCCCCCCCCCCCCCCCCCCCCCTGCATACGGGCCTGTAGTATCGTATACACAAAAATTGCGCATGCGCAAAAAGCCTTATTGTTTGTAATCCAGACATGCCAGATATATACAAGACAATATACATGCAATTCGCAAGACAAGATGCATTGCGAATATTAACAAGCCAAGGTTTGCGGCAGTTGGAAAACCCGGACGTGGTCGGACCTTTCTGGATCCTGATTAAAAACGTTATTCTTTAAATGAAATTTCACTCATGTAAAATACAATCATGAAATAAAAAAAAATTGCCTAAACACTGAAACCATGGCGCTATACTAAAAAACTACCAACTTTACACTCAGACCGCCACCGTATACTGTACATATACTGTACATATACTGTACATATACTGTACATATACTGTACATATACTGTACGTATACTGTACGTATACTGTACGTATACTGTACGTATACTGTACGTACATGTACGTGTGTACGTACATGTACCGGTACGTATGCGAACCGCACTGCTGCCTATCCACACTTGCAATCCTCTTTTCTTAGTCAGAATATAACTAAACTTGTTTCTTCGTAAAATTCCGAGGGCACGGCAACTAATTGTGCGAGAGGCCGGGGAATTATAGCCTACCCTCGGTCAAGGTGGACATGAGATCTCCGATTAAAAATGTGTCGTTTTGTGTGTATCAATCAGTAGTTATTCTTTGATTAATTGAATATCGACACCCTTTTATATTTTCCGCCGCAAACTGAACTTGATTAGAATAGCTGTGCAAGACTCATTTACGCGGGTATTAATTTTTATAATATGTACTAGGCCGCAATGTCACGTTGCAGAAAACCCCGTTCAAGGTGGACAAAATGAAATATTCAAACTTGTTGGGTTTGCTCTTGTTGGGTCTGGTAGGGCACTGTGGTCCAGTGGTTACCGTGTTTGACTCCTGTACGATGGTACGTGGGTTCAAACCCTGGCAGGGAACATGGTGCTTGTGTTCTTGGGCAAGACACTTTGCTACAATTGCCTCTCTCCACCCAGGAGTATAAATGGGTACCGGTGAAGGTAGAGACCAAATGCGCTGATCTTGAGCTGCTGCAGAAATGGTCTCGTTCCTGGTGAACAGGGATAATAGTTGTAAAGCGCTTTGATACACCCACATTGCATGATTGTGGGAGTCTAAAGCGCTATATAAAAAACGAACATTAAAAACGAACATTGCTCTTACGAAAACACATGATTCAAAGAGATCACAATCTGCTTTTTTAAACAAACCATTTTTTTGAGTTTGGAAAAACTTATCTTCAGTGTCAAATTTGTCCTGAAAACCATCCTTTCCTTAACCCTAACCCCCTAGGCCTTAATTTGGCCTACAGAACTGAGTACTACAGAATACTACTTAGTATTTTGTAGCACTGGGTCTCTCTGTGACTGATGATTGGGTGTGTACTGACAGAGTACAGATACTGCCAACTACAAAATACTAATAGTGGCAATACAGGTCAGTAATACTTACCTGGCAAAAAATGCAGTAGTCCAGCCTTGACCCATTGCTGTGTCCCAAGTGACAATTTTTGCTGTAGAGTTTAGAACACCTTACACAGCATACATGGGCCATGCACACTCAGCAAGCAGAGGGACACATAGCTAAAAAGTACTACGAGTGCAATGAGGGGTGAAGTACCAAATACTAAAAAATTACTACAGGCATTGCACACAAGTCAGTGAGAGTACTGCATACACTACTAGTAGTAAAAAGTAGCATTAGGTAGGGTTAGGGTTAATGACTAAACGAAACGGCGCGGAGCGTCTGTATTCTAGTTTGTATTTTGTACTTGTCATACCAATTTTGTTACATCACGGATTATTACATGTACATCACGGATAAGGCTTCACGGATGTTCTTATGAATGAACTCATCAAAATTGAAAAAGCCCCTAATGTCAGTATTGAGTATTCATAGGTAATTTTCGGTTTTTGATCGCCCCTCTGCCGCAGGTCACCGCTCATGAATTATGCATTTTTGTTTACCTGGATTTGAAAATGGCACATGCGCACAAGTACTGTACATGTATGTCGATTAGGAAACGGCGGTGAGCTGCAGGCAGTGACTAACGATCGTGTATGTACTTCCAAAACTCAGGCAAATAAACACAAACAAAGATCGTTGTGACTATTTCAAAAGGTAGTGGCTATTTTTACGTGACCGTAAACCTACGTACTTCGGCTATTTTTACGTGATAAAAACTGGTTCCCGACACAGACAAGGGAAACTAAATACGCGCGGAACGTACGGTGGTTGACAGCCATTATTCACCAAAATAAATGGATACAGTCCCTAGTTTTATATACAGTCCCTAGTTTTTCGTAAACGACTTTTATACCTTTTTCTATTAACCAAAATTATTGGTTAATTATGCACCTAAATAATCTCATCTAGTCTAGATAGAAAAAAGTATAAAAGTCGTGTATACAAAAAAACTAGGCACTGTATACAAAAACTAGGGACAGTATACAATTAACTAGGGACTGCACAAGTGTGCACTACCGGAACTCACGTTAAAAAAAGCCGATGTAAGTAGGTTTACGGTCACGTAAAAATAGCCACGGCAATTTAAAAAAGGGGAATAAAAGAACTGATATATACAACTTTCACAGTTGTTTTCTGTTGTTGGTTATAGTATAGATGACGGATTGAAATTTTAAACATAAGATCCGGGCAGCTACCTCGATCATTATCACACTGCTCTGGCAATAACTATTTTAACAAGTGGAAAATGAGAACCGAACACATTCCACAGTTTATTGGGGTTTTTAATCAACAGTTTTAATACAGGATCCGCCAACCGCTTTTATCACACGTCTATATTGCCGCACAATTAAGAGAAACTAGTTTTTTTGGTAATATCCTACTCTGCGTTTGTGCTGTACGATGTACATGTGCCCACTAGATGTACCATATGTACGTACATGTACGTACGTGCCTACCTCGTTTCCAATGTGTGAAGTATTGCGGTCCCCTGTCTACTCAGATGTTGAAGAAAGAAGTACCCTCTTGGGGGACGAGGTTGTGTACGTATGTACGAATTGTACTAGGCGTTAGCGCGCTGGTGGTCGATTTAGCTAAAGCACGTTTGTAATTTCATCTTTATCTTAATTGGGGAAAGTACATTTCAAACCGCATAGTTTATTTAATTGATTAGGTAATGGTATTCTTTGGAATGCAATTTTATCGATTTCATTGAAGCAATAGCATTTTCTATGGAGGATCCGGGAAGGTCTGACCATTCATTCGTTCCAATTGCTCTATGGTCTGACTACCGTAGGTCCGAAGGATCCGGCTTTCAGTTTCACCCACACCCACAACACAAGTAGTGCCAGTGCCAATGAAACAATTAAATTAATGATTATGAATATGACAACTGCTCTCTGCAAAAGTAGGATATTCTTATTTCTCACCAGACACGTTAATCTTTCCGCCTAAAAACCAGGCATTTTTCCCCTCGTTCCAATCGACTTCCGAGACCTTGTCAAAGTCCTCAAACCAGCGTAGTCTGGACCGGGCAAATGTCCCCCAGAACTTGTCTGGTTCACGAAGCGAAAATCGATGCAAGTCCTCGTGACTTTCGAAAGTGTATCCCATCTTTTCGAAAGTTTCTAATTCTGGTATATGCACAGAAGATACCTGTTTCGCCCAGTGGAGGGGCGAGGTGGATATACATCTTGTAAAATGCGGTTGTCTGAAACCGGTCACTAAAGCAGAAATCGTCCTCACGTTTCTAGAAAATTGACAAGTTTTTCTGAGCCAGCGTCCCAACAGCAACCCCGCCATGTTGACTGAACCATACCGCAGAGCGCAGCCAGCCGGCCGGCCGGTGTACGTGTACGGTGTATGTAGTGTGCTTGTTTACCTTTCGGTTCAGAGCCGTAGATAGAGAGAGTTGCGACATGACAGACTCAAAACGGCTAGGTCACGTGGTGTATGGAGCCATTTTGGTTCCCAAGTGCAGTGCCGCGGTGTTTAGCGTTTCCGGCGTGTATGTATTTTGTTTGGGTGTAAAATTGTCTGTAACAGTACACCAATACAACAAGGTTCACAGCCATTCTACTCGGAAGAAAACATGGAAAGGCAAGTTGAATGCATGTTCTAGATTTTGTGAGCACGATGAGTTGTGAAAGCCTAAGCAATTTGGCAAAGATTTCGCGAAAATATTTGCGATTTTACGTGACTTGTAACGTGCGAATGGTGCCAACTCGTACGCGGTACAACTCGTACACCAACCAACTCGTACGCGGTTTAAAAATGTGGTTCACGGGTACGGGACTGGGTTGTGTTGATCAATTAAAAAGGCAGATACTTTGGGCATCCAAGGCGAATCTATTCTCTATTCTCTATTTTATTTCTCGGGAAACATCAACAAATGCACAGACCAAAATTACAAAGAATACACGATGTTAGTGTTAGTACTTGTTAGGCATTATGAACCTTTTTGGCATTATTAAACCTTGGGCTTTAGCCTTGTATACATTTTCGTCAACAATTTATTCTATTTCCATTAAATGTAACAATGCACAAGTTGCATGCGATTCAGTCTGTACAGTCTCATCTCTTTCGGTTTTTAAGAAGACTATTGCTTAAGACTTTTCTTTTTACAAAGGCATTCCATTAGTGTAAAAACATCTTGGTTTTAATTTCGTAATCATCGTAGATAATCGTATAATAATAGATATTTTTAGACTAATGTTTTCATTTGATTAGTATTTTTAAGATAACAACAAAATATTTGGCACGCGTACGAGTTGGACCGCGTACGAGTTGGTTCGCATACGAGTTGGCTTGCGTACGAGTTGACCTGTATTCTGATTTGTATGGCACCAGAAAATACAAATGTTCTGGCTTAAAATACATGTACCCGTATGCCCAACTGGATTGCATGTACACTGCTTTTACATTTTTTTAATTTTGTATAAGCATGCCTTATATAGTTGTGTCTGTTCAAATGATTACACTTTTCAAATTTAGTATTAACAACACCCTTTTTTTCCCTTTGTGTAGGAGAACTTTCCTTGACGGCAAGGAAAGCCTCAACAGGCTGACAGAAAGTTGAAGTTCCTGCAAGTTCCTGCAAGTCTCTACAACTAGCTTATCACAAGGATTTCCACAACAAAGTGGCTATTACGTGAACGTGATATAACTGGTTCCCGACACAGACAAGGGAAACTCAATACGCGCAGAACATATGAAGGCCAACGACGGTTGACAGCCATAATTCACCAAAATAAATGGATGCAATCCCTAGTTAATTGTATACAGTCCCTAGTTTTTTCGTATACACGATTTATACCAAAATTTAATCAAAATTATTGGTTAATAATCTCATCTAGATAGGGTCTTATAGAAAAAGGTATAAAGGTCTTGTATACGAAATACTAGGAACTGTATACAATTAACTAGGGACTGCGCATGCACAACCAGAACTCGCCAGGCATAAAAATAGCAAAAGTACGTAGGTTTACGGTCACGTAAAAATAGCCACGGCCTTTCCACAAAGGGCACTTGACTTTGGAAAGTTGGAGAACACTGTTTAGAAATGAGAAATCCTTTTCCTCGTCATATTGCAGTTTGTGCCATGACATTTGTAAAAAGAAAAGTAAATTGTTAAAATTAAATTAAAAATTATACATGCAGTAGAAGCATTGTTTCACATGTACCTTTACTTTTGTTGTGTTAGTTTTATTAACTTTTTGGCTACTCTTGCAAAGCAGTTTGGGCTGACACTGCCTTCATGCAGCAGGTCCGCTTGTACTCGGCAGTGGTGTAACTATACCACCCCCCCCCCCCTTCCTTTCAAATTTAGAAGGTGCCCCCCCCCCCCCCCCCCCCCCCCTACAAATTCAACACAAGTTATGCTGCTGGTACTTGAAGTACATGTACACTGATGTTACTGGTTCAAATCAATTGCTGCTATCATGGATCAAGATTTGTCATGAACACTTGCCCCAATAAGTTGAAAGACAAACAAATATTGTTGACCTAGCCAGATCAAAATGAACTGCTTTGACTTTTGAGTGGCTGTATAATGAGCTTGGATTTGTAAAAACATGCGTGTTCATTCCAAACAAGCAGTATTAGAAATGATGTGTCGCCTGAGGAACAGTACACTCTGAACTTCTGAAGAA
The DNA here is from genome assembly GCA_037893245.1 of Crossaster papposus. NCBI lineage: Eukaryota > Metazoa > Echinodermata > Asteroidea > Velatida > Solasteridae > Crossaster > Crossaster papposus. Next base: position 1,604,856 of record JBAIAA010000173.1, read on the forward strand.
AGAAATCCTTTGTCTTGAAATAATAGCCAAAGATTCAACATTCAAGTTTTTTTTTTTACTAGAACAAATGGATTTTCACTGTACATGTATTTCATTAGTTTACTTTTACGTGTTAACCTACTTGAAAATGAATCCAGACTAAAATGACAATCAAACTTGAAACTTAAACACTTAAAATTGACTTTTTGCCACTTTGTTTATAGATATTTTCTGAAAATTTAATATCTAAGAAATTAAAACATCCAGCTGGGTCGTACTTTTGACTACTTTTGTTTGTTGTGACTAAATATATTTCTGTTTGGCCTGGTATTTCAATAAATCATATACAGTATACTTCATTCTTGGCATTAAAAAAAAAAAAAATCTTGAAGAAAACAAAAGAATACAAAACGCGAAATCAGTGCTTCAGCTCCTTGGGTAAATAGTTCTTCCTTTCGAAAATGACTTTCCAAATTACTTTTGTAGCCTGAAACTTTTTAATTTGTTAATTAGCTCTATATGTTTGAGTCACTTTGATGAGCAGTTTTTCAATGACAACGATTGATCAGCCAAGTCGTGCGTAAAACTCATGCAGCGAGTGCATGTAGTACAAAAACAGGGATAGCGCACGCGGCGTTACGTGGAAACAAAATGGCTTCTAATCCGTAGTTGTCGCAACTCTCTCTATCTACGGCTCTGTTTCGGTTTACGCAATAGCGCCATCTTGAGTCAGACTGTGGTCATGAGCCGCCGATCTGAAGCAAGTGTTCGGCGGTGTATTCGTCGTGTTTACGCGCTCTTGAAAGCAGACTATACAAAGTACTAATTACAAAGTACTTTATGATGTTCTCGGTGTCTTTTTCCTTTAAGTAAAATTGTCCAAAATATTTGACGAACAAAAATGGGTACTAGTGGATTCGAACATCAACCATAAACATTCAACAAAATAGATGTATAGATATGCTTGTAAGATTTGTACATTTTTATAATGAAACACCAATGAATTCTATAATCCTATTCCAACGCTACCCAGAATGCCGCCGTTTTCTTCACATTATGTGAAGCAGCGAGTGAACGGTGTATTTACTATAGTCTTGGTCTCAAACTGGACTGATAGTATACTGAATTATTACGAATTACCTTAATTAACTGTAAGTGAATAATAGTCTCGAATTTTCATATCAATTTTGACTTGACAATTGCCGCAGCCGGTGTGGAAGGTAATTCTGTCCCCCGGTAAAATTGTCCGGGGGGACAGAATTACCTAGGTAAAAGTGTCCCCCTGGAGACGTTAATTCTGTCCCCCTCCAGTTTATTCTGTCCCCTCTCTAGGTAATTGTGTCCCCCAATGTTCCACACATAAGAGGTTATTTTGATGTTATTTCAATGAAAAGCCCACATGGTATTTATTATTTGGACTTCTCTTCCCTTCATCGATTTATCAAAACAAAAATACAAATATATATAACTTTATTAATTAAATCAACCGATCTACGTTTCTGCGCGAAAAGGAAAATGGCAGTAATCAGTATTTTTAGACTTCTTGCACGCGTACAAATTCTAGATACCCAGCACGAAATAAGGCAGCACTTTTGACCACCTGTAATTTGTATGACTCTACACATCCTACAGTCTGCCACAAATAATGCACCATGAAGGGGTGAACCTGTACTACTACACTGGTTGTTGCGTCTAGTGGGTCACACGGTGCTAGACTTGTGACGTTGCACGGGACAAATTTACCAGGGGACACGTTTAACGTTGGACAGGGAGACAGAAGTACCTGGAGGGGGACAGAAATACCTAGGTAAATGTGTCCCCCCGGACAGATTTACCGGGTCATGGCCTGGTAAGTCTGTCCGGGGGGACACATTTACCAGGGGGGACAGAATTACCTTTCACACCGGCAATCGCTGTAAAAACCTGACGATTTTTAAACACTGCCCTCAATTTATCGATTCCGTCTGAAGAAAGGAACCAGGGGCGGATCCAGACTGCCATTTGCCGGGGGGGCTGGAATTATTTTTATGAACTTGTGTCCAGGACATGCGAGCGCGGAGCGCGAAGCCCTTACGGCGTGGGGTCCGGGGCCCGTTTAAGGGCCCCGGAAAAATTTGGACTTTAGATTCTCGGTGGTGCAATCTGAGGCGATTCCTGGCTACTTTCCACCGTTTAGAAAACGTTTTAAACATCGAAAATTCCATTTCATTGTGTTATTATTTTGTTCTTATAAAGTTTGTTATGTACTCTTTCTGGCAAGCTATCATTTTGAAGTCATCAACGAAGGAAGGCCTGCACCGTAGGAAAATTTAAATAAGTTGTTCGTTTTGTTATTCGGCGCAGCGCGCGCAAGCATTGGCACGTCACACAGGCGCGCGCGGTTGCTATAATTCGTCGGATCAGTACGTAGTGTGCGACATCGCGTATAGCTGCAATTCAAAACAATTCAAAACATGATTCAGCAATTTTTGATTTGAAATCGAGATCCTAGAATGTTCTTTTTCTCGAAATATACAGCTGAAGCCGAGTTAAAACTATATAGCTGCCTGTCATGCACTGTCTTCTACTTCGTTTGACAAATTAATTTATAATAAGAGACGAACTTCACCAGAAGGAGGCACGGGGAAATCCTAATTTAGGGGGGAATATTGAGAGGTAAGTGATCCCGCCTTGCGAGTAAGATTGAATGATTGCAATAAAATGTGTGTTTGTTAAATATATTTTCAAGTCCTCAACCTTGCGAAGCCTCATGGCCCAGCATGCAGAGTCTACTTCAGTGCGTGGGTAAATTTGTGTTCTTTCATATGGAGCATAGTTATTATTACCAGGCTTGAGTGGAGGCTAGTATTATTTAATTTGGTACGAATTTCGGACTTTATTTTCCTTTCAAAAAAATCCCCCAGATCCTCGAATCAGAAAAGAAAAAGAAAAATCGCTGCTATACAATTAGTATCCAACTGGAAAATGATATTCATAAAATAAAACTTTAAAAGGTTTGAGAAAAAAAAATGAGTGATAGATAGGCTAGGGAAGGAATCGAACCTGAGACTTTCTGACCATTAGCCAGCTTGCCTAACCACTGGGCAACGACGGTCATCTACAAATGTCTGCAATTCATAAGTTATATACATGTACATGTACATACACACGTGTAGAGTGAGTACACGCGCAGCTGTGCAAAAGTACTAAAATGTTACACGATTGTATTCAAGTCGCCTGAAAAAAGGGGTGCTTAATATTATACTGTAAATAATATTCATTCACAGATTAGGGCTAAGCACAGGATAGCCACACAAGGCACACGATATACATACACAAAATGTACGGATATTAGGCTGGCTCAAGCCTACCATTTGACCATGCTGTACCCGCGAGTCACCATTGACGAGCGTAATGCTTGCAACGCGCTCGCGTTGTCCAACGCAAATTGAATGCGAGTGCGTCAAAACGATTCGAAATATAGACACTAGGCCTTCGCCGTTTATAGGCCTTTATAATCGTACGTAACATAACGTCTGTAATTAAAAACTATAAATAGTCCTATTGATGGAAATAAAACACCTTACCTTGTACTGTTTACAATGTGTGTCGGCCCACAGCTTGGAAAATATTCATCAGTTCATGGAGGATGAGTTTATGCATGTACACTGAACTAACTGCGCACATGGCATATGCACAAACCTTCGCTGGTCCCATACTCGAAATTTCGCGCAGGACGTACTCTATTGCATGGTAAAAAGCAGGGGACAGCGAAGAACAAACCATGTTTGTCGGCATAGCATTTCAACTTAACCACGGCCACGTACACGCATACGTGCCGTACGTGTTTCACTTGGACTACGCAATAGAATGGCCGGCGGACAGCTAGGCGCGAGGCAGGCCGCGCTTAAGTTACGTACATGCTATGATTAAAATGTATAAGCGCGCGAACAATTTTAGCCTTCGGTACGTGTGCACGTACGTGTCACGGGCACACTCGTGTAGTTTCGTGGTTTTTTTTATTTTACCTTGGTTTTCGTATCCTGCGGCCATCATAACCCGCGCATAAAAAATATTTGCCGGGGGGGCGTGCGCCCCCTGCGCCCCCCGCTGGATCCGCCACTGGGAACCACTGTACGTACAGTGTACGTACAGTGTACGTACAGTGTACGTACAGTGTACGTACAGTGTACGTACAGTGTACGTACAGTGTACGTACAGTGTACGTACAGTGTACGTACAGTGTACGTACAGTGTACGTACACTGTACGTACAGTGTACGTACAGTGTACGTACAGTGTACGTACACTGTACGTACACTGTACGTACACTGTACGTACACTGTACGTACACTGTACGTACACTGTACGTACACTGTACGTACACTGTACGTACACTGTACGTACACTGTACGTACACTGTACGTACACTGTACGTACACTGTACGTACACTGTACGTACACTGTACGTACACTGTACGTACACTGTACGTACACTGTACGTACACTGTACGTACACTGTACGTATACTGTACGTATACTGTACGTATACTGTACCCTCTGCCGCAGGTCACCGCTCATGAATTATGCATTTTTGTTTACCTGGATTTGAAAATGGCACATGCGCACAACTGTACATGTATGTCAATTAGGAAACGGCGGTGAGCTGCAGGCAGTGACTAACGATCGTGTATGTACTTCCAAAACTCGGGCAAATAAACACAAACAAAAATCGTTGTGACTATTTCAAAAGGAAGTGGCTATTTTTAGGTGACCATAAACCTACGTACTTCGGCTATTTTTACGTGATATAACTGGCCGACAGCACAATAAGAGAAACTTTTTTTTTTTGGTAATATAATATCATACCGTACTCTGCGTTTGTGCTGTACGGTGTACGCACTAGATGTACCATGTATGTACCATGTATGTACGTGCCTACCTCGTTTCCAATGTGTGAAGTATTGCGGTCCCCTGTCTACTAAAGAAAAAAGTACCCTCCGGGGGGACGAGGTTGTGCACGTATGTACTGATTGTACTTGGCGTTAGCCCGCTGGTGTTCGATTTAGCTAGAGCACTGTTTGTAATTTCATCTTAAAGGTAGTATACACCATTTGCAGATATTGAAAAATATTTACTACCGAATTATTAAGAAATATCTTACTCATCTGAAAGTAAATGTTGATTCTGGGCATCCAGCAAAATGATTGCGCTGGATATCCTGCAATTCTTCCGAAAAATAGAATTTTATAATGAAAAATTCGCGATCGCCAGACGGCGAGCGTGAAAAAACAAAGATAACATAAGAATAACTGCTCGATGCCGGTTGAAAAAAACCGCTGTTTTTCATGCTTTTCTCGGCAACCAAGAATTCTAAAACTTCGGACAGCTCAGTTAAACGATATTTACTATAAATACAACCCCCCAAATCTACTCATTCATGATAATTCAAGCAATGACCAATGGTGTACTACCTTTAAATATCCTAATTTTCATCATAGCCTGGGAAAGTACATTTCAAACCACATAGTTTACTCAGTTGGTATTCTTTGGAATGCAATTTTATTGATTTCATTGGAGCAATAGCATTTTCTATGGAGGACCCGGGAAGGTCTGACTAGGTAGGTCCGGCTTTCAGTTTCACCCACACCCGTACCCACACTACCGATAAACAATTAATGATTATGAATATCAAGATGACGACTGCTGTCTGAAAAAGTAGGATATTCTTATTTCTCACCAGACACGTTAATCTTTCCGCCTAAAAACCAGGCGTTTTTCCCCTCGATCCAATCGACTTCCGAGACCTTGTCAAAGTCCTCAAACCAGCGTAGTCTGGACCGGGCAAATGTCCCCCAGAACTTGTCTGGTTCACGAAGCGAAAATCGATGCAAGTCCTCGTGACTTTCGAAAGTGTATCCCATCTTTTCGAAAGTTTCTAATTCTGGTATATGCACAGAAGATACCTGTTTCGCCCAGTGGAGGGGCGAGGTGGATATACATCTTGTAAAATGCGGTTGTCTGAAACCGGTCACTAAAGCAGAAATCGTCCTCACGTTTCCAGAAAATTGACAAGTTTTTCTGAGCCAGCGTCCCAACAGCAACCCCGCCATGTTGACTGAACCATACCGCAGAGCGCAGCCAGCCGGCCGGCCGGTACGTGTACGGTGTATGTAGTGTGCTTGTTTACCTTTCGGTTTACGCAATAGCGCCATCTTGAGTCAGACTGTGGTCATGAGCCGCCGATCTGAAGCAAGTATTCGGCGCCGGGTGTATTCGTCGTGTTTACGCGCTCTTGAAAGCAGACTATACAAAGTACTTTATGATGTTCTCAGGCTCGTTGTCTTTTTCCTTTAAGTAAAATTGTCCCAAATATTTGACGAACAAAAATGGGTACTAGTGGAATCGAACATCAACCATAAACATTCAACAAAATAGATGTATAGATATGCTTGTAAGATTTGTACATTTTTATAATGAAACACCAATGAATTCTATAATCCTATTCCAACGCTACCCAGAATGCCGTCGTTTTCTTCACATTATGTGAAGCAGCGAGCGAACGGTGTATTTACTATAGTCTTGGTCTCAGACTGGACTGATAGTATACTAAATTATTACGAATTACCTTAATTGACTGTAAGTGAATAATAGTCTCGAATTTTCATATCAATTTTAACTTGACAATTGCCGCAGCCGGCAATCGCTGTAAAAACCTGACTATTTTTAAACACTGCCCTCAATTTATCGATTCCGTCTGAAGAAAGCGGAACCAGACTGCAAGAACAGGGGTGCGTTCCGCTCCAGCGAACGTTGCCAACGTTGGCCAACGTTAGCATATATTGTTCGCGTGAGTGGAACACAATGTGCGCCAATTATGTTGGCCAACGTTAGCGAAAACGGCGAACGACATTCCGAGCTGTTCGCTGTTGGCCAGTGACGTATTTTAATGATGGCGAAGCGGTTAGCAGACGACAGGGTTCTTTTCACGGTTTTTATTTACGTTTTATACTTTTCGTTATAAACGGTGGATTGTTTTGAGCATTCACAGGGATGTTTTAAAGAAAAATAATGAGTTGGACAAAAAGCAGCGAACCAAACGATGTCACTTTCACTGGGCGCCGCCATTTTGAAAACGTAGTTTTTAAAATATCGTTCCTCTTCAACTAACGCCAACTCAAAACGTTGGCGAACGTTCGCGCAAACAGTTCGCGTAAGTGGAACGCACCCCTGCCCTTTTTATTGGTTTTTCCAGCTTTTATGAACACAAATCTTTAAACAGGTCAGCGTCACATTCGAAAATTACAACAACAGAAAATGGTGTATACTACATGTACTTTACGATTTATTTTGCCGCTAGTCCCAGAATTGTGCAGCCAGTCCCTACCGCCGTTTGCTAACAGTGAGTCCCATTATGTATAGACTTTGTTCTCCAATGAAATCAATGAAATTAAGGCATTTTATATTTAGTTTTTCTCAGCCTGGTAGCGTATACGTTTGATTTTTTTTTTCCTCAACAATCCAATTCTAGTTAATAGCTGTTTTTCATTTTTGCAAATAGCTACGTCACGAATGCTCATATCATTATTTGTATGTTCAATTTATTTGGAATATAATCCGATGACTTTTGGGGGATAAAGTTCCCAAATACTGAACCGACCGCCATTATTTTGACAAGGATGATACATCGACTCGACTTTTTTGGTTTTTTTTGTTAGGTGCAGGTTATCAGTTGCTGAGGAAAATAATCGACAATGGAAGATCTGAACAACAACAGCGAGGATTGTGCATTTGTGCCTGACTTCTTTATTTCTGACCTAATAGCGACCAAGAATGAATCATGTCCAGACGAGCAGTCGGTACCTGTTCTCGACCGCGGCTGCCCCGACGAGGACCACCACACTTTCCCCAGTGACTGGACGGGGAATCTGATGGATCTTCAACCAACACACCACTCATCACCACATGTGTATGGCAACTACGAGGAGAGCGCCCCTGGTCGTCAACCGCAACAACTGACCTACGACCCTGCTTGGTTAGCGCCCTCTTCTACCTCTGACGGCGCTCTTTCTACAACAAACCACGCGGGGGAGCCGCCTTGCACCCCTCATCAACACCCGACAACGCCCTCCTCCTCCTCCTCGACCTCGTACCCAGCGTCGGGCCTGAACTGCCCGGTGTGCTATCGGACTTTCAAGCAAAAGCTGAGCCTCACCAATCACCAGCGGTCGCACACGACCAGGCAGCCCCACCTGTGCACCATCTGCGGCGAGACGTTCAAGTACAAGACTAACTTCAAGCGCCACCGGAGGATTCACGCCAAGGAGATGAAAATCTGCAGATACTGCGGCAGCAATATGGAAAGCGACTACGATCTGGTTCAGCATGAAAAAGAGCACAGACGGCAACAAAAGCAACCTTAAACTAAAGACAGTCAACCCTAAAGACAGTCAACCATGGAGCAAAGTGCTATGTAATGCTGCTCTCACACTGTGGCGAATATTCTTGCGAATATTAATATTTGAATTTCGCCCAAAAAATGCGATTGGATAGTGAATATTTTCATCTCGGTAACCCGTCGGTCGTCCCTCGACCTCTCCTTAAATATCTTACGAATATATTACGAATGCTTACCAACGCTTGCCAATGCTTGCCAATGCCTTACGAACAGCTAACGAACGCTGCCAACGCTTACGCACGCTTTACCAACGTTACCAATGGCTTACAAAATGCTTACGAAAATCGACGGCGAATGACCATCTTCACAACATTCGCTGTAATTTAGGAAGCGCTTCCTAAATTGACCGATCTTTGTAAGGAGGTGGAGAATGACTTGTGAACGTTCCGAATTTGTTACCAACGCTTACGAAGACACGGCGAATGTTGCGAAGTTTGAGCGATTGTCAAATATTTCCATCAGTAAGCACATTCGCTAGCATATTCGCCACAGTGTGGGAGCAGCATTATCAGCAGTTATACCAATGATGTTGACAAGAGATAAAGCAATATAATTTAGATCGTCATTCGCCAAAATAAATGCTACGTAGCGTAGAGGTAAGCACCTTAACATATCCGACTGACTGAATGACTGTTGTGATCGAATGACCGGCCGTACGGCCGTATGACCTCTGACTTCGACTGGTGAACGCGGGCTCCATCGTACGATCACCCCGTTTCTCAATTTGTAGAATTCCGGGCCCTCTAGGTTCTAAATGCTTTATTGGTGTTGTTTTCTTAAAAATTCGCCTCATTGACCAGTTTATCTACATTGGCACATCACGTGATATGTCTAGTATTGAAGGACACTTGTCCTGGAAGCGCCTAATTAAGCTACAAAACGCGTTTTGAACGAACTTATGTTAATCGGAAAGAGCATTTAAAAGTAGGATATAAACATCTACACAGTCATCCTATTAAAAACTGGGCGTTTGGACATCACCTTTTTATATTTCTATAATACATCCCGGAATACTTGCCCACCAAGTTTGACCCCAATCGGACTTGTACTTCCAGAGAAACCTCAGTGATGTCGGCTTGCATGAAATTTGGCTCTGAAATTTGGCTCTGAAATTTGTTGATTTTACCCTTTTTTTCAAGGGGGCTTCAAGTTGAATTAGGCTGTACAGATCAGTAGATACTAAGTCTAATTTGCCTACGCGGGCCAAATAAAGATTTGCGTGCCCTCAATTTATTTGCTTGTATAGCCCTTTGTCGGCTATGAAATTGAGAGTTCGTTAAAAAAAAGGAAGAAGGCTAGAAGTGATGCTCAGGACTGTAAATCGCTGTTCATTTTATAAGGGGTTAGTGTGAAACCAACAAGTTGCTAAATGAAAGCATTCGTGAGAAAAGTTTGCTCACTGTTTTCCAGATAGTAATAAATAAGGAGATTTTCAAGAAAACATCTCCCAAATTTATTTTAAGGTCCGCTTAGTTTTATTGCATACATGAAGTATTCCACACCGTAAGAACTGCAAACATCTTGGAAAGTCACAGAAACTCGACTTCTGTCCACACCAGATTCCCGTAGAGCCTCTTCAAGAAAGGAGAGTCTCAAGTCCGGATTCTCGTCCGAAAACTGCAGGAGGGTCCCCCTGGAGTTCAGCACACGAACAGTCTCACCGAAGGACACCCTGGCGAGGTCGGAGTTGTTGCTGTTCAGCATGGCGTCAAATGTGCCCTTCTCAAACACGATGTCAAAATAGTTGGGTCTGAAGGGGAGCCGGCTGGCATCAGCCACCACAAACTGAATGGATTCCATGGGAGGAGGGCATATCCTCCTAGAGATAGACTGTGCCTGCCCGAGTGCCCTAGGGGAGAAATCTACACAGACTAGGCTCATGACACCCCCTGCGTTGTCTCTGAGCAGGTGGCTGGCGAGAGTCGAGGTACCGCAGCCGAGTTCAAGAATGCGCACAACCCCATTTGCAGGTCCCGCGGTCCTCGCGGCGAAGACGGACTTAGCAAGCCACTGATTGGCTACATCGTGAGTGAAGAACCAATCGAATGCCTGGTCACGGGAAGCACTCTTTTTGATGTAAAAACTATCCCAGTATTCCTTCTTTCCCATGTCAGTGCTGTACCATTGGGTGCCTATTTAGAAAGACAAAGGGGGAATTGCATTTAAAGGACGGTCAATACTCGGCACAACATTTGTGACGTCACGGCAGGTTTTCGCGCTGCGATTTCGCAAAAGTTGAACACATTTTGAACTCCGGCGAATGTTCGCAGCGAATGCTTCGTGACGTCAATTTTGCATTGCATTTGCATGATGTATACGAATTGACCTTACCACAGTGCTAGCATTTCCCATGAACTGGCAAGTCAGTTTTTGTTAAATGTCAGACTATAGAGGGTCCATGGGACATGCTTTAAAGTTGACATCTTTAATGTTTTGCATTTATACAAACGGCCTATGAAAAGATGAATCTACAATATTACAGCCAGTGCAGCTGGGGTGCGTTCAACTCATCACGCGAACGTTGCCTAGGTTTTTCCCACTGAACGGGTAAACAAAATTGGCGAACGTTTGCAAACGTTTTTCGTTTAAAGTAGCCAGCCGGCCCAGTGGGGGGCGGAGGGGGCCCAACAAAGTGCGCCACCAACGTTGAAATGTATCTCATTCATTCTTCCACGCTCATGAGCCACACATCGCACACAGTAAATACGTATAGATCGCTACCGCGAAGCGCACCATTGAAACACGTACAGATTTGCTCCGTGCTCGCTACTCGAATTCAGTGATTCATACAACGTCCGCAAAGCCAGGTACGCAGGCACGATCTACACGAATTTTTTTTGGGGCGATGTCATTTTCGGCCAGTTTCGTTCGAAAACAACACGATAAAACGCAAGGGGGTCACAGGCAGATTTTTTTTAAAATTCAGTATATCACTGCTACATCCTTTTTTAACGTATCCATGGAAAAAAATGAGTGGGGTCAAAGCACGATTTTTCACAATTTATCGATTATTATTGCCCTTTTTAGGGGAGGTATTTGTTAACGTCGTTTGAGTATTTGTGCACAATCTCCACGCGCATCAACGGTACGTCAACGCTTATTTTTTTCGACTGCTTTTTTCATTTTCAATACAATTTTTGTCATTGGATGATAAACATTAAGGTAAATAACAACCTTGTACAACTACAGAAGACAAGATGTTAAGATTGGATGCCAAAAACTCTTTATTTTTCGAGTGAGAAAATTGTTCCCCCCTATTTTGAGAATGGACGGTACCACAGCGTTTCGCAATCTCAGCCTCGAAGGGCCCCCCCCTCCGCCCCCCCCCCCCCCCCCCCCCCCCCCCCCCCCCCCTGAGCCGGCCCTGCCTAGCCTGCACACAGAGTGGATCTTACTTAGCTCAGCAATTAGAAACAACGACAGGGTAATTATAATTAAAAGACGGTGGCGGAGTTTATTGCGTAAACCTCACCAATATTCTAAACTCTAGAGGGACTAACACTCGCCCTGTACCATGTTTCCTGGGTTAGCGATATTAATCACACCTCGATTGTGTAGATATGGCCCCTCTTTATAGGTTTTTGTATCACAACAACTGTTGCAACCTTTGGTGGAAAATGAAAGTTTCTCATAGATTTTTTTCCAGTTTATGTTAGGTGAACCAATGCAGTTTTGTTTGCATGATGGCACTGCAGTGCATCGCGATGGTTTAAAGGTAGGATACACCATTGTAATTGTTTGAATTATCATGAATGGGTGGATTTGGGAGGCTGTATTTTATAGTAAATATCATTTAACTGACCTGTCTGAAGTTTTACAATCGTGGATGCTGAGAAAAACCCCAAAACGGCGTTTGTTTTGAACCGGCGTCAGGAAGTAAATGTAGTTCTTATGTTGTACTTGGCTTTTTCGCAATCGCCGTCCGGCGCTCGTAATTTTGTTTTAATGAATTTCAATTTTTCAGAGCAATTACAGGATATCTAGCGCAATCATTTTGCTGGATGCCTACAACCATTATTTACTTTCAAATAAATAAGGTATTTCCTAATAATTCGGTAGTAATTTTTTTCAATATCTGCAAATAGTTTATCCTACCTTTAACTGTAATTCGCATGTACAGTTCTAGTCACATGAATGGGGCCAGACTAGGTATTGTGAAGTTACAATGGTCACAAGGGATTGTCGGAAAGAAAAAAACCCAGCAAATATTGCCATGTTAATTCCCACAATTCCTTGTGACCATTGTGCCGTCATAATGGCAGCGGTATTTGCGATAAGGTCTATGGAGAGAGTGTGCCAATAAACATGCTAAACAACGATCAGGCCAAACTTACTCTCCAGCAGCGTACCAATGCTGCAGTCCCAGAAGTTCATTTGACACATCAAAATTACGAAAGCCCAGCAGCCGATGTATGAGGTATTTTGTTTTGTCGTGATTTAGAAGCTGAATGGGAAAGCACGTACATATTTCGCCCATTGACTGTGTAGGCCTATCCTATTTAAATAACCTCCTTTAAACTTGTTAAAACCATACCCCCGTCTCCCTTCCATTTGCGTTCACTGATTGTTGGTCTCCCACCCCAATATATTCCATATCTACTCATACAGGGGACTTTTCCCCCAACCCATTCGCGTTTATTCCCGAGATCGGAGAATTTTGTTTGCTATGAAAAACAGCGCCCTCTTTTGACCCTCCCTTAATCTCTCCCACCATTAATTTATTTTAGGGAGTTCTTTTGCGTGGCCGGCCCGGCGATGCATTAGCCTTTTTGAGGCATGGCTGACACAATAGGTTTGGGTAAATACAAAAGACTTTACCCAAATCAAGTAATGGCGGGGTATTCTGCAATTGCTCTGAATGTTTGATATTGTCTTGTTGTACCCGGTACGACAGACCATGTCAAAATTCGAAAAGGATTATAGGGCCTCAGTAACGGCACTATAAACTAGGGAGATTATGTGAGTTACGCAACTGTGTCAACAAGGGCGTCAATCGTTATGAAAAGGGGGGGGGGGGGGGGGGGGGGGGGGTACCTTAATCAGAAGAAGAGGGCAAAGCCCTATTAACCGCTAACGTAACGGCTTGGATTATAGACGCTCTGTGGTGCGATCTGAGGCAATTTCCGATCACTTCACCTGACTCGGCTGCACCAAATGGTGTGTTTATCATCATTTTCGAGTTTGGAGTCATTGGATCCGTCCTCATTCTGAACATGGAGGAAGGTGACTGTAGTTTGAGGTAGGCCTATAGAATCAAATGTTGAGTGTAGGCCTACATTATTGTATTTTGGGGTCTAAAAAAAGTGTGTATGATATCCCCAGTTTAAAAAGTGGTGGTTGGGGCCGGGGGGAGGGCCACCGATTTACGCCCATGGCATGGTCGGTTCAAGATGACTCTAACGAGTACATACATACATGACATCACATGGTTGTTTAGTTCAACGTTTTCATAGAATGTACACTAAACAAACTTACACACAAAAAACCTGTTGGCATTTCCCCTACAACTTCCGGGATACAATAACGTCATATAACGGACTTCCAGGATGTTACGTACAACATTCACGTCGAAATTGAATGATTTCCGTACGGTATACCACAATCTAGTGGCTATGGGCGCGGCCATTTTGTTCACTACTCTCATCGCTGCTACTCTAGAGGGCGCACTTTAGAGTCAACGATAGAACGAAGCCATGGCAGGTTATTCACAGATTGCAATGCAGCAAGCTGCGTGATTTGATGATAAAGTCTCGATTCTCATTTTTAATAGATGTGCGAGGGTAACGATCTGGAAAATAAATACACGTCGCCACGCATTGCCGAAAATGAGAGAAAAATATAGTATAATGTTTCTTTTAATTCTAACTTGGAATAATAATCGGGGACGCAGTGAAAGAACTGTGTCTATAACAGTATAAGAATTATATAAATCTCTAAATAACAGTCTCTAGAAATGGTCTCTCAAAAAATAATTCAAAACAGTTGCATACTTAATATAAACGATGTCGACGCTTATGGACGGAATACCAATTCCCAGCCCTTCATTTTTTCGTAAGCCGTGTTCCCATTGTACTTTTTTGGTTAACGTACCGCGACTTTTTTGTAGAATGACAAAATTATGTCAAATGGGAACGCGCGGTAGACTACGCCCCCGTAACCGTACCGCGGTGGTGATGTAAAACTACCAGGCCGGTGAGTTATATAAGGGACGGTGAAAAGTCCAATACGACTAGGAACAGCCTCGCCCTGTAGAAGTACTGCGACCACGCGTAAACTGCTTTGCCTCGGGGTCAAATGTGACTGTGCACAGTGCCCACAATGTGTGACATTCTGCCAGTCTTGCGCCGAGAATGAAACATTTACGTGGCAGTATAAAATTCCAAGTGGGAACGCACGGTAGAGTTACGCAAAGTAGTGTCGCGGTAAGTTACCGCGAGGCCGCGGAAGAAAAGTCCAATGGGAACACGGCTTTACCCTCATAAACGTCTTTACTATGATTCCAACGTCTAATGCATGGCGAATTCGAAACTCGAGGTACATGACAAGGTGTACATCTACATTAATTACGTGGTGTATCATATATCCCAATACTTTGATACCATTTAGGCCATCAGCCTGTAACTTGTAAGGGGCTGGTCAATATCAAATAAGGAAATAATGCTCGTGGAGACTTTTACCAAGGTACGCACCCCGGTAGTTCAATTGGAAAATTGTGTGATAGCAGCGGTGGCAGCTTGTTTGGTGTTATCACCCTTTAAAAAACATGGTCGCCAAAATGCTTGTTACCACATACAATTAATCTGGTAACAAAGCATATTGGCGGCCATTTTGAAGTAGCTATACCACCGCTCACGCTGCAATCCACGAATCCTTTTTCAACTCTAGATGTGTATACCTTGCTAAACATCGCTATGACTATGAGCATTACTCCTCTGGATGATTTCATACAGGGGGCCCAATCTGTTGACCGAGGCTGATGTCCTAATTCAAGGTGATGATCATAATGACCCAAAATACTTATACTCTCGTCTGAAATTGCACTGTCCACCAGGCGACCAAGCACCCATCCACACCCTACCCCTGGTATTTCCCTGTCCATCCGCGTAAATCCCTCTGTCCTCGTGCTCAACTGCCTTTTGATGAAACTTGGCGGCACTCGCGCCTCACTGCTTCCGAAATATGGGTTTTGTTTATAATTTTGTTTTCTTGAATAAGACATCGGCTGTTAAAAAACAACCGATCGTCATAGGTTAATCTTAGTTATAGTTATGGAGTAATTAACGCTGCTATAACGAGCACCACTGGTCTATGATAAACAGCATTTGGCTTCTCCCTCTACACATTTTGAATTATTTGCGGCCATACAATAACGCATTGCTCACAAAGGCAATATATAATTATACGCAATAGTATTTTGTTAAAAATTCCTTGAGTTGCATACTAGCCGATTTACGGGTCACAACACTAAGCCTTTAAATTAACTTTATCAAAAGAGAAAATCCATGAATGTCGTGCTGCGAAAGTGTAAATCTGACAAAATATTATTTCCTTTTGTTTTTTTCGGCTGAACACTGCCAAGCATATGACACAAATGTACGTGTAAAACATTTTGCAATAAACAACGTACGACTTTGTCATACATTTGGGTTAAAGAAAAAGCATCTGAGAGAACCCTATCATCTATAAGAACTCCTACAAGAGACTGAGAGACACAGGGCCAGGGAGGGCTTAAATTTGAGCTGATCGAATGTAAAAACGTTATGTCTTCCGCTGGCTGAACCGGTCAGCCGGCCCCAGGGCAGTGAGGTTTTCTTTCACCAAACACAGCAGTTATCATCCCTTCACATCATCGCCCTCCGTTATTCTACCCCGTATCACACTCCGCATCACTGTATCATCTTACTGTCTTTATCCAGCCTTGTCCCTACCGTTGTCTCCGGGCAAGGTTTGGAAGTGGCGAGCGCTCGCACATCGCACACATCGTCCCCGTGCGGTTGCTATACTAGTGTGTGTTGGGGGTCCGGGTTGGGTGGGCGAGCTCTGAATGATTTCTTGATTAAAGATAACTACAGGAGGTGATTGGCAAATCGCTCTGCCAAAAGACAACAATCAGGCCCCAAGCTGGATAATCTGGAAACAGACAAAAAACTCTTTAAATCCCCTTTAGATATATCTTTTTTTTATGGTGGTGATCTGAGTGATATGGAGCTAGGTTCTCTGGGAATCTCACTGGGGCCCAGTAGGATTTGACCTGGTGTCGTTGTCATTTTGATTTCAGCTCAAATAGTGTGTTTTTGTGTGTGTGAGAGGAATTATGGCAGAAGCTTGAGAAAGAAATTTCCGATTCAGCGATCACCCTGATCCGTAAGCTGACTTGTATAGGGATGGTAGAGGGGCCTGGGTTTGGGTGTAATTTGAAAGCAGCCTTTTCATATATATAGAGTACAGGGAGCGATTTACATGTACATTGTATTTGTATATGACCCAACTCATACAAGAATTAAACCACACAGACACCAAAAACCCAGACAGCGCAGACACATATAGGGCCCAAATTGGTCTAAATCCTGGCCAAAATTGAGCCAATCGCGAACGCGAATTTGACCTCACAAAACATTCGCCGTGAACGTTCACCGGAGACGAAATGTGTTCAAACGTTTGCGAATTTGCAGCGCGAGAATGTGCCCCGACGTCACAAATAATAGACCGGCCTAAACAGACATACCTGGCTGGTATTGGCCCGATATTACCTAATATATTGGCCTACATGTGTACGTACGTTTTGATCATTGTGCAAAACAAATGTGTAACTATTGTTGGCAACAGTTTCAATCGTACCGTACATTTGCCTGAACATGAACATTGCCAAGAGCCACCAATTCTATGCCGTATTGCAGTTGTTTCAAATAGGACAATTTGGTTTGGCCAATGGGCAAAACCTTTCCGTGGGTCAATACTGGACACGTAATTCTGCTCAAGATTGGCTTCCAAGATTGGCCCACGTTTCCCCTCAAGATAAAGCCTACAGTGAAATGTCTGTACTGGCTCAGCCTGGCCGAGAGGGGGCCGGCTAGAATTGTACAGTGAGATCTGCGTCCAGTAAAGGCACGATAGTCTTATGACAGTTGCGATCCTGTGATGCACCGTGTGCCGTGTAACGATTATTTCACCATGATCTCTGAAACTGGACAATGCAAAAATTAAGACAAACATACTGTTTTTGGGGGCAATGTATTTTCCTATACGGAGTACCTTATCTGATATTATTTTGTTTTCAGACATTACAATTGCTGCAATAAAATAGCAATTCATCTACATCCCAGACTACAATATTATGTTCAGAATATCTTGTTTTAATTGCCCTCCCACATCATCAGGTCTTATCCCCTAAAATACTATTGCCTCGGGGTGTCTTCTGCTCTGATTGGATTTGAAAAGGTGACCGAATTTTGTTTTTCCGACCGCAAGAAAACCTTGGCCGTCAACCGTCGCAAAATACAGGCCTTCCTCTTTCCTCCCCTCTTTTCAGCCACTGGACTCTGCAGTAACAGTTGTGTCATATTCAGTGAGGTTTGATGCAGCAGGTGCTCGGAAGTCACCCCTCATTTGCCGCATCCGTCCCCGTCTAAGAGGGGGAGGGGGTACGGTAAGTGTTTGCTAGTGTCAATGAACTCCGAAAAAAGTAGCAAGCCCCCCTTCTAATCTTGTATCTCGAACTATCCCGGGCCTGAACGGTGATGCAGTGTCACTACCCTAAACTGACCATCTCTAAACCCAGAACACAGGTCGCTCACTCCAGTGTGCCAACTATGCTATTTAGTCAGGCAGCTGGGGCCAATAGACTGTGTATGTCTCGCCAGTCTACGGTCACTGTTTCTGTGATTGTCTCGGTACCAAACACTGACTAGTCTAGTCACAGACTCCCGTGTTTGAATTTACCCAACTATTTCCTGCGTATTCGATTGAACGAAAGTTGAAGTAAAAAACTTAATTTTATAATAGTCATACATTGGCAATAGTTTCAATATGTGGTAAATTGAAATGTTTTGTTTTCTTGATTGGATGGGCCCAGTCATAATGATGCAAACAGAATATGAAATAAATAGGATGTTTGACACGTTGTAGCCCATATACATGGTGCCCGAGTGTGGTGTATTCCCGTAAAATCTTGCACGATTTTGAGGTCAACATGCACACTCTGTCTCATAGAGATGCATGCTTCAGCACAAACAAATTGCTTAGTAAATAAAACCAGCTTACCAGCCACATCCCCGTGTGATGTATATTGTTTGTGATTGGTATTTAGTTGTTGACAGCTTAGCAAAACAATTTGGGCTCCTAACCCATTTTATACCAAGCAAGAGTTGTTGTGCTGATTGAAGCAAGTTTGGTGCTTACCCTCCGTCAAAGTAACCAAGGGGCTCACTCGTGAGGCAAGTTTTCATACTTTTGTGTATAAATTTTTTAAAAATGGGCCAATTCCGCTGATTTGTTGTTGTAACTATCTTTGTACCCCACCCGTATAGGCTGTAAAAGCATGTTTGACACATAGTTCGTTCACCCTTCAATCCAGCTCTCAGAAAAAGAAAAACAATGTAACTTTGACATCTTTGGGCCAATTCCGCTGAATTTTGTTTCTAACTATCCTTGTACTCCATTCGTATAAGCAGTTAAAGCATGTTTGAAACAGAGTTCGTTTACCCTTCGATAAAGCCATGTGAACTAAGTTTTACAATTGCCTTCCGCCTGAGCACCGTGGTGAATCCGTGTGTGTTGATATGCCAGAATGCTTCAATATTGGTGTGCATGACCAGGGATGGTTTATTGATATGCTCATACCATTATACAAACAATTGTGACCCCCCAAACACAGTTATATACACATTACACCCATGCCTCTCGCGTGAGCACCATGCAATTAGCAACCGCGCGATTTTGTTATGTTTTGTTATGTTTTACAATTTTCAAAACGGCTGCCATGGCATGTTATTCTACCTATATCTGCGATAGTATTATAGCCAAATTAATATATCTTTCTCATGACATACTCTGACTGTGTGTCAAATGTCATGCTTTTATCATCAATTGAACAATTATATCACTGTGCACCAATTTCAGGAGCCAATTTCACCGAGTTGCTTATCCTGGATATCGCAGTTTTGGCCTTTAAAATAATATAGGCCTATATTATTTTAAAGGCCAAAACTGCGATATCCCTCTAGCCCGATATCTTTTTCATGATTACACATTTATGATTGTGTGCCGAATTCCTTATTATTTTGATTGAACAAATTTGTTTGCCGATGCGCTGGACTAATTCTACCCTGAGGCTCTGGTGACGAATTACGACGACGACGGCTAAACTCTGATTCGGTTAAAATGGTGGTACAGGTTATACCCACAATGCTCCGCGTTTCCTACGTATGTTTTGTGAAAGACTGAAAGCTGTTTGAATACCCTGTATAAAACAGATTGATCAATTTATGCAAGAGGTTTCTAAATGAAAAATAATAATAATTTGGCTTTTTTTTTCATTTGCCATGATGCCAACTCCACTTTTTAAAAAAGTAATCTGTTTATTGACATTATTTTGTCTGCCATTTTTTTAATTTAAATATTTATTCGAAATTAAAATCTTAGAATATTATTTTCTTGAAATATACAGCATTCACAGAGCTTTGTCAGATTAGTTGTAAAGCACCATTCTTTAGATTTGTTGAGATCTTTTCCCGCTTCAAACAATACAAATGCACGGTATACTGGATGCCGAGAAAAGCAAGACAAATGGCGTTCGTTTTCAACCGGCGTCGGGCAGTTATTCTTATTTTATTTTTTTTCGCGATCACTGTCTAGCGATCGCGAAAAAAACCCATAAGAATAACTAAAATTTAATCTGTTGGAACAATTACAGAATATCTAGAGCAATATCATTTAGCTGAATGCCTAGAATCATTATTTACTTTCGGATGAGTAAGATACTTCATAATAATTCAGTAGTAAATATTTTCGATATCTGCAAATGGTGTAGCAAAGCGCCGAAAATTAACAAAAACAAATATTTATTTAACGGTACACACGACGAATTATGTAAATCAGGCCGTCGATTCGCTTGAGGCTATTACCAAACGCTGAACATTATCCGCAAACAAAAGAGGCCCGTATGCTAAAATAATTATTACCGAATAACCGTGAGTCATAAATGGCAATTCAAAATGTTTTAACGACCTCGCCGTTGGCCCGTACCAGTTTATTGTTCAGGTGATTCATTATAACCGATAGTTATGGCAAAACAAAAGGTGACCTCGCAAAGATAATCACATTTTTTACTTAATAATTATTGATCATTCATATTAACACACTTTTGGTTGCTGTAGGCCTACCTGCATATAAGAGAATTGTTTTCACTAATTATCACCCGCTTATTTTTTTTTATATAGCTGGTTGAATTTCGAGGCTAAAAAATAATGAACCCGGTATATCTTATTATTGCACCCTCATAAAATAATGAGCATCGTTAAAAAAAAAATGACACTAGTTAAAATGCGTTTTGTGAAACATTGTTTATTATCTAAGCAAAAACATTTTTATTGAAATAGTTTTATTGTGACTTTTTTATGTGATAACATTAACAAGGCAATGTTTTTTCCTTGCCTTTAATAACCCAAGGCTGTTGCAAACACTGGCACACACTAGCTGTGATCTTTTATGGCTTCAACCAAAATCAATGCGTGTGAACAATGTCTTCCTCTGTATGATATTATTATACTTAGATATAGGTTCAAATCAGGTTGCAATGAGTACACAAACCTTTCTCAATCTAATTACTAATCAGTCTTTGGCGTGGAGACGACCGGGACTCACCGTGTCGAGTCCAAGCACTCATCACCAAGACAAACCCGAAAGAAGAAGAAGAAAAAACAACGAAAAGAAAGAAAAGAGAAGGGAAATATATAATGGAAAATAAACCATGGTTATATTGGTTTGTAACTAAAAGAAAGTCCAAATTGCATCCCGCCTGACTCTTAGGACCGGGATAGTCTCCCCAGCGAGGACCGGTACGAAAAACCCGGCGGACAAAAACCAGAAAAACCTTGCGTGGATTGCCGACACAAAGAGACGGGCAAGCTAGGCGAGATGATTCGCCTGATCGGTGAATGGGTCATCAGTTGATTAACAGGTGCACCATCTACTATAGGGCTACCTGTCATCTGTCCCCAGCCGACAAGATGACACTGGATGTTTCCTTGCCCGAAAGCCATCGCCCAGATTGGAAGTGTATACCTTGGAGTCTTCCTGTCTTTTCTTTGCCTGGGACAACCTTGCGCAATTACTTCGCCGGCTCGCTCGGGGAGCCGAGGAGCCGGCTTACGGGCAATCTCATTTTGCGTTTCATCTCAGGCGAGATGAAAGTGATGGCGACTTCCTGACCTTGACAGTATCGTTCGGGCAACCTACCCGGGGATGCCTGGAGGATATTTGCCCCCGTTGCTGGGACCTCCGTCAACTCAGGAGCAGTTTTGTCCCTCTCGGAGAAGTAACTAAAACACATCATACACACACAGGGCAAACACTTAGGTTTAGAGCGCGCGTGCGGCCGAAGTCTCCCGGGCGCCTGACCGTCTAATTTTCATTTTTGACGGTTCGCCTTGTGTCGGCCGCGCGCTTCGCTTATTCATAACACGTTCATTCTCGACCGAACCTCTTGTGTAAACTTAAAACCTGACATACTTTTGATTTGTAAAGCTATACATTTTTTTGTATCAGCCCTTCATCGAATCACGGTTATAGTCTCACATTGTAATTCTTATTTTACTCCCGGCTTTATTGAAATGCATTCAGCGTGCATATATTAATGCCCATTTGCGTCATGTTATTCAGGGATATGCCTGGTAATGATCAAGGGCTCAACAGGTAATGCATAAATACACGATCTGTTTGCGGCCCGTGCCCAGAGTAGTAGCGTCCTCTGAGTTGTATCCTGTGAGTTGAATTTAACGAGCAGACTTTAGAAGTCGACTAAACTAGAAAACTCCTCTTAGGTCACTGACCGAGGACCCGTAAACTCCACTCCAGAGCAAGCCAAGAGCAAGCATGGCTAAGAAAATGTTTACTGTTGTGATCTGTGTTGGCAGTCGCAAATACAGGCCTGAAGG
Organism: Crossaster papposus; assembly: GCA_037893245.1. Taxonomy (NCBI): domain Eukaryota; kingdom Metazoa; phylum Echinodermata; class Asteroidea; order Velatida; family Solasteridae; genus Crossaster; species Crossaster papposus. The sequence continues at coordinate 1,627,424 of JBAIAA010000173.1, forward strand.
CTATCGCTAGACAGCCTCGCATCTCAAGAGAGAAACTGAGGGGATCCTGGACAGATTTATCTATAGTAAAACGTCAGGAAATTGTGTGCCTCGTGTGTTTTGTGTGTGTGTGGTACACACACTGTATCCATCGTGGTTTTGACGCTGATGGGGAAAAAGCTGTTTGCCTAATACCGAAATACAATGATGCGTAGACTCTTGGGAGGCTTAATATGTAACTTCACAATTGTAGAATAAAGCAACGTACGCAGATTATACATATACCTTGAGTTTGCGTGCCTGGTGGGGGCTTAAAACCCCGCAGTGTATTTTGTTTACGTGTAAAGAGATGGCATTCAAATATCGAGCCTCTGGAACCGTCCGGGAAGATTCGACAAGTCGAGTAACGACAACGGGACAATTAAGATGCATGAGTTCACAATCATTATTTTCCGAACGTAAATTAACAAGGGCCTGTTCGTTTGAAAATTAGAGCTGTTTATAATTACAAAAGACTTATTCCATTATTTCTGCTTGCCCAGTGACGATGAAGTTTAAATTCGAGGGTATTAAAGGGGAAAATATCCGTGAAGTCACTTGCATGTGTCGTCATAAAGCTTTTGACACGGGAGGCATATATCGGCGTAAAATGCAAGATTCTAAGACGCCCTCAGGCGTCCCCACACGCTTGCATGTTGAATTGAAGTCAAAGTCTGAGCGACTATTGACCCTACGGTCACCGGCCCGTGTAGGCATAATACTAGCTAGCTAGACTGCTCCAACATAGATACTTTATGCCATATAAACACGCATGCACATACGGGGCCTCGGCCGGCAAAACCAAACGAACCAAATCTGAAGAATAACCATAAGATGACAATAATTCCTTTTTCCCCTTTGGGTAACCTTTCCGCCTGGTTTAACATCAATGTATCCATTGGCCGTAAGTAAACTTGATAATGCCGTAATGGAAATGCCGGGCCTTTGGTTTGGGAAGAAGGGGGGGGGGGGGGCATGGAGTGGTTGTCTCACTTGTCTGGACGGTAGGCCCATCTTGATTTGACTGGATTTGGCAGCTTGGGCCTAGGTACTGAATTATGCACAACCGCGTTGTATCACCCGCGGGCTACGGTCTTAAGCCACTGGCAACCTCTTGTTTTGGAAGATTATACTTCTGCTGTTTGTCGACGGATTTTCTTGAGTCAGATTTTGTAACACAAAAACACAACCCAAAACCCACAACGTAAGAAAAACAAATGAACAAAACTGTGGATGAGCATCACTATAAAGTCGCCATCAATTCGTCTATAATCGATTAGAATCGCCGCCACCTAGGATGATAGACTAACAGGAAAAAAGGAAATCAATCGCTCATACTAATAGGTCTATATTACTTTTCTTCCACTTAAAGGGATCGTATACGTTTGGTAATTACTCCAACAATTAATGGCAATAAAAACTTACTTGGTAAGAAGTACAGCAGCTTTGGATAGTATAATGCATTTTTAGAAACTGTTCACTTCGAAGTACTGCGGTTATGGAAAAAGATATCACTTTTGATCCTCAAAAATTTAATCTAAGAAGCGTTACTGCAGTGACGTTTCTCAGATTGTGTATTCCAATGCAAATTATTCTTCCTGCGTGGACATAACCGCTCCAGATTTTCGGCAATATCTCAAAATCGCTACCACCGTTTGAAATTAATTTTTTACAGGTTAGTTTTATGGTATATAACTAAATAGGATTGAAACAAACAGTGGGTTCCAATTACCAAACGTAGGCTATACGATCTCTTTAATATTTGTGTACACGCCTGGCAATGATACGACCTTCGCACGTTTGAATAATTATAATCAGTTTAATAGTTTAATCTTCTTTTAAGATGTGGTCGTGAGTTTTTTTGCTAACGTAAACAAAACACACACACAAAAACAGAATAAGAATCAGAAAACCAAGAGTAATTGGTACGACGTTGTTGTACTTATTTCGTACTCAATTTGCCGCCTATGGCAAACTATAGGTTGAAGTTTCGGACATACTAGTGACATGTTGACGCGTTCGTTTGTTGCTAATGAGACTAGAATTGAATGTTTGTCACTAAGGCATAACAAAAAAATGTTATGTTGGCGTAACCAAAAATAGGGTAGGTAGGTAGGGATTTTTTTAAATTTTTTTAAATTTTTTTCCTCCCAGCAATGAAAATGATATGTTTTCTAATTGTTTAAGCCGGTAGTGATACACGATAGCGTCTCCAGGTTCAATATATACACAATCCACACACACAACAATGAGAAACGGTCAGAAATGGTTTCAAACGTATTTATAACTAGATTTATATAGATTTTAATCATTAAATTTCGTCCCTTGAAAAAAAAAAATCCAGGGTCGGCCGTATTTGTAGGGTCGGTCGGGTTACGCCAACATAACATTTTTTTTATGCCTAATCTAAATGAGGCCGACGACACGTCGTTTTTTCCAAATGTGGCATTTTCGACATAATCGTCACCGTTTTCACAAAGAGGCGAATTTAGCCAAAAATCACGTGTAAATTTTTTTTTTTTTCGTTGAGCAGTTTGAAACATAAAGATGCACAGAATATGCAATATTAAAGGTAGGATACACCATTTGCATATATCGAACATTTTTACTACCGAATTATTAAGAAATATCTTACTTATTTGAAAGTAAATAATGATTCTAGGCATCCAGCAAAATAATTACACTTGATATCCTGTAATTGTTCCGAAAATGTATTTAAAAAAGAAAATCCGATCGCCGGACGGCGATTGCGAAATTTGTTTTCCTAACGTTTGCTACGTTTAAGATTCATAATTTTATATTCTTTCCTCTGATACCTTAATTTTGCATATTGTATGCATCTTTATGTTTTAAACTGCCAATTGAAAAAAAGGACGAACATTACACGCAAATTGTTTGAATGTTCGTGTATATACCTTAGGATAAATTCGCCACTTCGTGAAAACGGTGACATTTTGTTTGTACCTTAACATTTTCGAAAGCCCCCCATATGTTTTGCACACGAATTTTAATCGTGAACTTTCCGTCAATCCTGGATCATATTGGTCTCTATTGTTCTACGTCCACTAATTCAATGCAGATACATGTGTAAACACAGGCAATCGTGGATCCATTGTCCCTCAGTGTTTAGTTTGTACATTTTCGGAAGGTCTCCATTGTTTTGTACACGCTTTTCCAATCGTGAACGGTCGATCAATCGTGGACCCTTTGTTTATGTTTTAACCCTAGTCCACGATTGCCGATGTTAACATACTATAAAACCAAAAGTTTACATTGTAGAAAAATAATAAGCTAAGATACAGCGTTTGGAGTAACTTTTAAAATCAATTAATTTCATAATTCTGCTTCCATGCAGTATCACGAATCAGATGCTTGAAGGTTTCAAAATAAATAATTTAATTGATAAATAAAACAGCCATAGTCAACCCCCCCCCCCCCCCCATCCTCAACCAAAAAAACAAAAAGGCCAGCGGATCGGAATAGTTCCCGCCACGAAGAAGTTAACGACATTTCCAGATCTGACTCAAGAGTTTGGACTGATTACCAATAGACAGGTGCGGGTAGCGTTGGTTCATGCATGATGTACGCTAAACACCACACAGGCTTACCGCTTTAATTGCAACCACAAAATATTCATCGTCTTTAATAATAACATCCGTTGTAGCTGCACCCTCAAGTCTTATTATAAGTCTCTGTATCTTTTCCTCTCTCTCTCTCTCTCTCTCCTCCCAACGCCTCAGAAGCTATAGGAGACGTCCGGCCAAGTCGGTCTGTGAGAAGGGAGTTTCCTGTATGTGATGTCTTCATTTATTATTGAGTAGCAAGTGGACACAGCGCATTTGCGGTTCTTTGATGCGACGGGGCACTGCGTGTCGTGCGTAGTCCTACGTACATGTACATGTACATGTACAGAGGCCATCAGGCTGGTGGTGGTGGTGGGGGGGGGGGGGGGGGGGGGGGGGGGGGGGGGGGGGGGGGGGGGGGGTCGGTATCAAATTAAGGGAATAATACTCATGGTGATTTTAGGCAAGAATAATTTTTATGCATCCCTGTAGTTTGAAAATATGAAACGGTGGTACTTTTTTAAGGTGTTATCAACTTTTATAAAAAATGGCAAGGAAAATGCTTGTTACCACATAATCAGTTACAAGCATTATCAGCGGTCATTCTTTTGAAGAAAACAATAATTAAAAAGAAGTGATAACACCCAAAAAACTGCCACACTTACACTGCAATATTATCACAATTCTGGGTGTGCATACCTTGCCAAAAATCACTATTATGAGCATTATTCCTCTCGATCATTTTGATACAGGTAGCCCGATTTTTTTACCGAAGCTGGCGGCTTATATAACCGCGGGTATTAACGAGTCGCAGGTATAGCCAAATTATTGGCGAGGCTGGCAAACGCAACCAAGTTTTGCTGGACTTGATGTCACATCGGTTCACCAGAAGTGGATGTTGTGGTCAGGTAATACCAACTTCCAGTTTTGCAAGACTAAGTTTATACCGTACAATTTGGGGGAAATAAGTTGAAAAAAAAACCACACTGTGGACTGTTATATGCAAGTGCCAAACCAGGCTCTGAATGTTATTGAATTGTTTTCAATTTTCACGAAAATAACCATATAGACGATGTGCCTCTGTTTACATCTGTATTCAAATGTGCCCGTCAATATGCGCACGCATCATGTTTTACATACATTTGGTTAAGAGATGACATCAGAGGTCACATAATTCAAAGGCGATCTGACCTGCGACGTCACTCTTTAAGCAAATTTTATGTAAAACACAATGGGTGCGCATCACTGCCGGGCACATTTGAATACAGATGTAAACAAGTGACGTCAGAGGGCACATCGTCTATAGCCACGTAAGCATAGTCTCATTTCCAGGTGGCACTTGAGGTTACAAACAAAGATAAGGTCTGCATGGTTGAAATTGACTAAGTACATTAGAAAGTCACGTTTGCGGTGACACCATGTAGTGGAATTTAGGTCTTTGAGTTTGAGTTGTGTGTTTTTGTGCGAATAATCGGTGCGATATAAACTCTTGTGAAAAGGGACCTTTTTCTCTGTTTTTGGTTAAACCCTCTCACGTGACCGGCCACTCTCCTAATTATATACCCAGCAAGATATGGACTCTTAGTCCCCCATACTTATACAATCGCTAGACTATTGTTACCTAACGCACCCCCCCCCCATAAAACCTAAAAAGAAACCGCCACATTCCGCTAGCACAACGACCAACACAAAGGAGGTGGGGGGGAGGGGGGGGGGGAGGGGTTCTCCACGTCCCATATATTGCTTCATATGCCTAATTATCTTCAATGTATTTTATAGGCATGCGCAATACTACGAGCGATTCGTTTTTCTAGAATTCACGTTGTACCGGTTGTTTCAACTCCCAACATTTGGGCCACCGATATGATGTTCACAAGAGAAGTTATGCCCATAGCGATTTGTGTGCAAGGTAAGTTGGAAAATGTGTGATACTAAATCACTGATAGCATTGCGCAGCGTAAGCGCGGTGACAGCTTGTTGCAGGTGACGTGAGCGTCCTAAACCCATTGTTCCTGGTGAAGAGCCTTTTGTTGGGGTCACCAGGAACAATGGGGTTGCGTTCAAAGTGTTGGATCACGTTCCCCTTCATGTCATGAATACCTTGGCAGTTTTGCTACTTCGCTACCTGACAAACACGTAATCTCAGCCAACCGTATCTCTAACAATCGATTTTTGGCAAGGTACGCACACCAAGAGTTGGAAAATGTGTGATACTAAATCGCTGATAGCGTTGCAGCGTAAGCGGTGACTGAGCTTGTTGGGTGTTAGCCAATATGCCCAATTCAATCATCAATGTTTATACATGTATGATACATTAGCCGAAATCACCACGAGCATTATTCCCCTCTGCTTTGTGTAGGCCTAAACCTCAGCAATCTCAGGAAAAGCAGCTCGGCCGCTGCATGTTGGTCAGCCTTTGGAAAAACAGAATAATCAGAATGTTCAGTTTATCGCAGCTGTTCTCGTCCGTGCCAGGTCACACCGGTCCTTTCTCGATGGTTACACGTACATACCCGTCAGATTGACAGCCAGCGGTCAAGGTAAAATAAACCCCGTTTTGTTTTTAATTAAAACATGATCGCCCCCCAAACAAAGTTGTGACGTTGTCAACACTGAGGAATGCACAATCGGTATGTAAAAAGCGCGAGAGTTGAGTCACCTTTTCACCCTATTTCCAAGAACTTAAAATCCCAAGGGTGCACCCATTTGTGGTCAGCACCCCCCTAAACGAACGACCCAGAACTACAATAGTCACCAGAACAAACCAAGTGTGGGACAGGGGGGGGGGGGGGGGGGCTGACTATGTTGTCCACATTATGTTTATATAGGCTTTAGCGAGTGATCGATAATTAATTTCTTGAACATTTATGACGAAGTTGTTTTCTCTTTTCTGATTTCAAAACAAATGTTTACGGGAAATACGTTGGCCCACTAGATCCGCAAATGGTGAATTCCATAAAACATATGGTAAGCACACAAATTTGCTTAGCATAAAAAAGCTCAGTAGAAACTGGTTATCAGCAAAAAACTGAACGTGCTAAGCGGAAACCAGTCACAAACGATTGATATCCCCTTAACAATGTTCTTTAACCCTGTTTTTGTTTCCATTAAAGTGCTCCTGGTTGACATACGATGCACATAGACATTTAAAAATTTCAGTCGATTATGTTCCCCCCCCCCCCCACCTCCCCCTCCCCCAATAATACAATTGGTAGAGATTGCGGTTTGAACCTTTTTGCTAGTGGTGATTCAGGCCGAGAAAATACATTGTTGAATGTTGGTGGTTTCTTTTTCACACAATACTCTCGAATTTTCCTATAATGCATTACGTCAATTGTACAGTCGTGAACTCACCCGTGACCTTATCGTGCGGTGTTCCCGGGGTGAGTTCGAGCGTGTTATACTCATATACTCGACTCGCGAGTGCAGGAAGTTGTTGAGTGCGCATTTCTCTCGGATCCTATCACACAAACCTGCCGGAAACATGCGCAAAGTGGCTGTAGCTCTAACTTAGCAGATGACACTCGCTGCAAGAAGTTTGTCTTTCTATCCAAGTTTTATGAGGATAGGCCCAGAGTATTTTCGAATGTATGTACATGTACGGCAAAATACAATTTACGGGCATTCCATAAACCATAAAAGAATGACAAAATTACCCTGAAAACAAATCTTGAAAATTAACGTTATACCTTTTCGCCATCTTGAATTAATCACGTGATTTCAAGCACGAATCGTCTAGTGCAAGAGTTTGACTGAAAGTATACTCTTGCTAACTCGCGGGTCGTATCCTGCCGTTCGTGAGCTCATGAGTATGGGTGTGTTGACACGAGTAATACGCTCGAACGCACCTGCGCAGTTTAACCTTGCCCTTGCAATTACCAATCAAATGCATGCGATTGTGAAAATTCAGGCGTGCGCGCCCTCCTGGGTTACCATTGGTAACTCGCACTTAAGCTGTTGATAACTTTCAGCCAATCACGGGCAGTTTTACATTAACAACACGGAAACGTATGGCAGCCGATTTGGACCTTGCATTTGGAATTATCATGAATGGGTGGTTTTTAGGGGTTGTTTTTTCTAGTAAATATCGTTTAACTGAAGTTTTCAATCATGGATGGTGAGAAAAAAGAAAAAAAACGACGTTCGTTTCTAACCGGCGTCGGGCAGTGGTTCTTAATTTTTTTCTTATTTTTTTTCGCGATCGCCGTCTGGCGATCGTGAATTTGTTTTTATAAAATTCAATTGTTTAGCGCAATCATTTTGCTGGATGCCAACACTCATTATTTACTTTCAAATAAATAAGATATTTCTTAATAATTTGGTAGTACAATTTTTCGATATCTGCAAATGGTGTATCCTACCTTGAAGACAACAGGAATTTGGTAAGTACTCGACCTTAAATCTTTGATTAAAAAGTATCTTTATTCTAACACTGACTTCGTTTGTTGTCTACTGTCAATGTTTGTGGCACTTTGTTTGAAACAAACAAAGTACTCGGTGGGTACTCGACTACAACACTGCTCTGCTCTGCTCAGTTTAGGGATAACCTGACTGTTTGTTTCTCTTTCTATAACAATCAATTCCCGGATACATCTTTCTTAATAATGATCACGTGCACTTAACTACATTTCACACTGCCTGCCTCCGACAATACATACGTGCCACTTTCCCGAAGCGCTGGAACAAAGTTAAATCTCAGACCTCCCTCCCTCATACATTTTACAAAACGTTGTGAATTATGGCATCAATGATGTATAACATGAAGACCGCGCTGGGACGGTCGAGCGGCGCGCGGGCAAAGGAGGTGCTACCGTCAAATAAAGACAGCTGACCGGTCCGCGTGGCAGCTTGAAGTGGAAGCACGAGAGCGGAACGCGAGTTAACTAAAAAGTACGACAGCTCAATCCCTTACGGAGATTGCCAAACCAGCTCCTATCTCAAACTCTCCCCCCCCCCTTCCCCCATTTGCACTACCGTCGGCAACTCCTGTGCAATTAAAGGCACGCGTGTGCTCTCAACAACTCGATTATTGAATAATGAGTGGCCTAAGTACAGCGGCCACACAAGCCAAACATCGAAATGACTGTCCAACATTGCGAGTTTGGAATCCCGTAATTGGCGGCCATTTAGTTCTAATCGATGCAGGAAGAAGGAGTCGTGGTGGAAATCTCCAACCGACAAGCGAAGGCCTAGTTCCATGTTTGTTTCACGTGTATAATTTGTTAAGTAGTTATTTAGGTTGTCGCGGCTCATTTCGGCTGTCTCGTCGTGGTACATTCTCCGCTAATGAACCGGTCGGATTTTATACAGGTATAACATCGCGCTGTTATTAGACGAGCTTGTGTGCGCGCTTGTTGTCTGGCGCGTGTGCTTGTTCGCATAATTCGGATTGACTTGGCTGGGCATGCGTAGGACTACCCCCCCCCCCCCCCCCCCCCTCAGCCTCTAGGCTGATACCCGTTTGTTTAATTTACTGTCGATGTTGCGGAATCGGCACAAAGGTATACATGTATAATCGAACATGTAGCTATGCATTATTTACAGCAAACAAAATGAACAGAGGGGGGAATTATAGTTGGCGAGATGATACGAGTCAGGCTTGAAGGCAACGACCTCTGGATTGGAGGGGGGGGGGGGGGGGGGGGGGGGGGTAGAGAGAGTTTCACGATTTCAGATTTTGACAGGTACTGACAGGCGAATCCACAAGTTCAGAATAGGCGCCAGCTCGTTGCGCACGACTTGCTTTCAACTACCGCTACAAATTAAGACACGAAAACAAGATGTACCTGGTTCGAATCCAACCTACGACCATTCACGTGAAGAACAAAAAACACTGAAAACTCACAGAAAACACTGAGCTTAAATAAAACAGGGGCAAATTACTGCAGTATTATACGTTACGTTATTTCCCTGTTTTCTCCCCGTTAGAGTATTAACTGGTACTTTTGTTTCTATTTTGTTAGCTATAGATGTGATACTACCGGTCAGTTTACCCACGCGTGATTCAGGCCAAGAAAGGGTCATGCTCGAGCATTCATTGACTCTTGTAAGAAGAAAACCAACAACATTGGGACAAGCCATAGACCCTTTTTATTTTACAGTATGGGGGTAATCTTTGGGGAGCAAGTTTCATGAGGTCACTTCTAAGGTGTTAATTGATTGCTTTCGAGTGAGCAATTCAGACACCTGTCGTTGGCCGTGTCTGGGGACCCAGTCCAGCGGACGAGGCCCCCTGTCCAAATTCAGAGATGAGGGGCCGGGGACAAGGACATAGCCACATAGGGTACAGGGGGGAAGAAACTAATCAACGACAGGGCTTCTTTAGCTTTCAAGGAGGGGAGTGAATATAGATCGGATTTGATAGTTTCGATGAGGGTAAAGAGCTACGTCAGTGTGTGCGAGTGTCTCAGGAATCAATGATGTTGGAAATCACGCCAGAAGATTGAGGGGATTAATTTCCAACGGGACTGACACATCTACCCAAAGCGCGCCAAGCTTCTGTCCTTTTGTTTGGGTGTGAAATATACGCGAGCTTAACATGGCCAGGATTGCCAATGGTTGGGAAGCTATAATCACTTTCGGCCATAATGTGTATCTGACAAATCACACACGGGCGTGCCAGTATGCGCCGGAGGACGTATATACGCGCAAAGTTTTCCCCAGATTAAAAACGGATGACGCATAAACACGTCACGAGCAAGGCTGGGAATGTCTGTCAGCAGCGAGCCAGGCCGGAAATGCGTGGGGGTGCTTTCCGGTACCGTCGGCCTGAACCCGCCTCGGATCGAGTTTCGGTAAAAATAATCACGCGCCTCGGCTCGGGGATGTTAAAAAAATTCCGGCGCGAACTGGTTAATTAAAAGAGAATGGGGACTTAAATCTCTGCGTTATTGTACCTAATTAATGACAACATTTTGTTGTTACACGCACACCAAGTAGCATATTTAAACATTTTCACTTGTATATAGTATTATTATATTTCTGGTACTAAGACCAAGGAATCATCAAGAATCAAAATAGCAAGCCTGAAGAAACCCGTAGAGAAGACACTGAGACAAACAGTTTTAGAGGTTGGAGGAAAACTCCAGAAAAATCCACGGAATCAGGTAGGGACTGAAAACCCAATCCACACGTGAACCAGGGCAGGAATCAAACCTGGGCCACAATGGTGGAAGGCGAGGAAAGTAACCACGGCTTCAACCTGACTCCCCTTGGTCCACCCCTCCCTCTCCCCTCTTCCCCCCTAAAAAAACCCCAGTTTTCAGAGCCGAAAATGAGAGGCCTTTTTTTTACTCAAACTGTAAAAATACCAGTTGGGCCCTGAGACCATAGATTCAGTTGTCGACCGGTCATAACCTCGATTGCCTACCCACATATAAGTTGACCACCTTCACCGACAGTCAGCAAAACCCCTACCCGGAACACGTCAATAAAACAAAGTCCAGCAATCTGCATCTGCCAAGCCCAACACTTTAGCATCTCGCGCCCGCCGCCATAGCCCCAGCCCATTGGTGTCTCATGCAGGGGAATTAACGGGGATCATGCATCGCAGTATGTTAATAGTACACGATTTATTTTCGTACCTTGCGTTATGGGGACAATCCATAGTGTGCTAAGGAAAATCTCTCTAAACTCAAACTCAGAACATTCTAAATTTCAAAAAGTTTACAACATTATCTTTTTCTACATTTTCTGTTATTATACCCTAACCCAATTTTACCTTGTTCTACCTTTACTGAAAACCCAACGCCCTATGGGGACTCAACAATTTCCCCACTACTCAGTCTGTTTTTTCCCAAACAAAAGAACCTGTCCCCACAACTATAGGAGGCTAGAACACAATTATCAGCCTATAGAGGCGCAAATCTCCAGCAAATCTCAAATCGCCCTACAGGGTGTCGCCCCCCGTACAGATATGACAATTGCTTTTAAAAAGCTACACACTCGGAAAAACTACAATTTTGGCATTCAGCTGGTTTTCATTTCATCTGATTTGGTTTTGTCAGTCTAGAGATACAAAAAAAAATTAACTAAATCTACAATGTAATGTTTTGGGGTATTTTTACAGCTAAACTTTGTTTGTTTTTACTTATTTTATAATTAACAAAACAAAACCAAACACACATTTCTGTCAGTTATGACGTTTTTAAACATGTATTTTGCATTTTATTGTAAAAAAGATGCCAAATAACATTTACAAAAAAACTGAAAAACCCCACATAACTAACGTACACTGCAATTTACTCTGTAATTTTATAGAAAAAGTTCTGGCAACAGAGTTACCAGTATTTTCTGTTATTTCATTTAAAGGTAGGATACACCATTTGCAGATATCGAAAATGTTTACTATCTAATTATTAAGAAATACTTTACTTATTTAAAAGTAAATAATTATTCTATATAGCATCCAGCAAAATGACACGCTTTGTAGCGGGCAGCGGGCACTGCAACGGGGTCCTTCTTGCTGTTGTGTGTTTGTCCAACCCCCCTCCCCCCCTCCCCTCTAAAAAAAACTACACAATTAGCAGTAACAAATGAATTAAAAAATTGTATTACGGTGCAAGGTCGACATGGTCATCATCGTAATTATCGCAATCACCATCATTATCATCGTGATGGCAAAGCCTGTCACGTAAAGCACGACAGGCACGTATACCCCAACAAATGTGATTAATTATGAGCAATATAATTGCATTGGTTGTTAATTCATCTGAACTAATGATTACGTTATTATTACACTGCCCATCCAAGCGTGCCAGCGGCGATAATACTTCGGCGAATTTATACAAATAGGCACTTGGGGAGACAACTTAGCGTAAGTTTTTAGGTAATAAGGAGACAGTGGCACTTAGGGAGACATTTCAGTGTCTCCCTAAGTGTCTAGCTACCCTAAAAAACAATATTTGGGAGTTATTTTTGCCCTAGAAGGACAGATTTTGGTCTAAATAGCATAAATCTCGAAGATCTTAGAGAAAAGGGTTAGGGTAAACAAGTTAGGACTGTTTTAAGTTTGTGTACATCTCTATGGAATTGTCTCCCTAAGTGCCTACTTATTACTACCTGGATAGTGCTAATTATTATGGGGGGGGGGGGGGGGGGGGAGGGAATTGTATATCTGGAACAAACTTGAAACCACTCGAGAAAAATAATATCACACAACACGTGCAAGATTGTAATACAATACCTGTTTTGGATAATCCAAAGTTTTAGACATTCGTGACTGTAGCCCTAGCTTGCAACCGTTCACGGTTGTGTAACCGATTACAAACAAAAAGTGGGCTAACTAAATTTGGTAAATTTGGGAGCAGTATAGTTAAAAAGGTCAGTTTTTCCAACGATGCACGACCGACCATCGTTGGAATTATTGATACACGAATCCCACATTTCTTTAACATGACAGCCAACGGCGGATCGAGGGGAGGGAGGGGCCGGGGGGGGGGGGGGGGGGGGGGGGAGGGCAAAGCTAAAAAGAAAAAAGAAAGAAAAAAACCCGTAATGCATATTTTGTTGAAAACTAATTATGATTCAAGAATATTTTCTATGACGTGCGGCCACTGCCGCGCCTCATTATGTTCTCGAGTTTCAAGTTAAGGATTGCTCTCTACTCATGTCCACAGTTCAAAAGTTGATTGGAAAGCGGCATAACTTCGGTGGCCACAATCCAAAACACCCGCCAAAACTGCAGTCAACGGAAAGTAGGGAGAATTTAAACCGTATCTCTCATAGTACATGTATACACAGTATAGTCGCGGTCCACGGCCACGCGCACGATCTCGTAATCAACAAATTCTCCCTTGTTGACGTGCAAGGCAAATACGTGAACGCGTGAGACTTGGCTACGTCTGGAAATTGCACATGGCTGCGCAAGCGTCCGTAGTTATTCCCAGACGTAGCCAAGTAAGTTCCGGTCGCAACCGTACTTATTGCCCCAGGCATAGGTCCCCTACGGAAGCTTAAAGTGACCATCCGCGTTTCCGCGATTCTGAGATAATTTGTTTTGGAAAGACGGAATACTGAGATAAAAAATGTCTTTCCGTGATATCGTATCTCAGAAAGACGTCTTTTCTAATATCGTATCTCAAAAAGATATTGTATCTAGGAAAGACATCTTTTCTTGATATCCTATCGCAGAAGGACGGTCTTTCCATGATAATCGTATCTCGAAAAGACGTCTTTCGCCGATATCGTATCTCAGAAAGACGTCTTTCTGAGATACGATATTAGGAAAGACGTCTTTCTGAGATACGATATCACGGAAAGACATCTTTTTATCTCAGTATTCCGTCTTTCCGAGATAAATTATCTTTTATTATTTTTTTGTACCGAATGCAATCGAAACCGTCGGGTCTGACAAACACCCCGAACATTTACGTACAAAAACTTCGACTTAGTTGTACTTATTCCTCCATGGTTGTACACATCAAACAGACGTTTTAGACCACGATGTTTGTCTGTCAGACTGATATACTACACTACACTATAAGAACAAATTCACGGGCTGATAAATGCCTGTAATGATTTTGGCGTTTGGCGATTTGACTATATTAAAAGTAGGATACAGCATTGGAAATTGCTTGAATTATCCGAAAGGGGTGTAATTGGGGGGTTGTATTTTTTATACTAAATATAATTTAAGTTTTACAATAATGGATGCCGAGAAAAAGACAAGAAAAACGGCGTTCGTTTTCAACCGGCGTCGGGCAGTTGTTCTTGCTGTTCGTTCGCGATCACCGTCCGGCGATAGTAATTGTATTAAATACAATCCAATTTGTCGGAACAATTACAGGATATCTATCGCAATCATTTTGCTGGATGCCTAGAATCATTATTTACTTTCCAATAAGTAAGATATTTCTATTAATAATTCAGTAGTAAATATTGTTGATATCTGCAAATGGTGCATCATACCTTTAAGCCCCGCACACCTTAGCAACGGCATGTCTACGCATAGCTACTGGCTACAACATACAAACCATAACTCAATGATGAGAAAATAGTAAAACAGAACAGAAACACAAATTTAAAGCATTCTGTACAAGTTTTTGAATGAAAAACATGACATGAAATGAGGTTAAACTCTCTGCTTTTTATTCAAGTGGTCAACAAACTGCTCAGAATGCACCACAGAGCATCGATAATTCAAACAATTCTAGGGCCCTAAGCCGGGCACTATATATCACGGCACTTCACTGTCTTTGTTTTGTAAATGTAGCCTTGTACATGTACGTTTAATGCATTGAGTTCATGACAAATATGGGTTTCCGTTTAATCACTAACTTGAACTCAGAATGGGCACATTATTTAATACTCCACCGCAAGGTCGGCGATGTCACGGCTGTTTATAACCTTTACGCCTGCAGAATAAAGCCACGAGAAAGCACTATTTTTGGCCCTTTGTTCACAAGCAGTGTTACTTAGTTGTCGGGGTCATAACATTTCAACAGTACCGTGTCAATTTGCATGTTCCCGCCATTTGTCCCTACGAAGGAGAGTCAAACCCCATTTTCCGAGTTTTTGGCATGCTCTCTATTTGCGTATAGGCAACGCAAACGTACTGTGAATCTTTGATAGAGCTGTATTCCTTACTAATGTGCTTGTAATAATGGAGGCTGTCCGTAGTTTGCCAACGATGAGTTGGCAACAACAGCTGCGACGCTGCAAGAGAAGAGCTTCATTGGTCTCGGCGCACTTATCAAACAAACACATGTTTTACGTCACCATTAGTTATACCAGCAAACTCAACCTCGCCATTAGACCTTCGTACAAGCCTCGTTTGGGTTAATTTGTTGACAGGTTTCAACTACAAACAGAACTACAAGGTTGGATAGGTTCGCATATAGTTCAAGGTCCAAGTCCATTATGCTGGACATTGGAAGTACCACAATGTGAAAGTCTACACTGACGTTATTACATTGTTCTAAACACCTTTGTTTTCACCTGTATAGATTCCGCAGGCCTGTGATGTTGCAAAGCGGTCATTTTCTAAATATGTTGGACTTGTGGATAAGTTTGCTTGTATAGATCAATTACCAAAAGCCTAACCTGCCATGTCTGCAAGCTGTTTTCGGGGGTCAGTAATAGGGAGGATTAATATGGACTAAGTGCCTGTTGAAAGATAAGATGTTCCGCTGTAATTTTATCGAACACGATATCGACATTTTCAAGAAATAGCCTGCTACGCGGTCAGTGCGTGTGGCTGGCAATTCGCAGCGCCCCCTTCCCCCCGCCCAGCCAGTCAAACCAACACGGCGGGAACGAGATTTCTCGTCGGGGTTTGGGATATTGAATATGATGGGTTCAATGTCTCTTGAATATTCCAGGGAAGGGTCAATGACAGAAGGGTCAATTTGTCCCCCGAGGCCTGCCCCTGTGGTGGGTGTCCCAACAGCCAACAGAGGTTACCCTACTCTTTCACAATGCTCCCACCTCGGTCATGTTAAATTTGATTATTGTTTTCTGGGGTTTTTTCGAACTAGTTCTGGTAGTGGTATATCCTGACAAGTTTGCATTTCTCAGAAAAGGCCTAATAAATCCGTAATGTGTTCCTACACCATAACTTCTCTTTGAACCGTCATTATTCTTTTAAAATGCAACACAGTGTACGTTTAACCACAGGACCATTGTAATGACCAATCTATTATCGTAATACCCGCAGGCATGGTGTGCACTGACATTGTATATTGCAATGAAATAATATAATGTTTATTTCGTGGCAAGCTCCGGTTCACCGTATTCTAGTTCCCTTTAATGTCTAAATATTTGAAATAAATAAATAAATAAAATCGTATCCGGAGGTTGTAAAGGCACATTAGGCATACGTACTACAAATCTCAAACATAAAGCCATTACTAGTTAAACCATTATTAAACAAATATTGTCCGGATAATAATATTACCAGCAGCGAGGCTAATGCAAATAAAAAGAAGCATTTTTATTGTAATGGGAACTTTAGTTTCCTGAAGAAACAAGGTCTTTTATGCCCCCCGGAGGGCATGGTGTATAATGCGGTGGTAATCGCTAATGATTGTTTGACCGTGTCCAACGGTCGAGGACGACATCCATACGGTCATCGATAATGGTGCTCGGACCATGGTGACCACAGTCAATGTCCATGGCCTCACGGAAACAAAGTCCCTGATGGTCTTTGGAAATGGCAGTCTGAAAGTTGCAAGCACCTA
This sequence comes from Crossaster papposus, assembly GCA_037893245.1. Classification (NCBI taxonomy): domain Eukaryota; kingdom Metazoa; phylum Echinodermata; class Asteroidea; order Velatida; family Solasteridae; genus Crossaster; species Crossaster papposus. The sequence goes on from JBAIAA010000173.1 coordinate 1,644,183, forward strand.
TTGTTTAATATTCTCTAAATCAGGGAACACTAAACAAGGAACGTGTTTATTTCACGTCATCAACATGTTTATTCACCGACAAAATGACCTTATAGTCAATAATTCAAAACAAGTAAAACTTGGGTTATTCTTTGAAGAGCAAATTGTTGTGTATCATTTCCGCAATACAAACTGTACATGCGAATTCCAGTTAAAGGTAGGATACACCATTTGCAGATATCGAAAATGTTTACTACCGAATTATTAGGAAATATCCTACTTATTTAAAAGTAAACAATGATTGTAGGCATCCATCAAAAATATTGCTCTAGATATCCTGTAATTGTTCCGAAAAATGGAATTTTATATACAAAAAATCACGATCGTCAAACGGCGATCGCAAAAAAACAAGAACAACATAAGACGCCGGTTGAAAACGAACGCCGTTTTTCTTACTTTCGGCATCCATGATTGTAAAACCGCCGGACAGGTTAGTTAAACGATATTTACTATACAATTCAACCCCCAAAACCACCCATTCATGATAATTCAAGCAATTACCAGTGGTCTATCCTACCTTTAAAAACAATAACAATAAACCCAGTCACCGTGACCCGGTATTGCCCTCTGATTTGATATCTTCAGAGAGCAGTATTTATTTGTATTAAGTTTTGGGATAAACTAGTATAAATAATACGCAATGTCTATTGCATATATTGGTCCTATACGCGGCTGAGTTAAAACAAAAAGAGCAGTAATACCACGCAAGGAATGTGCCTCCTCTTTGTGGCAACTAAGAATTGGTACGGCGGCACGTAGGAGCTTTTTACTGCATTGAGCGCACCATCCAGAAAATGAGCCCCCCCCCCCCCCCAGCAAATAAATAGATAAAAAAAATATACGGCGTCCCTCAGATGTTCAAAACGTCTTATCCTAAAACACAGCAGTCAACAATTGTATAATGTTACACAAATTATCCGTTGTTACTACCGGTACATTATCAACTGGACTAAACAAGAACTAAGCATGGAGGAATAAGAAGCCTTCTTATTCCTCCATGCAAGAAGTAAGCAAGTTCCCAGCTAGCAAACCCATAATGATTATGGGCCATGGATTCTAGACCATATATCTAAATTACAAAGAGTAAAACTTGGGACTATATAATATACGTTTTATTAGAGTGAAAAGTACTCTGAATTTAGATTGAAATACACTGAAAATGCATCGTTTCAGTGGAATTCGATTGGATTTCGATCTTCTTTCATTTCACTCTATAAACGTCTGGTCCCTAGTTTCAGACTCAGCGTGGGAGTGATTTTTCACTCGAATAAGGTGAATTTAGATTGGGCCCATTACGACATGGGACGTTAAGACATTTGGGCCACTGAATGGCAACATTGTTGTTTTGTGTCCAATTCGAAATTTGAAATGGGGGAGGGGGGGGGGGGGGGGTGGATATCCAAATAGTACTCCATATGGAAATTCCTCATCAGCTCTTCTCAACTACATGCTCGTCTCAACAAGATCATTACGCTGGGATTAAAGTCTCGTGTATGTAGCAGATGTGCTCCAACTTATGCCTCTCACACGTCGATCATGATACGGCCAAAATCGGATTAAGCCAACCGATTTCGTAAAAGCCAACCAACACAGAAGAACAAAAAATCCCTTTTCCGTGTATAGGTTTGCAATAATTCCCGACTATAGGCTCCTTCGGGGTAAGTTGTTACAGAGATAAGCCGAATGACAAGACATCTTTCCCGGGGACTTCGACACGCGAGCGAGCTTGATCGCGCAGAGCGCACGGCGCGTAGGCGCGGGGATACCCGGGCTTAAAGCAAGCCGCCGGGCAGGGCCAAGTTTCGACAAAAACAAATCGCAAAATCCCCTCGGAAAGGTTGTTGTCCGTAACATCAACAAGTTAAGCTTCCCCCGCACCGCGATCTGCCGTTTGTCCTTGTGAAAACAAGAACGATTTCACGCTCATCTCTATATACAAACGTTCCCCGGGGGACGGCGGGCTAAAGCGCTTGACAGAGCCTGACAGATAGAGTTTGCCTTGGTAATGATAAAATGCCGTAATTCTGACGAGACCACAGTCGGCTTGACGCCGGAATTTACACGCAGCTTCAGACAAAGCCCCTCTTGTAAATTCGCCTTGGATTTTTTTTTCGCAGCGGAGTGATCAGGTTTCAAATGACGAGATATCTATGCACATAATAATATATCCATGCAGCAACGGTGATGGAGTCATACAAATTGCCACTGGGAAATTTTCCCATGGGATTAGGAAAAAAGAGGGGAAATATAGATGAATATTACCCACATTGTCAATGTGGCGGGTGAGCGGGTTCATAATGCCGTGACCAAACCGGCAACCAAAATGAGGTAGATAGGGCCATTAAAAAGCTTGTGAACTCTTCTTACATTCTACTTTATATAACACACAAGGGCAATCTTATTGAATAACTACCTTAATTATAGCGCCACATCGACCAAATCGGCTGCATAATACGAACCATTAGAAGAATAATCTGAGTTTTTTTTTTTTTTTTTTTGCGGATTTAAGCGGCATGCATGAGTGGTTTACCGGGAGAAGTGGGCCATTCATCACTGGCTTGTAATTTACAAATGTAGCATTGGACGGCTATATTGTGTCATTACTAGCTAGTACCAGCTTACGTCTTTAACATGCAGGATCTCTGCATACTAGCCATCCTATACATCATGCATACTGAATGAATCATTTTTTCAAGTGCCAGAACATCGTGTCTACTATAGGAAGTAGGAAGTAGTATAAAGGCTTTCCCTATAGATAGGGAAAGCCTTTATACTACTTCCTACAAAAATCCCTGTCTGCAACTGATACAGTCTAGTCTTGTCCCAATGTTTACCATTTACCAAGGAGAATGGGTGTCTGTTGTATTCCCCAGAGCATGCAGTGCCACACCCTAAAAACAGATTGGTTGAAAACAAACAATTGGTAGATTGGTGGATGTGTGTCCAACCAATATGTGACCCAGCACGAGCAAATGAGACACTTTGAGGCAAAAATGAAAATGGAGATTTTGATTTCATCGTTTAAAGCTAAACAAGCTTTTTTGCCTCAAAGTGTCTCATTTACTCGTCCTGGGTCACATTATATTGATCAGTTTTAACCAAACTATTTGTTATTTTGACCAATATCTTTGTTAAAATGACCAATACCATTGGTTATTTGACCACTATTTTGGTTAAAATTGACTAATATCATTGGTTGGACACATATCAACTAATTAGTTGGTTATTTCAACCAATCTGTGTTTTAGGATGCATGCAAATAAGATATCTTGTCCAGAATAACTCAATTTAATTCAAGGATTTTATTATCGATTAGTCGCAGCACAAGGGCTGAATTTCGAACGATTTACAATAAAGTACAGATTATAACAAACCATTTGAATTACGTCATACAATAACGAATTATCCTAAGAATAATATAATGAATATCGAATATCAAATAGAACAGCAATATAAAACCACATTATACACACAAATTGTATTTTATTTTTTGAAAGCTGATATTATGAACGTTTAATGTTGTAATTTGCTCTTCACCCACATCATTTCGTGAACATCAAAATCAGGAATAAGTCGGACAATTATTTTTTGAGATATAGTCAGGTTTCTTGTGTATTTTTGTAAAATGTTTGTGTAGATTTGCTAAACTATACATTTTTGGAAACGTTAGGATATACTTAACATGAAAACCAATGTTTGCGCTTAGGTTCTTTATGGCGGCCATCTTGGATTTTTGAATAGCATTTTGATGACGTCATGATGATGTCACACATTTTTCACAATTGTGTGCATATGTCTATGACCCAATAAACATATTACACAAAAAAAATGAATGTATTATGTTCTGTTGATGAGATATGGCTTAAAGGTCCAAATATGAAACAAAATCATAACAAATCACACGACGACGTCATCATGATGTCACTTCAATTTATATCTATAACACATCCCGCCATACCTGCATACTAAGTTTGAACCCAATCGGACTTATACGTCCAAAGATATAGGGCATTGAACAAAATGGACCTTTAATGTGACGCCCAATGACTTTTCATGTGTCACGTCACATTAAAGAATCATTTTTTTTCAAAAGAACCTAAAAACAAATGTAAACATTGGTTTTCCTGTTCGGTATATCCTAACGTTTCCACAAATGTAGGCCTACAGTTGAGCAAATCTACAAAAAAAAGTGAACGAAACTTTCAATATGTACATTATGAACCTGACTAATATGCACATAGTAAGATTGGACATTGTATAAGTTTTCTAATGATATTCACCACAAGCCTGTAGCTGAGAAGTTATTGACTATGAGATATATACAGGCTTATGAGATATCTTACAATGTACATATCTCATATTGCTGATTTTGATGTGCTGGTTCACATTTACAAACACTATATATACTCAGTGTTGTCCCGAGAGATTTTTAGAAGAGACACAAAAAACAACTCGGGTGGGACTCGAAATCACGTGACTTGTCTTGGGACCATATACTGAATATACAGCATTTATATAATTCACCAGTGAAGGTCAAGACCCAATATTGAATTTACATCACCCAGACGCACAATTTGTTTTCCAATTTGGACAATAATGTTTTTTTTTTTATGACAGAAACCTTGCTTAAATAAAGTAAAAATAAACCTGGTATCGTAATAATCTACTTTAAAATACCGCGATGTTATTGTTTGAAAGATAACTAACTTTGAAGATGGTTTCAAAATTTAAAGCCATTTTTGGGTGCGCGCGCACGCGTTCCTAAAGAGGACGCGCGCGCATTTTTGGTAACCCTATTGGTAGAGGGAGCCCGAAGTGCGCGCGTATGAGCACGACATACGCGAGCCTATAGTGCTACAGCAGAAAATGGCTTCCCTTAGATTAGGGTATAATTTACTTGCGAGAGCACCAAAACCGTGCATATCACAATACAAAAATGTTATTTGCCCAATATTGGTATTGGGCCAGGAATTTTCCCAAGATATGCGCAGAAGCCACAATTCCTCGCTAACGCGTGAAATACGCTTACCGTAAGCACGGAATTTTCGCTAACGGTAAGCAAAGCAATGAAATCGGGCCCTGTTATGTCAATCCTTAACCATACTTTATGCAAAACACAATGCGTATATAGCTCACGCCGTCGGGCAATAAAGTACGGGGCGATTATACATTTCAAGCATGAGATTTTGTTAGACTTTTATCTGAATTCAGACTTATTTTATTCCCAGAGTAAGACATCATTATCATAGAAATATATGTATTTTCAGACATTTCATCAATTTCCCGACTTCTTTGTGACAATCTCATCCCGGATATTTCTGAACGGAGATCGCAGTGTGGCACAGTTCAAGACACTATCAAATTTACTCAGACGGACGTTTTGGACCAACTACATTTTGTTGAATGGGACCCCAACTGCAAAAGCAGTATATCTTATACAACACTATAGACGATGGCGCCCTGTTTACATCTATATTTAAATGTACCCGGTTGTATGCGCACGCATCGTGATTAGCATAACATTCGGTTGAGGGGTGAGATCACAGGTCAGATTGCCTTTGGATATTATGACCTCTGATGTCACATTTAAACCAAATTTAATGTAAAACACGATGCATGCGCATACCGCCGGGCATATTTGAATATAGATGTAAACAGAATGCACATGGTCTATACTGTACTTGTCTGGTATTTTAAACATAATACAAATGACAATACTAACAAGAAACGATTCGTCTGGGTCACCAGCTGACCCAGATGTTAAACCGGAATGGGGCTCTACTTCAAAATGGCTGCTTTCAAATTGGACTGACCCCCTGTCTCATAATCTACGGAAATCGATCGGGTTTCCTTGTGTCATTCTTAATCGAGCCGATAGATGTGGACGGAGTATATGACTGCCTAAAGCAGAAATATATTATATATAAAAAAGTAATACGAAAACAGAAACAACAAAAAATTGTTTGTGTCGATGATTTGCGGTTTGGCTTGTGGTGCGATTTGACATTTTAGTGAGATATCTTACATCAGGTTGTCATTTGTATCTGTCTCAAAGGAGAACAGATAATCTTTGACGGTTTCTAAAACCAGAATGCGGAAGATGTTTTTCCTCTTGTTTTGTTTTACACATAATGAGAAGGTGAGTCATTACATGAGTTATATGATTTCCATCATTTGCTATTTATTTATGTCGTTAACTAACGAGGTTACGGAAAAGTCAAAAATGTGACCCACGCACATTTATATCTGCGCAAGGCGTCAGACTCAACGCGGTTTTTGTATTAGTATTGCGTGTCATTATGCCACAGAAGCCATTCAGTCTGTTGTTTACGATGAGACGAAACCGGCACATGCATGGAGAAAACTACAAATTAATTAATAATGGGTATTTTTTCCCCAGATGTATTGATATTTGTTATCTTTAGTAAACCTACTAAATATATTTTGAAAAATATAGTATAGAAGTATAGTGAAATAAAATGTTTGGAAAAACAAGTGACATTTTTCATATCACGTGTACACAACGCCATGTTGCTCACAGTTACAACAATTAGGCATATGCGAACCTCACCATCTCTGTGTGGACATCCTTTGTCATTATTTGTGTAGTTAAGAACCATCGCTCAAATTTCACAAAATACTAATATGTCTCACACCATGAAGTTGTTTTCAAGCCACATTATACCCTAGAATAATCCTCTTCAATTTTTATATATGTAACCATAACCCGTTTTACATCTAGCGTTCCTTATCCGAAAGGGAAAACCTTGTGTGGACTTGGCCAAGTCCACAGAAGGTTTCAGGTTTGTGTAAAGTGTGGACATCTGTTGTTATCAAGTCCACACAAGAATAGCAAGGTTCGTATACACACAAACAGACATCTTATTTATCGTCTATTATTTACTCCAGGGCCGTTTTCCAAATCCCAGCTTCTTCTCTGTCTGTGGCTTCATTCATAGCTTGGCAATGGTGGTAGAACTGGCCAGAGACGGAGCATAAGCTATAGGGTTTGAAAAATGGCCTAGGAAGTCGGATCCAAAACCGTGAAACTCTGTCTAGAATGTTTCAAATTTTTCGGCCTTTGTTGGCTTTGGTTTTGTATGTGTTATTTAGCAACATTTGTTTTATTTCAGGGGAAAATATATTTTTATGTCATTCTTTTGGGGACTAACTAAACGAAGACATGAAACTTTTGTTCATAATATAAAAATATTATTTTGCACGAATCGAATTTTCAGTTTAACCCATTATGTCTGTAGGCCTATAGGAGAATACACGAGAAAGTGTGGAATTGTAATTACGAATTCACGAGGCGCGAAGCTCCGAGTGGATTCTTGACTAACAAAAATAACACGCCCTGGCATTAAAACAAAATGGAAATTTGTTCGACTGAGACGAGCTCAAAAAAGAGGTATTGATATGCAGTAGTTTGATTTACCATTTTTACGGAGTCGCTGTGGTTTAGCTGTTGGAACCTAATTCTTGAACTAACACGAGTGAAAAGTAACAGATTGAAAAGAACACCCAGGCCTGTATACCCGCCAAAGGAAAAGTGCGTAGTGCACACACACCCGCGAGTCAATTAATTATCGATGTGCATTTGGGAGATAATTTAGACGATCCTGGCATAACCACGCGCACGACACCGGAAGGTCTAAACTAATCCGCCATGCTACAACTGCGCAAATAACGATCCTTCTCCGTCACATGAAGGCTGCGGGGACAGGTACGGATACGGTAAAAGAGATCAAGTTTGACGGGTTAAAATGCCGAGTTAAGCTGATCTAATAAGGGACGTCAGGTGGCCGCGTCCGGTTCCGACCATGCCGCTTGTCAAACCGATAAAATCATTAACGTTTGAAGGAACGCTCGCGACAATACTTCGCGTATTTCAGGCCGCCTCAAATGGTGGACTAATAAAACTAGTCAGGCATGAAAGCAGCATGTGCGTGAACAGAGATACAGGGAGTTCCAGAAGCGAACAAACTTGAACGTGCATGGTATAAAGAATAGCGGGAAGATCAAGGAAACGCGCCGTATAGCTGAAGTTGGAAGCCAATTTAGTTTCGAATGTATCCTGATATACGGCTCAATCCTACGGCGGTTTTGCTCTGCCTATACGCGTGTATAATTTGAAATGATTATGATTTGATTGCGCGGCAAGACGGCAAGATATAGCGAGCAGACACTTGTCACTCTGTGTACATGTAATGTGCATCTTAGCTTTTTTCTGTTGACTTGCCAGGTTCATCTCCCAGCTTCCACGATTGCTGCAAGTGGCCTCACAAGACCGGTGCCTCGGAGTCTACGTCGCCGAGCCTAATTAAGGACATAATCGGGTAGTTTGCTTGATTGTCCAAGCCAATTCATTTACTTTTATGAGATCACTATTACGGCAATTATGGATGGGCCCCGTGCGCATTGCGGGGCCATTTATTTCCCCGACTATGCCTTCATCGCCGAGGGTCGGGTGACAATTCTCATCACTTGTTGCGACGAGAGGGAAGCGCTGCCCCGCGGCCCAGCCATTAGAAGAAAATTGTTGACATACATCCAACCTCTTAGCGCTAAATCAAAAATGCGAACTTGGACTTATCTTTTCCTTTTGCACGTCTATTTTGTTCAATGTGAATCATGCTAATGCAGGGAATAGGACAGTGGCTGGGGGATACACTGAGACATGACCTGAGACTCAAGGACTAACCGACGACTGACGTTTGTGTATACATTATATTAAATAATGCTGAATTATCTCTTGGGCAAAAGAAAAGTAGAGGGAAACTGGACTGAAATCATACATCTGCTTTTACGGAGCCAACAAAACATTGCATTAACATCCAAGAACAGACTGATACGGCCAATTTTGTTTTATAGAGATGTAATATTTTTGTTTGTTAATCGACTCTAGCTTTCCAATTAGCCAACTATTGCCCTTAGCACTACTCAACATCTTGTCAGCCTCTTGGCTCGAGGAAATCAGAATCAGAAGCCCCTCGTCAGTCAACTGAGATAGTTTATCAAAACACCCCCCCCCCCCCCCTTACTCTTGCATATCGCGTTCTTCTCAACATCTTGGTCTTACATCAACGACCTTGGCGTATAGGCATCATGCATACATGCATGCCGTGATGAACTATTTACAAAGAAACCACCGCCTGCTCCCCGATCACGACACGGGTACAGATGTGTTAATTCACCCGCGTCAAAAACCGGTTGCGTGGCCGGCCAAATGTACACAACACTACACTGTAAACAATTGCCCGTAACATTTACGGTTGGAAATAGTGCGGCGAGATGCCAAATGTATATTAATGGTCGAACCGTATTCTGTACATTTTCTGATAAACTGCTTTGTTTACGGTTTAAAGTCTGTAAATACATGCAGCTACCTTTTCGTGCACGATTTGTTGACCTCTTAGGTACTTGGTTTAAACAGTTTTCAAATAGTTTGTGTCGTTAATAAATTAAACATAGCACCTCGTTTTATAACTGCTTTGGGATTAGCTTATTCTGTTATCTGGTGAACCATTCAAACAAACCTGTTCAAGAACGGATCATGAAGTCTGTACACACATTTAAAGTCGTTAAGATGGTTGTTTTGGTGTTTTCACTCTCCGTCCGATCTTTGAAGACCATAATGATATGCTTTCGAAACAAATTCTCTTTTTTTTTAAAGAAGAAACCAGATGAAATCGAATAAGATTGACCCCCCCCCCCCCCCCCGTTACACAACGTAGCTTACGCAAGTTAATCATTAAAATCAAGAGGCAAATTATGCTTGCGAAATGATCGTCCGGTGATTTTGGGAGAAATAGATAATCTAAACCACACCAATTGGCAGAAACTCTTTATTTAAATATTATTATAATTGTATTTAAATACCATAAACAAGACAATAAACATGTTAAAGGTAGGATACACCATTTGCAGATATCGAAAAAAAATCCAACCGAATTATTAAGAAATACTTTACTTATTTTAAAGTAAATAATGATTGTAGGCATCCAGCAAAATAATTGTGCTAGATATTCTTTAATTGTTCCGAAAATTTGAATTTTATAAAAAAAAAAATAGACCAACATAAGAACCACTGCCCGACGCCTGTTGAAAACGAACGCCGTTTTTCTTTCTTTTTTTATAGCATCTATAATTGTACAACTTTGGACAAGTCAGTTAAACGATATTTTCAACCCCCCCCCCCCCCCCCCTCCCCAATCCACCCATTCGTGATAATTCAAGCAAGATTCTAAACCCCAACAATTTGGCAGAAACTCTTTTAACAAACAACACAATAAACTATAGCAGTGTACACGTAAAGTTGAACATCGCGGGAATGTACGTTTGCACGTATATCTATACTGTCTGCTATTGTGGTACGATCCAAGTGAGTGACCGCCAGGTCATCAGACGCTGGATATGATTGGTGAGGATTTCTAAATACCTTTTGTTTAGATAAAACTGAGCAACCAATGAAAATAAGTTCATAATCCGTTTTATACGCCTGACCACATGGAAACCAGTGAGGGCTCGCGAAAAAGTCCGAGGGACCAGGCTAAACTCTATACAAAAAAAATCGAATATTTACAGTTTTTAAACAGATTTTCCGACAAAAGTGAGCAATGTTTTGGATTCCTTTTCTGGTTTTCGTTTTTTACAAACAGTTTCTTAAATGGCATCCGTTCACGCCAGTGCTGGCATTGCGCGAATTTTTAATAAAAAATAATGGGTAATTCAGTGAAACACAACATGCATATACTGAGCAGATGAGACCCTTTTCTTTCTCGATAAGTTGGCGGTTTCTAATTTTGTCACTTAGGCCCTATAGAATCTTACCGTCTTCAAGTGTCCTCGGATGTATATTGGGTATTTGATCCCGAAACAATTGCGTGGGCAACACACAAAACTAACACTCAGTCACAATGATATCAACACAGTCGTCTCGCCTAGTTTTGATGGCTTGCATGGGAGGATCCGTATGTAAATTTATTCAGCTGCTCGAATGCTTGTCTTTTTTAGGGCCGTAATTTCCAAAAATAGATGGATTAGGGGATTTGTATTTTATAGCAAATATTGTTACACTGATCTCTATAAAGTTTTGTTCGTAGACATATGAAGCACAATATGTGGCAGAGAACCCCCCCCCCCCTCCCCCTTTTGTGTGTTGAGTGTTAGGTATGTGTTAGGTAACAATAGTGTGGAGTATGTATAATGTATAGGGATAAGAAGGGGGTACCCCTCTGCCACATATCGTGCTGGCTCCCTGACCCTACTTCAGACGAAACAGGGCAATTCAGTTTTCGGGGAATTATCAGGTTAGGGAACCATACTAGTTGGCTTACACCCATTCACAGATGTGTATATTGCAGATAAAATGTAGATTAAATAAATTGGGGGACAGTGTAGTCAGGTGTTTCCAACGATGCTCAACAGACTATCATAAGAAAAGTCTATCAATTTTGAAAAAAATTACAATTGACTCCTTCCTCCAAAGTTCTTGAATATGACACACTACGTCAGAGATATGCGAAGATGGCAAACGAATATCCCTCATTACACAGTTATAGTGATAAAGTTACAGGCGCAGTTATATGTTAATTTATTCGATTTTCACTGATGCATTTATCCCATGCCACACTGTTGGTGTGCAGAACTTACTGCCTGTTCTGGTCTAGTGCCTTTCATAAGCACCGTTGGTAGTTGGCCTTATCTGCCGCAACTGGCAATTATTATTCAAAAAAAGAATAATAATAAACCACTACACAACCACGAGCACCTACTCTATAATACTGCCTAACGTATAATGCAACTACATATTATGGTATGATGCATGAACATATCACATCGGTATGTTTTTTTATGCGGGTTAGTTTCACACTGCAAAACGGCAATTTCTTTCTTTGTTTGACTGACTTGGCGCATGCTTAATTTTTCGCTGATATGAAATAATATCGGTATTGTTGTATACAGTGAATGGACTACCAAGCATTAATGAGTTGTACATGTCACTCATTTTTGTTTAATGTTATTTCTTTTGTAATCGCAAATGAAAACAAATTCATCTTATCAAGCACAATCCAATATTTGGCTAAAGGGTGGCCCATATACAAACCGACACGCATGTTTATAACGGATACGAATACTTCAACTATCCTGAGGCGGGCTACCTATACAATTAAATGGAGAATCGTTCTAGAAGAAAGATGATACCAAGATATCTTGATTTGGGCTTGTAGTAGTTTTAGCTCCAGACCCTAGTTTGTGAAGAGAAGTCAGTGGTTCTTATACGCACCGAGAAATAACTAAACAGTGTCATGTTAAATTTGCAGTCGCGATTTCTCGGTGCGAAAGGACCCCTGACTGTGCTTCACAGAATAGGGTCTGAAGCTAAAACTACTACTAGCCTAAATAAAGATATCTCGGTATCATTTTTCCAAGGAGGATTCCCCATTCAGTGGTATATGTAGCTTTAGCCTCAGGGTAGTGGAAGTGCACTTGTGCGTTGAGATATGTTTGTCCGGATTTGTGTGGGCCACCCTGTATAGTTTGTTTTTACAATTTACAATGTGTCAGTGTTTAAAGGTAGGATACACCATTTGCAGATATCGAAAATATTTAATACCGAATTATTAAGAAATATTTTACTCATTTGAAAGTGAATAATGATTCTAGGCATCCAGAAAAAGGATTGCGCGAAAAAACAAAGATAATAATGAAAATAAACGCCGTTTTTCGTGCTTTTCTAGGCATCCATGGTTGTAAAACTTCGGACAGGTCAGTTAAACGATATTTACTATAAGATACTGGGCTGTTAATACAGGCTTCAAAATATGCCCCTCTGATGTTACATAAGACGCCGTGGTGACCTTTGATCCATAACCTATTTACCCACCAAGTTTCGTTAAAATATATTCAGTAGTTGTTCTGCAATCCCGCTATTGACAAACAGACAAACAAACAAATAAACACCCCAACAAACAAACGAACACCCCGACAGACAGACATGGATTAACGATTATTCTCCGCCATCAGAGATGGGCGGAGGTAATGATCCATCGTATGTTATGTTGTTACCCATCCTGTAGTTGGCGCTATAGCGCTGTTGGGTATTTAAATAAATAAATAAATAATTCAATAAAAAGTACATTTATGTTAGGATGTAGACCGCGCAAAAATTGCACCCCATCTCAAAATTAGAGGGCAATCAGAACATTAAGCCACCCTCCACTATTACATACTGTTTTGCAGATAACATAAAGTGTTGTCATTGGAATGAAACAAAATAAAAACACCAGTGGTCATTTTGAGCATTTTCATAATAATTTGTGTTCAGGTTATAAAATTTGCCCTTTTTAAAGGTAAACATGCTAAAACAGTTTGTAATGCAATACACTCCATCAGTTAACGTTCATGTTGCATTACTTTAAATGTAATTGTCGCGTTAGAGGCGTGGTATGTTTTATGGATCACGAATTATATTGTTTTCCAATTGCTGATGTATTTGCCTATAATTGTATATATATATAACGCATCATACAATTTTTTCTTCAGGAGATGATTCAAATTGGATGAAGATAGAGGAATTAAGAGGTATGTGCTGTGTTTTTCTGCCTGATTTTGCTATGTTTTGCGGCACATTAGATCCACCACGGCTCCCAGCATTCGATAATTACGACACTGTGGACCTTTTCGAAACCATGGCTTCGTCTTCGTCTGTGGCGTGTGCTTGTCTAGGAGGATTCTCCATCCATTGGTATAGGTAGTTTTGGCTTTAGGTGGAGGAGGCGTGCTTGTTTAGAAGGATTCTTCATAAGGCGATTTTAGGCTTCTAACTGCGGGAGCTCCAGCCACATTCTGGTGCCTGTTTAGAAACATTCAATCTCTTTCTTCTATTTTGATTTGCTTCTTAGTGATTCGGAAATCGGAGGCGATTCGAAGCCGCAGACGAAGCAAAGGTTTCGAAAACCCCTTATAAATTGAAGCAAATTACGTCTGCTTTGCTTTTTCACACGTGGTTTTCCTTTCAAATAACCGATCTTTAGTTCGAGTTGTCTCATGAAAACGGCAACAATAAAGAAGGGCATCCTCTAGGCCCTATAACCTCTTTCTCGTAAATCACCAATATTTAGTTTATGCTTCATTTATGCGCCATAAGCTGCGCTGTGTAATGTTATTCGGTGCTTTGCTAAAAGTAAAACAAAACTGCTTAAAGCAGCATACGTTTCATATTACGAATTAGAATTGTAGATACAGGATTATCTCCTAAACCAACCTAAGCCGTGCAATTTATTTACCATCAGTCGTCACTCGTCATCACACGACCTATACCAAAATGATCATTACGAAGACGATATTTCGAATATATCGATAGTCCCTGCGGATATTTGACAAGGAGTACACAATTATGATCAATTGGAGCTGGGGATCACTACTCAAAAACGACACGAAGGAATGTTTTCAAATTAGAATATGTTGTAGCCAAGTGTCTTGACTTTATCCATACGAAAATACAGGGTGGCAACCAATAAAAAACTGCAGTTATTCACAGTTCCGTTAACCCCATCACTAAGAATTATATTCACACGCATGGGACGGCTAAACCATGCAGAATTGAATCCGGTGCTGGAGTTCAAGGGACCACTACTCAAAAACGACACGAAAGAATGTTTTTAAATTATAACATGTTGTAGCCATGTATCTTGACTTTATCCATACAAAAATACAGGGTGGCAACCAATAAACAACTGCAGTTATTTACAGTTCCGTTAACCCCATCACTAAGAATTATATTCACACGCACGGGACGGCTAAACCATGCAGAATTGAATCCGGTGCTGGAGTTCAAGGGACCACTTCTCAAAAACGACACGGAGGAATGTTTTTAAATTATAACATGTTGTAGCCATGTATCTTGACTTTATCCATACAAAAATACAGGGTGGCAACCAATAAACAACTGCAGTTATTTACAGTTCCGTTAACCCCATCACTAAGAATTATATTCACACGCACGGGACGGCTAAACCATGCAGAATTGAATCCGGTGCTGGAGTCAGTATGTTAGGGGGAAATAAAAGAACCAAGGCAAACATATCATGGTAACTTTCAACTAGCAAAATATGCTACAGGAAATTGCATAATCATTATGCACTGGCCGAATGAAATATACCCAACATTTTGTTTTTAAGATTTCCTGAATCTCCGGCTTTTCCCTCCGATTTGTAAAGTTTATTAGTAGTTGCACGCCAGCACACTGCGTGTTTTCATCATTCCTCCAATGACGCTAGCAGTCATTATTTCTCATAATGTTTTACTTTTATTTATATTTTGTATTGCTCAAGGAAGATATGGGGGGGGGGGGGGGGGGGGGACGGTAGGGAGGGGAATTTAGGCTATATTTTACATTTTATATTAAATGTAGGATACATCATTGGTAATTGCTTGAATTATTGTATTGTATTATTGTATTTTATAATAACTATCGTTTAACTGACCAGGGACCAATTTCATAGAGCTGCTAAGCACAAAAATGTTCTTAGCATGACAATTCGTCCTTCGCAAAAACAAGGTTACAGACCAAATTTTCACGTGATCTTTATCGTTTTGGATTGATAATCAGCTGTTTTTTTGCTTAGCATGAAAAACACGTATAATTTTGGCTGGTAACCTGTTTTTAATGAGCAATACTTTTTTGTGCTAAGCAAATTTTTGTGCTTAGCAGCTCTATGAAATTGGCCCCTGTCCTAAGGTTTACAATCATGGATGCCGAGAAAAGCACGAAAAACAGCGTTTGTTTTCAACCGGCGTGGGGGAGTTATTCTTATCTTATTTTTGTGTTTTTTCGCAATTGCCGTCTGACGATCGCGATTTTTTGTTTAATACAATTTCATTTTTCGGAATAATTACAGGATATCTAGCGCACTGATTTTACTAAATGCCTAGAGTCATTATTTACTTTCAAGTAAGTAAGATATTTCTTAATAATTCGGTAGTAAATTGTTTCGATATTTGCAAATGGTGTATCCTACCTTTAACACGTGGCACGTTTACATCCACACGATTTTGCATGGGAGACGTCATCATTATTACTAGTCGGAAGCCATGGCAGCTACATGGCATCTCAGTAGCTACGCCATGCACAATGTTAGCGTGCAAATCAATGCGACCATGCCTATGGATTTGGTGTAAAACTTGTGTGAAAAATACACTTTTTTGATGAAAAAGAAATCACTTTCAGAAAAATTTAACTTAATTTAATTGACCTAAATTAACGGCCCCGGCTAATTAGTCCGGGGTACCTTGTCTAGTAACGTATTCAGTACAATAGCGTCTCCAATAGGGAGGTGTGGTGGCAAGGAAGAGAGACTTGCGTCGTCAAAAACAATATATTTTTTAAGACGGTTTCAAGACGATTGAGACGCTGTTTGCCCTCCCTGGCACACAACGAAAAACAGGTACAGTATTACATTATATGCATCCTGCAAGCTGCGCCCTCAATGGGAAACATTAACTGGGTCCGGGCGATCTGTTCTTGACATGATGCGAAACTCGTTCTTGCAAAACCTCAATAGATAGGTGATGTGTGATCAGGTTTTGAGTGCAATGTTCTTGGGTCGCGTACCCGCCGTTCGAGCGCGAGAACGAGTTTCGCGTGTCAAGAACAGCCCGCCTGAAACCCAGCCAATGAGAGTCTATACTCGGGCATTTCACAAGAGGAACCAAATACCTGTCCTAAGATGTGACGTCAGATGCAAGGTGTCTATACAGTAAACCAACTGAGAAGACGGTGATGAGTGGGTTCAATGACCAACTCGGGGGAGTTTCTCGGGTCAATTCCACTCATTCCGTGCGCCTCCACGTGTAGCGCCCTCAGTTCTCACTTGGCAGCCAGGCCCCTCAAGCGACGTTCCGCCGAAAAAGAAGAAGAATCATCAGCCACTTCGCACCTCCGCTAACACCCCTGACTGAGTCAACAAGTATCCCCTCATGGCCCTGCCCGTATGCGTTACAGACAGGGCACCTCAAAGCAATCTTATCATTAACACCCTACGTTCTGTTGGTAAACTTGATTTAATACCCTTTCAGTCAATAACCCGACACACTTTAATTAATAGATCGCGAGCACTTTTTCGCCCCCAAGTTTGTTCAGAAAAGCTTTGGTCACATACAGCGCACCCGTGCAAAAACCTGAAGTGTGACAAAATATACCGAGGACAAATATCTCCGTCAATATTTTTGCACACTGTGTTCCGATCCTGTGTTTCACAAACAAACATTAAAGGTAGGATACACCATAGGCAAATTGCTTGAAAGATCACGAATGAGTGGATTTGGGGTGTTCCATTTTATAGTAATATCGTTTAAGACTTGTCCGAAGTTTTACAATCATGGATGCTGGGAAAAGCAAGAAAAACGGCGTTCGTTTTCAACCGGCGTCGAGCAGTGGTTCTTAGTTATGTTGTTCTCGTTGTTTACGTTATAAAATTATAATTATATTTATACAATTATTTGTATAAAAATATTTGGAACAATTACTGGATATCTAGCGCAATAATTTTACTAAATGCCTAGTCATTATTTACTTTCAAATAAGTAAGATATTTCCTAATAATTCGATAGTAAATGGTGTATCCTACCTTTAATACGTAATATAGGCCTACTCACTCAATTTCAAAGAGTAAAACTAAGGACCAGACATTTTAGAATGAAATTCACTCTGATTTTCAATTGAAATACACTTTAAAAAACAATATTTCAGTGAAATTCAATTGGATTTCAATCTTTTTCGAGTGAATTAATTTCACTCTAAAACGTCTATAGTCCCTATAGTTTCAGACAGTGAAAGTGAATTTTCACACGAATGAAGTGATTTTTCACTATTTGTAATGTCCTCTGGTCTTGCTTTACAATAATTGTGAGTGTTGATATTAAAATGAATAATAATTATAACATTATTATGAAATAACAAGTAGCGCCCGTTTTTATAATATACAAAAACACCGCCCAGTTACTGTTATATATGAAGACTGAACACACTTGCGAAACATCTGAAGCGCATGATTACGTAACGTCTAGCCATTAATTGGTAGTGTCCTATTGTTGGTTATATCATGAAGGAATTGAAACCACGATATTTCCAAGATTAGCACAGCTGTCCATGTTTTTCACCATCAACTAACACATTTACCCGAATGATTTGTAATGCGATTTTATTGACGGACTCGGTGATCTTCAGGGTGCAGATCGAGTGTTCGAGCAAGGCAGAACTGCTGTTAAAATATAGGCAGCGTAAGTCTCCCGCCTCCTTACAGCCTGTATCATTAACCTCGCCCTACTCCTCTGGAGACAAAACCCTGGAGTAACAGAGCCAACACTTGCCCTTGCCGAGCATGATTGACATGATTAGGTAAGAGACAACACCAACTGAACGCGGCGCGCTAGCTATACGCGTACGCTCGTGGCTGCGCTGTCGTTCAATGCGGCGAAGTTGACCGCGTTAAGGTCATGCATTGTGCGACGTCACCGCTACACCTAAGGTCACAAGTACACGGATCACACAGCCGCCTATATAAACCGAGGTAGTTTGGGGTCAGCCTGAGACAAGAAGAGTTGACCGTCAACGGGCAACAATTAGCTACGATTCCAGGCAGCATTGCGACGAGTCACTGATCAAGCACGTTGCAACAAACGCGGGTACTTTTCATCTGAGACTGTTGTGCTAGTTCCCCACTACACGCATCGGGCGGAAAGTAAGTTCACTAGTTATAATGTATATGTCTGTTTTACTGGCAAATATTATTCCCTGCTGTTCGATGGCTTTCGTGCATGCAGCATTAGTTTTTCTCGTAAAGTGATATTATCACTAACCGCGTAAATACACATGTATAGTGTTTTAATTTCCCATTCGTCTGTTTAACAGCATTCCTTGTGCAGGCAAATTAAGCCCTGAAAGCCGGCACGCATGGTTCAGTAAAAAAAAAAATATTTCAAAACTAAACCGCGACAGTACCGCAATATCGTTATTGATGTAGGAGAAATGCAGGTCTATCGTCATGCATGGTTTGATTGTATTTAATTCACTTGCTTAACAAGGTTTTCACATTGTGATGTAGGCTTGGGCATAGATGGGGTATGTGATTTTGTTTCTCACTCACGTACGATTTTTTGGTTACTTTACCGTTTTTAGGTCACATCAGCACCGGCCCAAGCCAATCTAGAATGGAAGAGAAATCCATCTTCAAGGACCACCGGGAATCTTTTAGCAGCAGGATGGTGAGCAAAGACGACGAGTGCCACCAGGCAGAATCAACCACAGACAGCAAACCACTGGCTCCGGTCAGAAAGCAAACCGCCCTCGACGTGGCCAACATGATCGGCCCGTCTCGACCCTCGAAAGACGGCCCGAAGAGCGGTTTCAGCATCGGGTCCAAACCGCTGGATCTGAGCCACCGCGCCCTGCAGGCCCCGTCATCGGGTGCGGCTGCCGCTGCCGCCTACAAGACTTTCTATCCCTACCCGTCATTGCCGATCTCCTCGACACTGTCTCCGTACTCGTACCTGGGCGAGGCGAGCTCGGCGCTCACGCCGGCGAGTTACGGCGCGGCAAGTTACGGTGCGACGGCCTACCCGTTGTACGGCAGCTACCCAGTGGCTGCTGATAGCACAGCACCATCACTCTCAACGTTGAGGCTGTCGGCATTGCTTGCATCGAGAAAGAGACGAGCGGCCGTATCCCCCACTGACAAGATCGACAGCGTTATTCCAGAGCCCTCCAGGAAGAAGGTGCGACCAGTCCCCGAGGAGAAAAAGGACAATTCCTACTGGGACCGCCGACGCAAGAACAACGACGCGGCTAAACGCTCCCGCGACGCCCGGCGAGAAAAGGAGGAAGAAATCGCGCTTCGTGCCGTCTTCCTGGAACAGGAGAACATGAAACTGAGAGCAGAGGTTTCTATTCTCAAGAGCGAAATGGGGAGGCTTCATTACATGGTGTATAATTGCTGATGATTTGGACATCCCAGCTAAGTTGCCAAAATGAACTGAAATGTGCGAGGCCACCGCGGACTTAAATATGACTATAATTTAGAATGCTGCAGTGTGCTAACGGCACGAACTTGCCGACACGAACATTCTACAGAGCAACAATGCTCCTGGCATTAAACAACTTTGCCGGGTTGTTTTGCTCGAGAACTTCAACGTGTGCATACATTAAATGAACCTACTAAACTGGAAACTGCAGCGTCTTGACACAAGTATACAACTCCAAAGTATGTATTCAATACACATTTTTAGTCCACGTGTTTTTGTTTGTGTTTTTTTCCTCTATCCCGCCAACTTAAGTTATATTTTTGTTGTATAAAATTGCAAATGGTTTAATGATGAAGTGAAGACACTTCTAATCGAACTTCGAAAAGTTGAAAACTAGGCAGTTTACTGTATTTGTTAATAGCGAAATGCACAACTAGTAAATAGTATCGGTAACATTTTTTTTAGCGTGAAGTTCCATTGTGGATTATAAATGTATGCTAAAACAACAATGATTAGTGCATCGGTACATATAGAGCTGAATGATAAACGTCGGGATATGTCAAACTGGTTGGATACGTAAGAATGTGTTCATATTTCTCAGGGAAAACATCTGTAAACAAGAATAGTTGTTTAAAATGAAATATTATCAGAGGCTTTAATAATACTAGCAAATTATTAAGTGAAATATAAGACAGTCATTATCACACACCAAGTATAACCCAAATAGAAAATGATTCCACAT
Organism: Crossaster papposus; assembly: GCA_037893245.1. Taxonomy (NCBI): domain Eukaryota; kingdom Metazoa; phylum Echinodermata; class Asteroidea; order Velatida; family Solasteridae; genus Crossaster; species Crossaster papposus. The sequence goes on from JBAIAA010000173.1 coordinate 1,664,989, forward strand.
CGCAATGAAACATTTAAAGCTAGATTCAGAATGTATGTAAAGAAGCTCAAGAAATGGAGTTTCCAAGTCATTTTTTAGCTACTTTGCTAGGATCTTTGTTGTTCCACTGTGTAGCGTTTGTTTTCCTTCACCAATGGTCTAGACTTTACGCTGAAGGCGCCTACATGTACATATATTGGAAATGATTGCCCGTTATGTAGGGTCTCTAGAACTACACACACGTGCATAACATAACAGAACGTGAGCAGTACGGCGGGTTAAGGCCGGGCTAAAGTTACATAACTTAATGTAATCACAACCAATGACAAATACCGACTGCAATATTAAAGGGACAGTATACCTTTTGCAACTGTCCCAAAAATAATAATAACCAACCAAATTATTCCTTAAAAACCTTACTTGGTGTTAAGATATTAATGACTTTAAACTTTTTGCCAAACTCCGTCTAGCTTTACTGTCATTCAAAAAAGAAGAAGAAAAGAAGTGCCAACATTTGAAATTTCCATTTGTGGTTGGTTCAACATTAACATTGTAGAATATTTTTGTTCTTAAAGTATACAGCATTCACAGAACAAACATTTGGTCAGGTTGGTTGTCAAGCACCATTCTTTAAATTTTGAGAACTGCTGATTAAAAAGATAACAATACACGGCTGAAAATGGTCTTCTGAACTTTAAGGGAAAGAAATCTTGCCTTCTTATCGTATGTTTGCTGCTGCGTACATGAAAACCTTGGCGTTATAATTTATACAGCTATATTTAATATCACAGCATTCCAGTTTGTGTTTGGTGCTATCGTTTGTTTAAGTTCTTTACAATTTTCATTGAATTGAAATGATGTTGATAAACTTATATAAATTATCGTCGCTGTATTGTGTTCGTCCGTTTCAGTTCTGATATATAGTGAACTTTGCAAGGGGGACACTAAGTGTGAGTGACGTACTTTCTTTGCAATCGAACAAAGTCTGTCTTTCAACGAGTTATTTAAATCAAGATATTTTAGTTTTTGCCAGGTTTTAAGATTTACTGGCTAATTGTTTTGTTTTTAATTTTGCTTGGCACATACTATTCTTTTATTATTAACTTGAATTTGATTTCTTGGCTTTGTCCATGTCATTTAAATTTTTGTTTCATAAGATGGAATTTGTTTGTCGTCGGATGATGTAAATTTAATATTATTTTTGGCCCTTCACCGATTATATTTTACTCTGGTGGGACTTGACGAGCCCGCGACCTCCTCGGGACAACCGTAGTATACAGTGTCAATAAACATCAGTGAAAGGCAAACATTACCATTTTATTACCATTTTGTTGTTGAATAAGAATTTAAATCGTATGTCATATCCCCAAGGTTGATTTTACTTTTGTGATTATGAAGAGTGCGATTTGTGACCAAGCAGGCTATGAACCGTCCTTCGCCTTTGTATTATGCCTTCAGAGTTCTAGATTTAATTGAAAAGAAAAGAGGTAAAACAAAGAAGAAGGGGTTAGCCTTGCTTGGCCGTATATCATGCACTAACTAAAGGAGGGGATTACTATAGAAAGAAGACCCAATCAGTGACTTTTTTACCGTGATTTAATCGGTATGATGCCGCTGCGAATTTATAGATCTGTTACAGTGCCACAGTTTTAAATGAATAAAGTGTAAATATTATATGCCATCAAAATTATCCAGTTTGTTTCACCCTGATTGTTTGTCGAATGTTAATTGAGTTATTTTGCATTGGTAAACTTCAACATACCCTCGAGCGAAAAATAATGTGGATAGTCAGAGAAGAAAACAGGTTGAAGAACGGGGAATCATTATGTAAAAGGCACTTACAGCACTTTATATGAAATTATAAAGATGTAATTGGTGACAATTACGACCTCCCCCGCGCAACAGCAATAGCAAAATGCCTCTAATTAATATTCTAAGATTAAAACTGTTCAGGCCATTCCAGCCAGTAAACAGCCAGTTTGCAGCAAAAGGTTTATTCGTATTCAAAATGAGATGTAAAGAAAATTCACCACCATAGGCCTACACATGCATGTTCATCTTTACTTTGCTTCACATACTTGTGCACCATTTAGGTGCCAAGTGATAATCATAGTAATTGATTAAGTATCGATTAACTGACCAACTGCTGTTTTCATGTAGCATGGTCGGGAGGCACTTTCCAAATAGAAAGGAACGTCTATACGGTCATTTTGCACTAATTCTGATTTAATTATTTATAGTGTGGCAGGGTTCGAACCTGCAACTCCGAATTTGCCGTTTTTGTGTAAAACTAGGGAAGATACACCATTTGCAGATATAAACCAAAAAATACTACCAAATTATTAAGCAACATCTTACTTATTTGAAAGTAAACAATGATTGTAGGCATCCAGCCAAATCTTGTAATTGTTCCGAAATTTTCTAACTAATTCACGATCGCCGGACGAAGAAAAACATAAGAACCACAGCCTGACGCCGGTTAGAAACGAACGCTCTGTTTCTTGCTTTCCTCGGCATCCATGATTGTAAAACTTCGGACAGGTCAGTTAAACAATATTTATTATAAAATACAAAACCCCAAATCATTCATAATAATTCAAGGATTTGCCAATGGTGTATCTTACGTTTAAAAAGGGGGTATTATTGGAACAAATTACTGTTCTTTAATGACCTACATGTAGATTTTCTTTTCTGGAAGCGGATTTTTTGTTCACAATTATGTCTGTTTTTGCGACCTAAGGCTAATTTTATGGAGCTGCTAAGCCAAAAAAATGCTTAGCATGAACATTCTTCCTTGACAAAAACAGGGTTACAAACGAAATGTTCAGGTGATGTATATTGTTTGTGACAAGTAATAGTATTCGGCTTGTTTTTAGTTTAGCACAAAACGCGCATGGAGTTTTGGCTGGTAACCTGATTTTACTGAGCAAGATTTGTTTATGTTTATCAATGTTGTTGTGCTTTATAGCAATTCCATGAAATTGACCCCAGTTCTGGTGTTCTCATTAATTTTACTCTTTGAATGGGAAGACAGGACTTCGCTGTTAACGAGTTGTCGTGTCGTAATTACACCAGGAATGATCACCTTCACGCTATTATTACATCCTCATCCCCCGAGGACAGAGCATGTTAACTTAAAGCCATTCACTCCCTTTAGCAGCTGTTCATAAGACCACGTGACCCGTTACGTGGTTGACCTCACATGAGGTCGAGGATAGGCCAAGCTTCTTGGTAAACACACACCAAACGATGCCCAGTTGTATTGTAATGACCATAAACCCTCAAAGCGATGAACTCACGAACCTACACGTATCGTGAACCAGCACATTATTGGCGTAACCCTATAGTCGTCGCGGTCAGGGACGAGATTCATGATGTTCTTTTTTTATTTTTACCAGCAAAATCAAGTGGGATTACAGAGCAGCTCCTCGCGATAAGCATTACAAATGAACCCATAGTCAACTCTTGCCTTGACCGTAATCGCTGGTCAACTTAGGCCACAGATATTTACGATTACTGTCGGTGGTACGGCACTCGAGGTAATAAGACCAAACAATGGTTAGATTTGTTTGTAACTTTATCCCGCCAGTGACCGATCGCCCGTATTATGCGCTATCTAAGCCCCCCCCCGCTGAAAAGAGTTCAGTTCACGGCCCGTTGCCCCACTTAACGCGACAGCTTACGTGTATTTATTGCCCAATGTCTGCTTCTCTAATCTCCACCCAGTTGAATGGCTGAATGAAATATTTCACAAAGATTTTAAAAACAACACAAAAACCTGGGTTTATTTACAAACGTCATTATTTCTACTCGCTATTAGTATATCCCAACACAATTTTTTTACAAAGAAGAGTTGAAACGGTGATGACCTTCCAAAGTGAAGTGAACAGCAAATCTGTTTGTATTGTACGCGTCAATTAAACCTATAGCTCTCTTCAAATAGACATCAACTACTGCGAAAACACGCCGTAATTACATGTAATATGTAATTGCGTTGGGTGATATTTACACTAAGTGAGAGAATCGGTTTAATGGTAGGATACACTATTGATAATTGCTTGAATTACCATGAATAGGTCCATTTTTATGTGTGTGTGTGGGGGGGGGGGGGGGGGGTGTATATTATAGTAAATATCGTTTAACTGGCCTGTCTAATGTTTTACAATCATGGATGCTGAGAAAAAAAGCAAGAAAAGTGGCGTTTGTTTTCAACCGGCGTTGGGCAGTGGTTCTTATGTTGTATATGTTTTTTTCGCGATCGCCGTCCGGCGATCGTACATTTCTGTTGTATAAAATGCAATTTTTCGGAACAATTCGGATATCTAGCGAAATGCCTACAATAATTATTTACTTTCAAATAAGTAAGATATTTCCTAATAATTCGGTAGTAACATTTTTCGATATCTGCAAATGGTGTATCCTACCTTCAAATGGTCATTTTTTATAGCATCTTGTTTATTTGATTTTTTTTTTACTACATGATTTGGTGGCGTTTCTTGAAACTCGTACGCTATTGTTTGGTTCTAGCAATGAGAAACATTCCATTGTCACGTTTTATTGAAGCTTTTTGACACAGAATTCGCGACCACCATTTTCTACCCCGAGTTGTTTGTGAGCATCGGACACACACACAGTCAACAACACATTCATCAACCTGCCCTTAATAATAAATTGCAATTGTTGATTTTTGTGATGACTATCGGGTTGAACTGGACGTGCCAGGAAAAATCTGACATGATTATGGCATTCCTGACAACTGGCGCGTCAATCTGAATCAGTTCAGTCGGGTCAGGGTGAAGTTTGTGGTCAGTTGGATTGTGACCCTTTGGCCGGATTGTTATGACCAGTTGTCCAATGGACACGTAAGAATGTTGCGGCCAGCTGTGTCGCGGGGTGATCAGTCCGGCCATGGTCCAGCCAGGCCAAGGATGACATGATGAGGCCTTTTATGTTAGGACTGAGTGACCAACGGACTGACCGGTCCGAATATAATGACGATAAAGTCCTTGACGCCGGTAGTAAGGTAGGTCAATGGATGCGAAAGACCCGGTCACGGCCGGGTCATTTTTCATACGTGCCCCCTTTGGCGAGGGGGGAGGCCGGTTTTAAATTCTAGTCAATCATTACCATTACCTAACCTAACAGCGCAGCCGGCTAAATGCCCAATAATACGGTGGTAGGGGCATGTGTGCGCAGTACAGCCGACGAACATTTGGTGGTCAGGTCAATGAACGCCGAGGCCAATGCACCTGCCCCACGTCTAATCATTCAACCTAATTGATGGTGAACTTGAGGCAGACGTACCCGTTAACGTCCCTACAACGGAAGGCAGGCTAAATACGTCTGGTCCGCTCGCATACCCCCTGGGTCACATTTCTGTAATGACTGCACGGGCAAATAACTCGGCAACATTTTTGGAAGGTGTTAGAGACGGTTAGGGCCTATAGACCAAGCGTTATTATTGATTGTGTGTATTGAAAATCATAAAAGGAAGGAATTCCAACATTTTGTGGAGCTGATGAATACGTGATTCAAGTGTGGTTTCGCAGGTCGGGTTTTGGGTTGCCGAATATGAGGCATAATTCTTTTGCGTTTTGTGGGTTTATTCATTGCCCACATCGTTCTGCATTCCACTCCCGTGACACCCAGAGGCGAGACTTTTCAACCGGGGTATTCATAATCAAAAGACACGGGTTGTTGACAACAGGATTTTGGTTATCCTACCTCCATGGTTTAGAGGTATAAACAGGTATTCAGTCGGTTGCGTCAGAGAATGAACACAAAGACCGGTCGGGTATCCGTGGGTGGGGCTGGTTGGTGGTTGGGTGATGATAATACTGTACTTTGTGTCATATTTTTTTATCCATCGTCAATAAAAACTGTTCAAAACGACAGGTCAAAATGTATAGGCATACATTCTAAAAACGTATTGGTTAAAGGTAGGATACACCATTTGCAGATATCGAAAATATTTACTACCGAATTATTAAGAAATATCTTACTCATCTGAAAGTAAATGATGATTCTAGGCATCCAGCAAAATGATTGCGCTATATATCCTGTAATTATTCGGAAAAATAGAATTTATAAATATAAATTCGCGATCGCCAGACGGCGATCGCGAAAAAACATAAATAACAAGAATAACTGCTCGACACTGGTTGAAAACAAACGCTGTTTTTTCGTGCTTTTCTCGGCATTCATGATTGTAAAACTTTGGACAGGTCAGTTAAACGATATTTACTATAAAATCCAAACCCCCAAATCCACCCATTCATGATAATTCAAGCAATTACCAATGGTGTATCCTACCTTTAAAAATAACAACTTTTATTTGGTCACTTTACGTTTATCAATATAGGCCCATGTCACCTATTTTCATGGTTTGCAAATTGTTGGTTGCCTTGACCAATCCTTTGGTTAAAGGTATAGTGGTGATTTTGACAAAACAGATTCAGTTGGACACATAATATAGCCTTTAATTTGGTTGAAAGCATCTAATATTGGTTACCGCGAGATCATGTGATCCAACGCCGTGCGAAAACAAACATAACCGCTCTTGAACGTTGCATCTGAACACACGAGGCCAATGTCTTCTGTTTAGAATGTTGAAGACAGATGGGCTGTTTGTGTGGCTATCTGTAATTTCCCAACATAAACAGTAAACTATTTGTACTATTTTTAATCACCAATTTTTTTTTAATTCTAAACAAACAGTGAAGAAATGTTGTCACAAAAGCTCGATCTATGAATGATGAAGTTGGGACAAAAAGTGTGTCATTTAACTCCATTCCTAGTTATATGTCATCTGTCGACTACATTATTTGAATATTTATTCCTGATATTTGTCTTGGATGTTGGACACTAGCCTAATTGGGCAAGTTTTCTACCATTCGAGCATTAGTTTCTTGAGAAATTTGACATTTCATGGCAAATTCAGTACAACTCTAACGTATAACAGGGGACGCCGTGTCTCTTCTTCTTTTTTGTCGTTGCAAAACTGTACAAACATGTAGTACTTACTGACCACAAAATGGAATAATGCGTTATTTTGTGTATAAGGTTGTGGATAAGCTACAAGGAATGTGTTGAAAAATATGTTCTAACCCGTAACAAATGTCACTCTAGAGTGCACACAGGGTACCGAATTTAGCAACACTATATGCTAATTTTGTATAGATTTCAGGTAAGAGTAACTAATTATGGGTCACTTCTGTGTGTTGTATACAACCGTGTAGTTATGTTCGATATATTTACTGAATTGACAACAGTTTTATGGACGTGGAATGGCCTAATACCAGATGCCCAATACATGTCTACCCAGCTAACCTGACCGGTGCGTGCGGTAGGCCTATGCCTTCATCAACGTTGGACATCCTGCACTATGCACGATAATTCCATCATTGCGCAAGATAAACTGATTATCGATCTACAGAAATGCATCTTTTGGCGAACGTGAAAAAAACAAATGAGTTGCCCTTGATCAGGTAGTCGTCAGCCGCCTCCCACAATTGACAGTCATTTTGTTTCAAGTTCGTTTATTCTGTTTTGAAAGGTTCGCTGAAAACACTCAAGTTACTTAAATCTAACCAGCGGGCAATTTCATGGAGCTGCTAAGCACAGCAATTTGCTTAGCATGCACATTCTTCCCTGGCAAAGGTTACAGACCAACATTTCTGGTGATGTATAATGTTTATGTTCTGCTGTTTTTTGCTTAGCATGAAAAGCACATGGAGTTTTAGCTGGTAACCTGATTTTTAGTGAGCAAACTTTTGTTGTGCTAAGCAAATGTTTGTGCTTATAGCAGCTTAATGGAATTGTCCCCAGGACGGTAGGCCTAAGCATTCAAACGTGCACTCTGCTGACACCAGTGACTGCTCTATTTGTCGACACCCGTATGTCCTGACTACTCAACCTGACCGACACCTCTATGTTTCGACACCCCTATGTTCCGATACCCGTATGTTCCGACACCCCCTAGTATGTTCCGACACCCCCTATGTTCCGAAGGCTCAACCTTCCGACACTCCGGGTTGTCGGAAAATAGGGGTGTCGAAACATAGGTTTAGCAGCCGGAACATAGGGGGGGGGGGGGGGGGGTCGGAACACAGGGGTGTCGAATTATACCCATAGTCATAGGGATGTTGGAACACAGGGGTGTCAAAACATAATAGGCAGAGTAGTCGGAACATAGGAGTGTCGGAACATAGGGGTGTCGGAACATAGGGGTGTCGGAACATAGGGGGGTCGGAACATAGGTGTAAACCCTGACCCCTATAACTGTACTGAATGTCTGACTGTCAGTCACTTGTAAGTTCAACATCTCGCCTTGGCCCCCAACAATCCCACCAAAGGATTAGCATTGTACGACCGTCATGAATGGGCTAAACCCGGCTTATTGTGTACGCCACATGCATGGACAGTTTTCCCGCCGGTGAATAGCCATATTCATTATGATTATTTGTGTCTGATAATGAAACCAAGGATACCTCAAAAGCACCCTATTGGCAATGGACGTAGCTCACAAGCTGAACCTGTAAGGGTGAGCCAACTGAGAAGGATCATTTACCCCAGAAAAACACCTGCTGGGAAAACTCACGGAATCCCACAAAAATACCATATGAAGCAATATATGGGACGGAGAGAACCCCCCTCCTTTTTATTGCTGAATGTTGTGGTTTCTTTTGAGGTTTTTAGGGGGGGGGGGGTGCCTTAGGTAGCAATAGTCTAGGGAGTGTATAAGTATTGGGCACTAAGGGGGTGTCGCTAGGTCCCATATCTTGCTGGGTGTAAAAAAACAAATAGATCGTTCAATTGAAATAAAACTCGTAATGAACACTTGGATGATTTTCATCATTTCTAACTATTATCATTGGTTTACTCAAAACTCACGTCTGTCGTCACAAAGGCCAAATTGCGCAAGATTCACAAATGAAATTGTAAAAAAACACAAACAAAAACCTATTTTCTAAAGGAGTCACAATTACAACACTAAACCTCTACAAACTACCACAAACTAATCGGGAAATAAATGTAGAAAAACTTTTAAAAAAACCAACAGCAACAAGTCAATGAAATTGATTAGTTATTTAACAAAACGACTGTAATTACTAAGTAACGTTAAAATAGTATATATTGACAATTTCTTAAACGGCATTTTGAGGTGCCATCACAAAATATATAGGTTGAAGCCGCAGTGGTTGCTACCATGGCTCGCCAATCCAGACAAGGCCAAACAGTTCCCAACGCTCTTTTTTTTTTACAAGAGCCTTGAAATTCTTTTACTCAAAATTATTATCATTTAACAAAGTTTTCAATAGAATACCGGCAGAAATGGGCTGATCCTAGCGGCACGAACAATAATCCGTAAAACCAGTCAAGCCTTGCGAAGCTTGGTTTTATGAGACTTTTTCTTTTAATGGAGCATTGTGAAGCGTGCGGCATATAACATATAACTAAAAAATGCGGGTAGATTCGCCATCAGTCGGCCTAATTGGCGAAATTGACTTTGGAGTAAGCGTTGCATATACACGTACTAATAATATAATAATAATATGTAATGTCGATTTGGATCCAGTCACGAAATCAACTCACTTTGTTACACCCCGTGCGTGCGGTTTGACGCTATTCGTGTTGTGAAAAGAAGACAATCTCTCTCTTTTATTTTGTATTTACATGTGGCGTAAATCTGTGTCGGCGAATGGGTGTTTACCGTTGAGGCTGGGGAGGAAACTATGTGACACTGGGGGCGCTGTTTATTGGTGGCCCCGGGGCGGATCTAGGTTTTCATTTAGTGGTTGTACCGTACAATTTTCTCTACCCAATTTGACTCCAGCGAATCAGTAGTGCGAAGCCAATTACGGCGTGGGGTCCGGGGCCCGCTGAAGGACCCCGTTAAATTTTAAATTATAGATGCTCTGTGATGCCTGACCACTTTCCTCTGAAATCACACAATACATGTAAATCGATGTACATCGATTTCTGGAAGTTTCGGTTTTGTTTTGCAATGAAATAGGCCTAAACTTTGCTCAGCAGCCCCCAAAAGGGGGGGGGGGGGGATGCAACCCCTGCAACCCCCCCACACCCCCACTGGTGGTGTTATGTGTCGTGTAGATAAGTGAGGGGAGGGGGAGGGGGAGGGGAGGGAGAGGAGGGGGGGGGGGGGGGGGGGGGGTGATGGAAGTGGAAGGGCATGTTTTTACCAATGACACGGTAGGGGAGCATAATGCAAGAACTCTTGAATATATACCTACATTGTTTTCACAAAACATCCCCCCCCTAAAAAAAGGAATTTTGTAGGATCCGTGCATTTTTTTCGATGAAATTCACTGGCCCATGTATTATCGTCATGTTAATATGAGCCTAATACCGGACATGAAGGTATAACTAACTAAAATGGCCAAAAGTAATTCAGATATTTTTTTTATTTTTTTGCCTTCAAATTATGCAAATTGTCTTAATATTATCTTAGCCTGTTATCCGTTCGTCTATCTTCTCAGAAACCACCACGAACTATTACGCTGATGTATTGAGTTACCTTTCTATGTACTCTTAATTTATTGCATGAGGGGATAAGCATATTTTTGTTGCTTGGCATACAAATACTGGGAGGGGGGGGGGGGGGGGGATATAGCCAATTCCCCCTGTAAACTACCATATCTTATTGCATTTGTAATATTTTTTTCGTCACTTATTCACTTATGTTTAAAGATAAATATTGTTGTAACATTATGCATGGGCGGATGCAGGAATTTATGAATGTGGTGTCCTAGCCATGGGCGAAGGGGGGGGGGGGGGGGGGGGGGGGGGGGGGGGGGTCTGGGGGCTTTCCCCCCGAATTTTTGTTACAGTAAAAGCTCGGAGGTGCATTCTGGCACATTATGAGCCTATTTTTCTTATATAATTATTTTGATCGTTTAGATCTATTGGGAATCTTGTACAGAAAGCACCACGCTGCTATTTTGCTCTGATATAACAATACATTAAACAAAAAAAAATAAAAAAAGGGGCACGGACCCCCAAGACCCCTCCCCTGGATCCGCATCTGTTATTTGGAATTTTAAAAAAATATGCTCAACAAGTAGTTGAACATTGCTGTTAAAAGTGGGTTTTCTTTTTTTAACCACCCTGCAAAGTGGAAGTACGCTTGTCCGATGGTTGTTGGCCACCCTGGCGCGGCCTGTAGAGTGAACTGACACGACATAGAACCGTCCACGAAGCGTTTATAAGTTCAACACGATGTTTAGTGTTTCCAAACGAAACCGTTCACAAATCGTTTACAATTTAATCGGAATGCCTTACCTTTCTCCTGAAAGCCAGTTTTCAGTTGAGTAGCTGCAAAACTAAAACCGGCTGTTTGAGGCTTTGTTTTGGGTGTGTAGGGGTGTACATACCTAAATTAAATAGACGTGTATAATTGTATTTTTGTAATTGTAAGTTTTTTTCTGTGTACATGTACTACCTTTAAACTGTGACATAACGGCGCATCCATTTAGCGTAGAATACATTTAAAATTAACCGAACGAAAAAACAAAACCACAAGCTCGATTGGATCTCAGAATGTGCGAGTCGACGAAATTGAACAATTTTGTGCACACTTGGAAGAGCGCCCTCTTTAGTTTTTCAATGGCTGATAATTATATTTCCGCCCGGGGGGGCGGAGGGGGGGCCCAACAAAGTGCGCCACCAACGTTGAAATGTATCTCATTCGTTCTTCCACGCTCATGAGCCACACATCTCACACAGTAAATACGTATAGATCGCTACCGCGAAGCGCACCATTAAAACACGTACAAATTTGCTCCGCGCTCGCTCTCCGAATTCAGTGATTCATATAACGTCCGCAAAGCCAGGTACACAGGCACGATCTACACGAATTTGTTTTGGGGCGATGTCATTTCCTGCCATTTTCTTTAGAAAACAACACGATAAAACGCAAGGGGTTCACAGGCAGATTTTTTTTAAAATTCAGTATATCACTGCTACATCCTTTTTAAACGTATCCATGGAAAAAAGTGAGTGGGTTCGAAGCACGATTTTTCACAATTTATCGATTATTATTGCCCTTTTTAGGGGAGGTATTTGTCAACGTCGTTTTAGTATTTGTGCACAATCTCTACGTGCATCAACGGTACGTCAACGCTTAATTTTTTCGACTGCTTTTTTTTATTTTCAATACAATTTTTGTCATTGGATTATAAAAATTAAGGTAAATAACAACCTTTTACAACTACAAAAGACAAGATGTTAAGATTGGATGCCAAAAACTCTTAATTTTTCGCGTGAGAAAATTGTTCCCCCCTATTTTGAGAATGGACGGTACGTCAGCGATGCGCAATCACAGTCTCGAAGGGCCCCCCCTCCGCCCCCCCCCTGATTTCCGCCGTGTGTACTACAGTACTACATCCTTTTATAAATTAAACACGTTTTCGGTTTTTGCTCATTTCTAAAGCGATAGGTCTATTTCTACGGGAAGCTATCGACAAAAAAAGAGTAGAAATGCTTGGAAAATTGCTTTCGTGGAGAGACGATGGAGATTTTGCCTGGTGCGGTATGCGTGACTTTTGCTGGACACTAGCACTCTAATTGCGCTGTGTACCGGCGTTTTATGATTGTTACAAACTAACTAACTATAAGGCCTGGGGCCAATTTCATAAAACATGTAAGCACAACAAACTTGCTTAGCATGAAAACTCTTCCTTCGAGTGTTAAAAATCCAATGTTCAGGTGATGTGTATAATAAATTGTTTGTGACTGATGTTCAGCTGGTTTTTGCTTAGCATTAAAAGCACATGGAGTTTTGGCTGGTAAACTGTTTTTACTGAGCAAAACTATTTTTGTGCTAAGCAAATTTGTGTGCTTACATGTTTTATGAAATTGGCCCCAGTTTTAAACGTCGTGCTTATGCCGTGTCGAATACAATTCCACTTTAAAGTTGCCCCAATATCGTTCAAAATTAGAAATGCGCATGCTCACAGCATGTGTGTAAGTAAAAGAAATAATACAACCAAATTGTTTTCTTTGTCATGCTTTCAGTTGTGTTGGTTCGCCTGAGAGCTCCGTGCGTCGGGGAGTCACTATCAATCTTTAAGTTTGACTGGACCTTTGCAAATATACCCAGCACTGCACGATATGTGGCAGAGGGGTACCCCCATAGCATCCCTATACTTTATACGCACTCAACACTATTGTAACCTAACCCATCCCCCCTTGAAACCTAAAAGGAATTCCTGAGATTCCAGGAACACAATGGTCAACACAAAAGAGGGGGGTTTTCTCTGCCACATATCGTGCTTCATTATGTTTGCAAACGTTTGAAACCACAGCCGTGCTTATGCCGTGCTAACGTCGCGCCTAATATTGTATTCGACTCCACGGCAAAATTGCGACGTCTGAAACAAACCTAACGTAACAAACTATAAACTGAGGGACATGATAGACGGTGAATTCTTGGTGAGCTCTGAGCTGCTTATTCACAGCTTGTCATTTTGGTTGCTCTCTTTAAGTGGTTATCAAGAAGTTCCCGTATGTCGAATTTGGCAGAAAAAGAACAACGCTAGGCTCCTAAAGAGCCGCCGTCTGAAACGCGGCTAAAAAGGCAAATAAACATCATGGTTACAAGATATGTGACCTTCCACGAAAACGGCGTAAAGTCGCGCTATGCTATAACGTCACCTTCTTAAAATAATGGCCTAAGTCAAGTTTTCAAGTTTTAAGAAAAACAGAGAAAACTGAAACAAACATATAATAAATGATATTTCTTTGCTCAATTTAAACAGAAGGGTTTGGGGATAAAACGGCATAAGTCACACGCTTGACTTAGGCCATTATACTAACTGGGTATAAGCAGCATGAATGTGTTCAATTCAGCACATATGTCATTTAACAAAGGTGGATAGCCACATGAAGAGATGACTTGGGCCAAAATAGAATTTCCTTCAAAATGTGACTTAGGCCAGTATTTTAAGAAGGTGACGATAATATACTTGGCAGTTCGAAGGAAAACATATCTGGGAATTTCATCATGCCAAAACCCCCAAAACGATTCACAACTGTCAAATCGGCTATTTCCAATCATAACTCAATAATATTATGTTTTGAACTGCCAAGTATTTTTTTGCAAAAGATTAGCAGAAAAAAATCTAAATTTTATTTTACTGAGCGTACCCAAGAAGTAAAATGGAGCGAAATTAATTCTTAACTATTCTTAAAATGGTGTGTGTAATGAGCGCTGTTTTTGCTCAATATGAGATATTTTTTAAATACCCTACCCAATAAATTATATATAATTTTGAAGCTATTTTCAAGGAATTTCAAAATATCAAGGTATATCAAAATTTCCAAATGTCAACTTTGCTCTGATTTCGTGGGAGCAGGTCACATAATAGTCCATTCTTGAGGGCGCTCTTACTCTTTTATGGACATTACGAGCCGCTTTCGAATACGGCGAACGTACGTCGCAACGGGAACCCGCCCCCCTCTCTTTTGTGTTGGCCATTGTGTTCCCGGAATCTTAGGAATTCTTGCAGATACAAGGGTGTGGGGGGGGGGGGGGGGGGGGGGGGTGCGTTAGTTAACAATATTCTGGAGTGTGTAGGGAACTGACATCAAGGCCTTTAGGGGTATACCTCTTTGCCATATCTTTCTGGGTATACATGTATACTATCGGGGGCGTACACCCCAGTGTCATAAACTGTGCTGGGTATACTATCAAGGGCGTAGACCTCTCTGTCATACATCGTGCTGGGTATACTATCGGGGGCGTAGACCAGTCTGCTATACATCGTGCTTGGTATAATATCGGGGTGTATACCTCTCTGTCATAAATCGTGCTGGGTATACTATCGGGGGCGTAGACCCGTCTGCCATAAACCGTGCTGGGTATATACTATCGGGGCGTATACCTCTCTGTCATACATCGTGCTGGGTATACTATCGGGGGCGTAGACCACTCTGCCATAAACCGTGCTGGGTATATACTATCGGGGCGTATACCTCTCTGTCATACATCGTGCTGGGTATTTACTATCGGGGCGTATACCTCTCTGTCATACATCGTGCTGGGTATACTATGGGGGGCGTAGACCAGTCTGCCATTACATCGTGCTGGGTATACTATGGGGGGCGTAGACCACTCTGCCATAAACCGTGCTGGGTACTATCGGGGTGTATACCTCTCTGCCATACATCGTGCTGGGTATACTATCGGGGGCGTACGCCTCTCTGTCATACATCGTGCTGGGTATACTATGGGGGGCGTAGACCACTCTGCCATAAACCGTGCTGGGTACTATCGGGGTGTATACCTCTCTGCCATACATCGTGCTGGGTATACTATCGGGGGCGTAGACCAGTCTGCCATAAATCGTGCTCGGTATACTATCGGGGGCGTAGACCACTCTGCCATAAACCGTGCTGGGTATATCGGGGGCGTAGACCTCTCTGTCATACATCGTGCTGCGTATATACTATCGGGGGCGTAGACCAGTCTGCCCAGGGGGGGGGGGGGGGGGGGGGGGGGGGGGGGGGGGGGCGGAGGGGGGGCCCTTCGAGGCTGCGATTGCGAAACGCTGTTGTACAGTCCATTCTCGAAATAGGGGGGAACAATTTTTTACGCGAAAAATATAGTTTTTGGCATCATATCTTAACATCTTGTCTTTTGTAGTTAAAAAAGGTGGTTATTTACCTTAATTTTTATCATCCAATGACAAAAATTGTATTGAAAATGGAAAAACCAGTCAAAAAAAATTAACGTTGACGTACCGTTGAACCACGTGGAGATTGTGCACAAATACCCAACCGACTTCAACAAATACCTCCCCTAAAAAGGGCAATAATAATCGATAAACTGTGAAAAATCGTGCTTCGAACCCACTCATTTTTTTCCATGGATACATTAAAAAAGGATGTAGCAGTGATATACTGAATTTAAAAAAAAATCTGCCTGTGAACCCCTTGCGTTTTATCGTGTTGTTTTCGAACGAAAATGTCAGAAAATGACATCTCCCCAAACAAATTCCGTGTAGTTCGTGCCTGTGTACCTGGCTTTGCGGACGTTGTATGAATCACTGAATTCGGGTAGCGATGCACGGAGCAAATTTGTACGTGTTTCAATGGTGGGCTTCGAGGGGGCGATCTATACGCATTTACTGTGTGAGATGTGCAGCTCACGAGCGTGGAAGAATAAATGAGATACATTTCAACGTTGGTGGCGCACTTTGTTGGGCCCCCCCTCCGCCCCCCCCCCCCCCCCCCCCCCCCCCCCTGAGTCTGCCATACATCGTGCTGGGTATACTATCGGGGGCGTAAACCACTGATCTCTATAACTGGATAGGTCGAGCGTACATTGATGGGATAGCGAGCCGTGAAGTCACCGGCGGCCATGATGGGATATTCAAAACATTGCCTTCGTGCATGCAAAAGACGCGTAGACACGTCGAGAGTGAGACAGTGGCAGCAGCGATGGTGGGTAAAAATGCATTAAAATCCTTTGTAAATAAGTAAATTTATTAAATAAACTTGCAGACTGTGCGATCAGTATCTATCTTTGTAAAAAATGTCAGGACTACGGTTTTAAGAGAGATTTAGGAGAACATTGTTGGGCGAAAACGATATTTTCGTTTCCACATGAATTCCAGCGGGATTTTTTCATATTGTGGTCCTATCCATCATTTTATCTGAAAGAAAAACTGGGATATTTCGAAAGAACAGTAGATTTATAGAATCAGTTGGTCTAGGATACCCTTACAATATGATTGAATTCCACAATACAGGTATTTTCAGACCAATTTTGTACCCATTCTATGAAGACTGTCCCGTTGACTTGCACGTCAAACAGTTCATGGTGGTAATTTGTGTACACATTCGTACACAACATATTGTGTCATGAACTATTTGACGTGCATAAATTTAATGTTCTGTAGAATTATCCCAATATCGCAATGATCACAGTTTTTTCTCTCACAATTCTGGAAGTGTAGAGCCACCTATTAATAATAATAATAGTATTATTAAATGCATGGTGTAGGCCAAGGCTATCATGGTGGAACTTAGGATGTAGACACGTATTTCCAATAGTACTTCAGAACAATTTCATTTTCGCCCACAAATCTCTCTTAAAAACGTAGTCCTGATGACATTCCTTGCAGTGCTCAAATTAAATTTCACTCTCTGAAGAAATGGGTATGCCAAATAAATTGAGAATTTTGTGTTTTTAAAATAGCGTCATGTTACAACATTCTTTCCTTGGCATTTAATTTATACCTGTATATTTTTTTTCTTTGTACACTACAGCTAATTGGTTTACCCAAGTCCACTTCTTGCTACTAAGATGTCAGGCTGTACAGCTTATTACGGCTGGACAAGTCATAGGACGAACTGCTCCCATTATGACAGAGGGACAACAGATGACAGCGAATGTCAAAACTTATTTTGTTTAACCATCCGTCAGTAAATACGGTAGCTTAATTGACCAACTACGTTTTCCAAGATAAGCTATCTCGGTGTTCCACATTTCTTAGATGTGCTGCAAATATATTGCAGAACTCTGCGCATCTTGGCATTTCATTTTTTAACAATATAAGTACAGATAATAAAACAGTCACAACAGTCACAAACCTAAATTTGTAACATGGAAATATATTGAACATGTGTTTTATGAAAACTGACAAATCTGGTTAAAATTGTATTGTTAATATTCAAAGCAAATTATACAGATGTTAAAATGACATGGATTTACCCAGTCAGTGTTCTCCACAATCACTGGGTAGCGGCCGCCCTGTGTACATGTTACGCTGTTCTGTCATATTTTTATGCTGCCCTGTTAAAATGTTATGCCGCCCTGTCAAATTTTGCTTTTCAATCATGGTTTTATTTTGCTTTCTTACAAAACAACAATTGTGGTGTACAAATCTTTAATATTGTGTTCATATCGCACAAATATCTAGAAACACTCACAATTCAAAGTTAAAGCCGTACAAGGGTGTCCTATTAAAATTTGGCCTGTGAAGAATGCTGCCAAATGTATCTTTGCATAGTATCAACAATTATTATTCTAAAATGACATCGCAAGTTTTGTTTTGGTTTTAAATTCATAAACAGTTGGGGGTTAATTGTTTTTTATTTGGTTTTATAACATCAGTAAACAATACATAATAAGCATATTGTTACTATGGCAGTAGTTATTACATGTTATATGTAGTGTATCAATGTAAAATAAAAGCATAAAGCAAAATTGAATCCACTGTGTGACATGTCATTATTTACACATGTGATTGATATTTTTAATTGTGATTTATTTCAAGTTTCTCAAGTTCATAGTTTAAGCCATAGAGGTGTATCTTTATTATACAGCTCTATGGTTTAAGCTCAAAACCACATAATTAATTTTTTCTGTCCACTTGTCCAGCAAGAATTTTTGGGACCCTTTCTAAAAAATTTACTAAACATTAGGTTGATTCCAAATCTGGACACTGCCTTTAAACCCCACGAACAAACCGTGATGTGCCAATTAAATTTTCCTGAAACACACTGACATTTGTTCAATTTTTTCAACATTTTTTTATTTTATTATAAAATGCACTTTTTAGTGTCTGGATATAAAATTAAACCAACAATTTCAAGAATTTCCTTAATCCAAAAAAACTCGTTTTGCCTTTTCCTTGTTCCGGTTTGTGCATAAGGTTATGATGTGGATTTCTTCCCCCCACCTCCCCCCAAAAAAAACAACAACAAAAAATAATTTAGAAGTTGGAAATTCTTGAAAATACTTGTCCGACATATCCCATAGACTTTGCACTGCATTGCATCGTCTCACACGAATGTCTCATATCTTTTCCAAAAAATAGGCCTATTTAACATTGAAACTTGGCGTATACAGGTAATTCTTGGGTGTTATTATGTTTAACTTGATTTTCCTGATCAAACTGGATCGTTTTGGCGACGTTAACTTCGTTTCCTGTGATATTAAATGAGTTTTCTCGGTCGTGCGCTATACAAACGTGTGTACGCCTGCAATGTTTTTAATATCCCAATATGGCCGCTGATGGCTTCACGTGCAGAGCCGCTCGACCTATCCAGTTATAGAGATCAGTGGCGTAAACCAGTCTGTCATAATTTGTGCTGCCAGCGATTTTGAATAGCGCCACCAATAGCTTATTCGCAATATTGATCATCGCCAAAAGAGGGGGCTATTTACCATTATTGTTTAACGCGGAGTAAGGTCGTGTCCGAAACGGGCTTCCAGTCGTGGCTACGTCTGTTGTCAGTCATGCTCACGGCAGACAATAGCCTATAACAAGAGATTCGGACGCGGCCTAAAACTCACGTGGATATGCCACGGCAGGCAAGTGCGACCGCCGAATGGGCAATTGAATGCGTGAAAACGCTATGCCTATTCGAATGGTCGAATTTGAAAGAAAAGGTCACGTCCCATTTAAAGGAGTTTGCAATGACGACTGTACTAATCGTGTCGTTAGCGGGTGCATTATATTTCGCCAATTCCGTCGAGACTCACCGAGTATAGTTTTGTTGTATTGCGATCTAGACCACCCTTAAAAGCTAATGGAACGTCCCTCATTAGCATAAGAAAAGGTTTCTTACCAAAGGTAGTGGCGTGATGATGCTGCATTCTCCTAAGGAATCTGTGTCTTTGTTTTTTGTGTCGCGGTCTGACCACCACGATTTATTTTGCTCGCGTTCTTCACTTCTACCCGGGATTTTAGCGTTACATTATCCATATCACTCAGCATGCCGAAGTCTCGACAAAGTTTTTCGTCAGCCCCATGCACGGTTTCTCGAGCCCCTGATGAGAAACCCTCCTCGCCTCCAGCGGATATTTTAGCCATGGCGGCTAAGGAGATAGCCCCGTCCGGGGTAAATTTGATGGACCAAGCCCAAGCTCCTCCGTGGGCTGACGGCTTTATGGGCAGTGGGCTTTCATGCCCCAAGCCCCTCTCTACTGATCTGCCTAGGCAGCCTTCACCGGCTCCAGCTCCGTCTGGTACCGGTGCGCCACGCCCATCGGCTCACCATCAGCCGCAATTTGCACCCAGTATGCAACCGTGTCCTGCTCAGCCAGGGTACTACTGGTATCCTCAACCACCGACAGCTCCCTGGGGTGCTCCCTCGGGTGGTCCAGGGGCATCTACAAATGCATTTAATCAGTGGGGCATTCCTATGCAGTATTTTCCCCAGCAATTTTTGCAAGGCGATTTTTTGGACCAGCCTCCGACTACTTTCGGTAATGTTCGTCAACGACACGCCCCGCCCATCCCTCCGGCCCCAGTACTTGCACAGCACCCTTCATCTGATGACGACAGCCATCTTGATATTGTCGCCGTTAGTGACGACGAATTCTCCACTTCAACCGTTCAAACGGCTGGAACTGGAAGAGAGCCTTTTCGTCTTCCCCACAAGAAAGAGACAGGTAACCCGATCTCCGAGAAGGTGACCCAGTGGTGGGAAGAACTGAGAACTCACAAGTTGTCCTCTGAGTATTACAAAGAGGAGATTTCACCGTATAACGTGCCTGTGGACCAGGAGAAATTATTCTCGGCCCCGGAACTTCCTCCCGGTTTGAAGAAGGTTTTCAAACAGGTAAATTCGTCAACCATTATTTGTGACGAGAAGTTAAAAGCCTCTCATAATTACATTCTTGATGCTGTCAAACCATTGCTTCGCCTTTTTGACGCAGTTACTGATGCCGAATGCCCCAATGAAGTTCCTAAAGATCTTGTTCAGGATCATCTTTCCTCGGCCATTATTTTACTAGGCTCTGGCAGTCAGGGTTTGGCCTTAGCTAGACAACATGCGTTTGACGACATTGTTGACCGCAAGTTTGACGTGCTGAAGAAGAATCCTCCTTCTTTAGGTGAACTCTTCGGATCATCCTTGATGAAGGACATTGAGGAAACGGAGAAAGTCAGCAAGCTGGCCTCCAAAGTCACTGGTGGGAAGTCTCTGCAGTCTAACCCATCCAAGGATAGGCGTTTCTCGCCATACCAATTTGCCTCCCGGTCCTTCAGATCACGTCGACCATCACGGGGATCCTTTAATCGTTACCAAGGTAGGGGTTACCATGGTTCAGGTTACCAACAGCCCAAGGATTTCCAGAGATCCAGAAATTTTAGGACGGCCAACAGCACTTTAGAGAAGTCTGGCTTAAAAAACTAGATGCTCAGTCTTGTTTGCCTAACGTACGTACCAATCCAGCATTTTCTGTACCCCTAGCAGGTCGTTTGAGATTTTTTTCAAATTTTTGGTTAAAATTAACTCACGATCCCTGGATCATTCAGACCTTAAATGGTTACTGTTTAAGCTTCAATTCTACTCCGTTTCAGTCTTTCGTTCCTGTAACCCACGCTCCATCTAAAAAACACGCTTCGATGTTTAACCTAGAGATACAGAAAATGCTTGATAAAGGTGCCGTTACCATTGAACAGCCTGTACAAGGACAGTTTATTTCTACTCTGTTCATGGTCCCAAAATCGTTCGGGGATCTTCGTCCAGTAGTTAATTTGCGTCCACTAAATAAATTTATTGTGCACCAACACTTCAAGATGGAGAACATTTCTTCAGTGAGAGATCTTTTAGCACACGGAGATTGGATGTGTAAAATAGACCTGAAGGATGCTTATTTTTCAGTTCCTATTGATTTTGGTCACAGAAGATTTCTTCGTTTTATCTGGAATGAGGTCATTTATCAATTTACTTGTCTTCCTTTCGGTTTGTCAAGTGCCCCCCGCACTTTTACTAAGATTCTTAAACCAGTAGCTTTCCACCTCAGAGAGTGTGGTATTCGCTGTATATTTTACCTGGATGACATTCTGGTCCTTGGATCATCCTTCCATGGATGTATGACAAACACTCAGGTGACGACCAATCTTCTTCGTAATTTGGGTTTCATCATCAACGATGAAAAATCTTGTATCGTCCCTAGTCAAGATATTACATACCTCGGCTTTGTTATCAACTCCTTAGATATGACCCTCTCTTTAAACCAGGAAAAGATCCAGCAAGTCATCAGTCACTGCCAGAAGATTTTGGAAACAGAACAAGTCACTGTTCGACAACTTTCCAGCCTATTAGGCAGGCTATCTTCAACAATCCTTGCAGTACTTCAGGCTCGGGTTTTTTACCGCAGTCTTCAGGAAGACAAAATCTCCGCTCTCCGCAGGGAGAACAGTTACGAGTCCACAGTTACTCTTTCGCAGAATTCTCGAGAGGAGCTGAGAACATGGATTCGTTGCCTTCATGCCTGGAACGGTCGGCTATTTCTTCATCTGACACCAGATGTGACCCTTCAAACAGATGCGTCAATGTTGGGATGGGGCGCTTGTCTTCAATCCAAGATAGGAGGCCGTTGGATGTCGCAAGAACAACTCCATCATATCAATTACCTTGAGCTGCTTGCAGTTTGGTACGCCATCCAATCTTTCTTCAAAGAACGGCGGGACCTTCATGTTCTCCTTCAGATGGACAACTCCACGGCCATTGCTTATATCAATCACCAGGGGGGAACTCATTCGGTTCCACTGTCGAAACTCGCTGTCAATATCTGGGTTTGGTGTCTCGAGAGAAACATCACTCTAGTAGCACAACACATACCAGGGTCTCAAAATATCACGGCAGACATGATGTCACGGGTTTTCGACGATCGCACAGAATGGCAGCTTCTCCCAGAAATATTCAACAAGATTTCCAGTGCTCTGGATTTCATCCCATCAGTAGACCTCTTCGCGTCTCGTTTGAACACGCAGCTGGAGACCTTTGTGTCATGGCAACCAGACCCCATGGCCTGTAGAGTCGACGCTCTTCTTCTCAGCTGGAAGAACATAAACGGTTATGTTTTCCCTCCGTTTTCGCTTCTTCTGAAGATTCTTCGAAAGATCAGCGAGGAGGAAGCTACAGTGATTCTTGTCGCTCCGGTGTGGAAGTCCCAGGCCTGGTACCCCAGACTGTTGGAGCTTGCAGTAGAAATGCCTCTACTCCTTCCCAGGAGAAGGGATCTCCTTCAGCTTCCCCACGATCGGTCTCAAGTACATCCTCTGATAGGCAGCCTCCAACTGGCCGCATGGAAGTTATCAGGGCGAATCTCTCTTCAGAGGGGTTTTCACACAAGGTGTCAACCACTGTCCTTGCTTCATGGAGACCACAGTCTAATAAGCAATATAATTCATCCTGGAAAAGATGGGCAAGCTGGTGTTTACAAAGGAAATTTGATCCCGTTCAAACTTCTATAGCAAATTGTTTAGATTTTCTTCAGCAGCTGTTTGATGAGGGCCTATGCTACAGGACGATAAATGTTTATCGTTCTGCAATTTCATCGGCTCACTCTTTTATTGATGGTTTTCCTATTGGTCAGCATCATTTAGTGAGAAGATTCCTTAAAGGTATTTTCGGGCTTCGCCCACCGAGACCAAAGTACAACTTGACATGGGATGTCGCAAAGGTCCTCAACTTTGTTAAGTCTCTTCCTGACAATCGTCGTTTGTCATTAAGGCAGTTAACTCTCTAGTTAGCTATGCTTCTTGCACTTGTAACCGCCAGTCGCCGATCTTCCCTAACGGCTATTGACATCGATCACATGACTCGATCCACTGATGGGAAATACAGTTTCCTGCTTGTTAAGCCCTTAAAATGTGCTTCAGTCAGTAAACCCTTCCATCGGATTGAGATTTCTAGGTTCCAGCCTCACAGAAATCTCTGCCCAGTCCGTTCTTTAGAAGAGTATCTTCAGAGAACCCAATGTCACAGAGGTACTGGTCCTTCCAGAATGACCCAGCTTTTCCTTTCACATTCAAAGCCCTTCCATCCAGTGGTTCCCTCTACAATTTCTAGATGGTTGAAGGACTTTATGTTGCAATCAGGGATTGACACATCACATTTTAAAGCGCATTCCACAAGGAGTGCAAGTACTTCAGCCGCAGCTCGAGCTGGGGTTTCATCGAATGAAATTATGAAAACAGCAGACTGGACATCAGCCTCTACCTTTGCAAGATTTTACCACAGACAACTTCCTTCGTCAAACTTTGGAGGTGCTGTGTTGTCATCGGCAACTCAACAGCTTTAAAGTCTACTCGGTG
The DNA here is from genome assembly GCA_037893245.1 of Crossaster papposus. NCBI lineage: Eukaryota > Metazoa > Echinodermata > Asteroidea > Velatida > Solasteridae > Crossaster > Crossaster papposus. The sequence goes on from JBAIAA010000173.1 coordinate 1,689,051, forward strand.
AGTCTCGACGGAATTGGCGAAATATAATTCCCCAATTACATAAAGGTACTTACCTGCAATATAATTGGAATTATATAAGACAATGGAGGAGAGACTCAACCTCCCTCCCTAATTGTTCTCTTCAGTTTCTTTCTGCAGATAACCCGCCCGAGTTATTCTAGTTGGTTGCCAATGATGTTTTACTTTACCGCTAGCTTCAAAAAGACACAGATTCCTTAGGAGAACGCAGCATCATCACGCCACTACCTTTGGTAAGAAACCTTTTCTTATGCTAATGAGGGACGTTCCATTAGCTTTTAAGGGTGGTCTAGATCGCAATACAACAAAACTATACTCGGTGAGTCTCTCCTCCATTGTCTTATATAATTCCAATTATATTGCAGGTAAGTACCTTTATGTAATTGGGGAATTGTACACCGTCGTCTACGAATTTTGCGTACACATAGGGTTATCATCAATACATAGGGTTATCCGGGGTCGTGTTTTGGCGCTCCTCAGCCAACAGCTGTTTCTGACGTCATAACTTTGACCGGAAATAAATATTGTTCAACATACGAAAACGCAACATTTTTACTTTTCCGCTATCTTAAACTTTAGGTGCAAGCCAACTCCGATCCTCGTTCAAGTGTTGCGATAATTTTTTCTACAGGTAGGTTGGTATAGTGTACATTTATTAGCCAATCAGAACACAGATGATGTTGACGTCATTGATGATGTTAGAGTTGTCTGGGATCTAACTAGGGTTAGGGTTAGGGTTAGGGGTTAGGGGTTAGGGGTTAGGGGTTAGGGGTTAGGGGTTAGGGGTTAGGGTTGTCCCAGACAACTCTAACATCATCGATAACGTCAACACCATCTGTGTTCTGATTGGCTAATGTACCAACCTACCTGCAGAACAAATTATCGCGGCCCGGCTCCAATAGTTCTAGACTGTTTGAACAGTGTATAAATTATGGGCATGTTGGTGTCATGTACACATCACGCGACCAGTCTGGTATGCAAAATATCTGCACTATTGCGCTGGAGTGATTATTCAAGAGTTAAACTACTCTTGTGACGTCACTCTATTCAGAAAAGTGTCGATTATTTTAAAGAATGTACTGTTAACTGTACATTTTTTTAAGAATTAACAGAAAAAGGACGACTCAATGGACACAGAAATTGCTATTGTTCTATTTATTACAACTTAGTAAGAGCTATGTTGACAGTTTCTCTAGAGCTCTCAACGGTTGTCTTGGAGGTCTCTTTGCTGTGTCGACCGCACTTATGCGGTTTCAGCCCGGCTGACTGCTCTCCTACGGTCCTCATCACTGGTTCTGGCCACCGAAGCCCTTGTTGTAGAGGCGAAATGTTGTCATGCTCGATCGTATGGAGTGGTTCGTCCAAAAGCCTTGTTGCACAGAATTGCCATAACCTGGAATATCAACAATAACAAAAATAAAATAAAATAAGTTAAGAGGGCCTAATATTTCGATCTTAACAAGATCTTCTTCAGAGACTTAATGGCTGTGTACAGGAAACAAACATATATAGGGCAACATACAGCATTAATAAAATCAAATAAAATGGATGCGCCAACCCGCATGTAACAAATTGCATCAAGTGTCTAAAACATTCGAAAATAAAAATGGCCCAAGAACTTATTACGACTAAGAAACAAAATGGGGAGGATGAACCTTTTTATTATTAGCAAGGTCGAAGCGATGGTTTGCAATTTAAAATCTGTACATGTAATAGGAATTGATTTCTTGTAAATAATAATAATAGTAAAGAATAATTTTCGACGGAGATAGGCCATAGTTATGTCATACGTTCGAAGGTCCTAAAAAGTACTATACTAATGCACAACTTTAAAAGGGCTGGTATACGTACAACACATACATGTACTTTACATTCGCTAACTCGCCCATGCTGCCCTGTCGTATACCCGTGTAGCAAAAACGGCAGAAAAACCAACAGAATTTGTTTTGTTCCGAGTGTGGTTTAACATGTGATAATGAAACCGTTCAGGGTTTAACAAAAAGCTGGTATACTTTCGACACGGAATAATGACTACTGACGCTAAGTTACACCATAAAAGAGGGCTAAAAATAATAAGCCAAATTGAGCTGGTAAGAGCTGAGCCAAATGTTCCATCACCTTTATTGTTTTGGAGCCAGCTCGGTTAGTTTACCCATGATCTCGGCAATTCTACCCGCGTCAATTAAATCCAAGTGCGGACGGTGGAAAGATTAACCCATCGGAATGTTACCCGGCGTCAGGGGAAAGTTACCCAAAATGTTTATCCAGTGCAAACACGGCTTAAGAGGGGAGTCGCTCGGTCCTATTCTTGCTGGGTATAAACCTGCTAAGCAGATCGATGTATGTCATCAGCTAGCAAACCCGCGTGCATTCTAGTGCAAATTCTACAAATACTGTCGAGTGTCGCCGCAGTAGACGCGCCACCAAAAAGGGCCACAAACGTGTAACCAGGCAGCTTGTCTTCTAGTCTTGCTCCAAGACCGAGTTTTTGCAGTTCATCAACCTTCAAGGGCGCCCTTGACTATCACGAGATTTTTTTCTCAAACGTGTAGAGATGTACATGTACAGTACACACATCTAGCGTGCTCAAAATATCGGAGATCCGACGGAATGTAAGTTGATTCGTATATTAGAGTGATTATTTTATCGAAGGCTTTTGAGGAATTGCACGTGTAGGTTGGAACTGTCCCGGAAACTGTCGGAATAGTGTACGAGGGTCATATCGGTACGATTTTCGCTCATTTTGCTACTTTGTTTGAATGTTGACAATGTTATGGCTAAAACTACATGGTTAAAACTGCATGAACTATGGGTTTTGTGCCAGCTAGCTCTGAGCAGAATAGGGCCGGTGTGGACGGTAATTCTGTCCCCCGGTAAAATTGTCCGGGGGGGGGGACACACAGAATTACCTAGGTAAAAGTGTCCCCCTGGAGCCGTTAATTCTGTCCCCCTCCAGTTTATTCTGTCCCCTCTCTAGGTAATTTTGTCCCCCAATGTTCCACACATAAGTGGTTATTTTGATGTTATTTCAATGAAAAGCCCACATGGTATTTTCAGACTTCTTGCACGCGTACAAATTCTGTATACCCAGCACGAATGTGGCAGCACTTTTGACCACCTGTAATTTGTAGTACGTTACACATCCTACAGTCTGCCACAATTGATGCACCATGAAGGGGTGAACCTGGGACCTTATTCACGAAGCGCTCTTAGGGCTTAAGAGTTCGTAAACCGCTCGCAAGTCCCTCTTAGTAATTTACGTGGTATTCACCATCCCTTCGTAAATTTTAAGAGCGTGCGTAGAGTCATCGTAACTTGCGGGAGGTCTTGAGCTCCCTTAACGTCCACTTTAGTCTAAGAGATTGTCAATCGAAACGTTAATTGCCGGTCATTCCAAGTTCGGCCATCACCTTGGCAGCCTTTTGCTTCGTTTTCGACTTTAAGTCTTCGCATTTTTCTTCACCTCTTTGGTGGTTCTCAAACAAGTTGATATCGCGTTTATTTGTGCGTAATTTCAGCCCACGTGTCGTTTTTGGTCTTCAAAGTTGCTGTGTCGCAGAATTTACTGACAAGTGTTTTGAAGTTAACCTCAACGAGCCCAACCAGCTTGTCCACTTCATCTCCGCTGTAGTTTGCCTTGCGTGCACGCTTCTGTTTTTTCTTGGACTCTGCCATCCTTTCAGTGCTTACGTATGGTGGCCCTGAAGGGACTACGCAGATCGTGAATATTGACGTCAATATTGACGTCAATATTCGCGACTTTCTCCCAAAGTCGCGAATATTGACGTCAAATTTGACGTCAAATTTTGCGACTTGCCCCGAAAGTCGCGAATATTGACGTCAAATTTGACGTCAAATTTCGCGACTTGCCTCCAAAGTCGCGAATATTGACGTCAAAATACTTACGTCCCTTGATCTGTGGAGAATGTGTCCGTACACGGCAGTCGGGCGCCGCCCTAAATAACTTTGTATTGCGTAACACCGTCAGCGTAAATAATGCCCCGGACCATCAGATCTTATTTAACGACCACGTAAGTTAAGATCTCGGTAAGTGCATGTTATAAAGGCTTCATGAATACCACTTAGTACGCTCTCAAAGCCCTTGCAAAGTCCTCGTAACTTCTTCGTAAGTCACTCTTAGTGAGCAAATTTAAGAGCGCTTCATGAATAAGGTCCCTGTACTATACACTGGTTGTTGCGTCTAGTGGGTGCTAGACTTGTGACGTTGCAAGGGACAATTTTACCAGGGGGACACGTTTGGGCAGGGAGACAGAATTACCTGGAGGGGGACAGAAATACCTAGGTAAATGTGTCCCCCGGACAGATTTACCGGGTCACGGCCTGGTAAGTCGCAAACCGCGATTAGATCGTCTTGCAACCAAGACTAGTGTTACTGAAGTCTCAGGGCCGTACACAGGAGGGGGGGGGGGGGGGGGGGGGGGGGGGGGGGGGGGGGGGGGGGGGGGGGGGGGGGGGGGGGTGCGTACGCCCCCCCACCCCTACGCCCCCCCTAATTTACCAAAGGTCCACATTTTCCGGGGTAAATAATGGTATTTTGATGTAGAAATAACGGTACTGGCACACACAAATGTTTGGTCCCATTGTTGGTCCTATCAAGTACAAATTCGCACCACCACCCCCCCCCCCACAAATAATCCTGCGTAGGGGCCTGAGTCTCCACCCACCATTCAAATGGACGTGCCCGGGTTTTTCCAGTCGTTATTAATAGCAAAATGTAAGCAAACTGACTGCCGATCATTACATTAAGCGCAACATGATTCGTGCTAGGGCGTGATACACCATCAAAATCAACTTCTCGAGCAAGGTGCATGTTTTTGTCCAGTCTTTAAAACGTCGGGGTGCAAGGGCTAGGTCAGGGGGGGGGGGGGGGGGGGGGGGCGGAGCGGGGCCCTTCGAGGCTGTGATTGCGAAACGCTGTGGTACCGTCCATTCTCAAAATAGGGAACAATTTTCTCACTCGAAAAATAAAGAGTTTTTGGCATCCAATCTTGAACATCTTGTCTTTTGTAGTTGTACAAGGTTGTTATTTACCTTAATGTTTATCAACCAATGACAAAAATTGGATTGGAAATCAAAAAAGCAGTCGAAAAAAATTAAGCGTTGACGTACCGTTGATGCGCGTGGAGATTGTGCACAAATACTCAAACGACGTTAACAAATACCTCCCCTAAAAAGGGCAATAATAATCGATAAATTGTGAAAAATCGTGCTTTGACCCCACTCATTTTTTTTCA